>CM017573.1:34461097-34882257 GCA_007844125.1 Sinonovacula constricta | reverse complement strand
TAGGACAATAATGTACATTCAGGACAGTCCTAGGACAATAATGTATATTCAGGATAGTCCTAGGACAACAATGTACATTCAGGACAGTCCTAAGACAATGTACATTCAGAACAGTCCTAGGACAACAATGTACATTCAGGACAGTCCTAGGACAATAATGTATATTCAGGATAGTCCTAGGACAACAATGTACATTCAGGACAGTCCTAAGACAATGTACATTCAGGACAGTCACAGGACAACAATGTACATTCAGGACAGTCCTAGGACAACAATGTACATTCAGGACAGTCACAGGACAACAATGTACATTCAGGACAGTCCTAGGACAACAATGTACATTCAGGACAGTCCTAGGACAATAATGTACATTCAGGACAATCCTAGGACAACAGTGTACATTCAGGACAATCCTAGGACAATAATATACATTCAGGACAGTCCTAGGACAACAATGTACATTCAGGACAGTCCTAGGACAATAATGTACATTCAAGACAGTCCTAGGACAACAATGTACATTCAGGACAATCCTAGGACAACAGTGTACATTCAGGACAGTCCTAGGACAACAATGTACATTCAGAACAGTCCTAGGACAACAATGTACATTCAGGACAGTCCTAGGACAATGTACATTCAGAACAGTCCTAGGACAACAGTGTCCATTCAGAACAGTCCTAGGACAATAATGTCCATTCAGGACAGTCCTAGGATAATAATGTACATTCAGGACAGTCCTAGGACAATAATGTACATTCAGGACAGTTCTAGGACAATAATGTACATTCAGGACAGTCCTAGGACAATAATGTACATTCAGGACAGTCCTAGGACAATAATGTCCATTCAGGACAGTCCTAGGACAATAATGTATATTCAGGATAGTCCTAGGACAACAATGTACATTCAGGACAGTCCTAAGACAATGTACATTCAGAACAGTCCTAGGACAACAATGTACATTCAGGACAGTCCTAGGACAATAATGTATATTCAGGATAGTCCTAGGACAACAATGTACATTCAGGACAGTCCTAGGACAATAATGTACATTCAGGACAGTCACAGGACAACAATGTACATTCAGGACAGTCCTAGGACAACAATGTACATTCAGGACAGTCCTAGGACAACAATGTACATTCAGGACAATCCTAGGACAACAGTGTACATTCAGGACAGTCCTAGGACAATAATATACATTCAGGACAGTCCTAAGACAACAATGTACATTCAGGACAGTCCTAGGACAATAATGTACATTCAGGACAGTCCTAGGACAATAATGTACATTCAGGACAGTCCTAGGACAATAATGTACATTCAGGACAGTCCTAGGACAATAATGTACATTCAGGACAGTCACAGGACAATAATGTACACTCTAATCCACTGGTGCTGCATATGCTTCACTCATCTCTTCAAAGCTTGTTGTTTTCATGAAAACTGCATAAATGAATCCAAGCTAGGCATATCGACCATTAGCCAATTAAACTCATGAATATTTAATCTAGCAACAGCCATGATCTAAAGAGGAAAATCAATCCGGACTAAACTAACCCTCATCCAGCTAGAGTTACTTTAGGAGCAATACAAAATATTAATTGTATGCCACAGACTACATGTTAAGATAATACGACATATTGCTAGAGACTCAAAAGCAAATTGTGCAGATCCTGATCAGACAGCTCCCGGCAGATCCTGATCAGACAGCTTCTAGCAGATCTTGATCAGACAGCTCCCGGCAGATCCTGATCAGACAGCTTCTAGCAGATCTTGATCAGACAGCTCCCAGCAGATCCTGATCAGACAGCTTCTAGCAGATCTTGATCAGACAGCTCCAGACAGATCCTGATCAGACAGCTTCTAGCAGATCTTGATCAGACAGCTCCAGACAGATCCTGATCAGACAGCTTCTAGCAGATCTTGATCAGACAGCTCCCAGCAGATCCTGATCAGACAGCTCCCAGCATGAGAGGGCTGATTTGAATCAACATCATTTTATGGTCTCTGTCATTATGTGCTGAACAGACTAAGGTAACAAAGCAAGCAGCATACTTTTTTTTTAAATAAAACTATTTTCCACACATGTTTCACATTTTAGGTACCTAACATACTCTGCTACATTCAGTGCAATTTCAATATCCATTTTTCCTTGTTATCTCTAATTCATGTCCATAAAGCAACCCTTGTCAGACAAACAACAAAGAAATCAATAACAAAGAAAACTAAAGCATTGACTTGGGTAACTGTTGGCGTATCAACACCCTACATGATGAAGGAAAAGAGGTCCTGCTTCTATGCATAACATATCTAGACATATTGGTGTAAAAAATTATGCACAATTTAAAAAGCAATTGCTGGATCTTCCCAAAAAGGACTTGAGATGAAAGTAGTTGGAACTTTGGCAGAGTTATGACTATTAAACATTAAAATTACACAATCATGCCAACTTAAATTTTCAACATTTACAATAATAAATGAAATAATGATAGCAAGAAAAATCCTGCACAACCATTTATACAAATCACTGTATATCCCGGTAGACACACAATACTAATATCAATTATCATCAACTCTTAGCCTTCTAAGAAAATCTGTTCATGCATCGACAGATAGTGTAGATCCAGATCAGCCAGGTGCCACTGGGAGTTGACTGATCACAATCTACAGTTCCTTGCTGAGTATCTATAAATAGTTTTTGTACCCTAAGCAAGGGCCTTGATTAGATATGTGTATTTAACAAATGAATGCATATCTAAAGTCTATTAATCTGTCAGTTATTTACAGGTCACAAAATCTACAACTGCAACACCTGCCATGAAAAGAACTCAAGTGAACATAACTTTTTGTCACATTCTCAAAATTAATTGAAATACAGAATTTACAAGCTACCACATGTGTAGAATAGCTATATTCATTATGTTCATACGAGGCAATCTATGTTCTGTAATAAACCTGGATCAATATAGTTTCAGAATATTGAAAGTTGTGAAATACTGACATCTCTTCCAGAGAGGAAGTGAATCAATAGAGTCTGCCAGAAATAATTGACTTGTATATGTTGCTGTGGCCTGGCATTTATCCGGGATGGTTCCCAATGCATGCCTATTGAATTTCTCTACGTGTTTCACTTAACGTCCACATGCTTTTGACACCAATTCAAAAAGAAGCTTGTATTGTAATTCTTCACAGATTTTAGGTGTAAACTACTTATTGATTTTGGACTTGAGATAATCTGCCATTTGATAGTTTATCCTAAGAGAATTTCCTATGTGGATGTGATAAAGACCATATACAGGACAATGAATTCTTTTGATACTGAAGTGCTTGAAATGTGCAGTATAAGGATAAATTCTTGGTACTGTATGGCTCTTGAAATAATGACAATATAATATTTTGCTCTTCAAAACAGGCAGATGTAAAAGTTTCATTTTTAACTAAAATATTATCCCCATGCGAAGTATAACTGACAAATTTATAACATCTCCGTGCAATTTTAATGTCTTTTAATCATATTGAAGTCTGTGAAACCTTACTTGGTCACATAAAGCAGGTAATAAAAAGTAACTTGCAATTAAACACATTGGATCATGGCAGATATTTATATTAATGCTGACTGGATGATCTCCATGTTGGAAAATAACTTACCCTGTCCCTGGGCCTGGACTGTGTCACAGACAAACTTCCCAGCAAAGACAGCAGAACCAAACTCCAGCTTGATAACATCCTGGTGAACCAGTCCAGTAGATTAAACAAGCATAATAATCTCCTCTGAAAAAAGTAAAAATATAAAATGTGTAAAGTTTAAAAATAAAAATAATATTAAATTATAATACACAATTGGTCCAGTTTAAATATTCAACTTCTGCCTAAACATCTCAAAACTTTGTTACACCACAATGCATGTTTTACAAAATCATCATCCCTGATAACTCTTTCTTGTATAAAGATCTTATTAAGAATACAATGCTGCTTTACAGGTGGAATCCGACAGTTTGGATCCCCTTTATTTCTCTCCCCTTAATTTCTCTCCCTTTATTTCTCTCCCCTTTCTTTCGCTCCCCTTTATTTCTCTCCCCTTTATTTCTCTTCCTTGATTTCTCTCCCCTTGATTTCTCTCCCCTATGTTTCTCTTCCCTTTAGTTTCTCTCCCCTTGTTTCTCTCCCCTTTATTTCTCTCCCCTTTGTTTCTCTCCCCTTTGTTTCTCTCTCCTTTATTTCTTTCCCCTTGTTTCTCTTCCCTTATTTCTCTCCCCTTTATTTCTCTCCTCTTTATTTCTCTCAACTTTATTTCTCTCCCCTATGTGCCTCTCCCTATGTGCCTCTCCCCTTTATTTCTCTCCCCTTTATTTCTCTCCCCTATGTGCCTCTCCCCTTTATTTCTTTCCCCTTTATTTCTCTCCCTATGTTCCTCTCCCCTTTATTTCTCTCCCCTTTGTTTCTCTCTTTATTTCTCTCCCCTATGTGCCTCTCCCCTTTATTTCTCTCCCCCTTTATTTCTCACCCCTTTATTTCTCTCCCCTATGTGCCTCTCCCCTTTATTTCTCTCCCCCATGTGCCTCCCCCCCCTTTATTTCTTTCCCCTTTATTTCTTTCCCCTTTATTTTTCTCCCCTTTATTTCTCTCCCCTATGTGACTCTCCCCTTTATTTCTTTCCCCTTTATTTCTCTCCCCTATGTGCCTCTCCCCTTTATTTCTCTCCCTTTTATTTCTCTCCTCTATGTGCCTCTCCCCTTTATTTCTCTCCCCTTTATTTCTCTCCCCTATGTGCCTCTCCCCTTTATTTCTCTCCCCTTTATTTCTCTCCTCTATGTGCCTCTCCCCTTTATTTCTCTCCCCTTTATTTCTCTCCTCTATGTGCCTCTCCCCTTTATTTCTCTCCCCTTTATTTCTCTCCCCTATGTGCCTCTCCCCTTTATTTCTCTCCCCTTTATTTCTCTCCTCTATGTGCCTCTCCCCTTTATTTCTCTCAAAACACCAAGTGAATTATTGTTACATGAATAGATCCCACGAAATGCTGTTTATTGTTGCCCTACTTCTACCCGTAAGTGAAATGTGAAGCATAGCATCCCAGTGGTCATAGCAAAAAGGTATTTTCTATCTGAGCCACACTGCATAGTTAGCTATTTTTAAAGTAAGAAAACCATGCGGCCACATACTTTTGAGATAACATTATATGACCATGCGGTTAATTCACCGTGACGTTGATGTCTATTTTTAACAGAAATCCCCATCGTGCTTTTTTATAGATTTTAAATGAATGGATATTTAAAGTGATTTTGTCATGACTGGTGCAGTCTAACAACCAAGGTAGAATTCAAAATCATCTCTGCTAGATTATAGTATGTGTTTAAGTAGATATAATGCCCAGATTCCCCCAAACATGCGACATATATTATTACACATATTTTATGTAGGCAAACTGTCAGATACCACCTTTAAGTTGGAAGAACCAAAATCATTACAACAGTTTAGTAGCCATTTAGCCATTAAAGGCCCATCTACCCTAAATGTCATCTAACTATACAGCCACAAATATACATTGTGTGCATGATGATATATGGCACAATAATTCCCCTGAGGAATGTGACATGGTATTTGAAATGAGCATGTTCTTCTAGCACAGATCACTTGACACATAGGGTAATGACAGACCTATAAACATATAGATTGGATCGTGGTCTTATAACACATAATCACCCTTGAACCCCACACCAGCTATCATGTAACAGGTGTGGGAAACTGCATCTTCAGGTAGTATGTAACAATTTCCCATCGTTTGTTGGATATTTTGGGAATATGTGAGATCCCTAAAAACTGTCAATGGGTGACAGTCACATGTATGTCACTAGAAATATGAGAGATAGGAGTTCAGAAACTAGTTCAGGTTTCTTATCTTTTTTTGTATAGATGTGGGGTTTTATTTTTATTTTATTGTTTTCTAAAAACAGTAATCAATACATAGTCATTATAGTAATGTCCAGCTATTTTAAGGAAGGAAGACCCCAGCCAAATGTCTGGGTAGTCCCACCAGCATACTGCAGGTTGCTGGAGGACCTTCCCAAATAAAGTCCTTCGATCCTGACGGGACTTGAGCCCACACGGTGGGAGGCTACGAAGTAAGAGGAGTTACAAGATGGCGACAAGATACCACTAGGCCACAGGTCTTTGGTGTTAAGTGCAGAAACCTCTCCATTATCTGCTTCAAGATTAAATGAAAATGAATTTCATAGCCTTTTGAAATCTTATATAATGCCAAAATGAAGCACACAGTCCCAACACAATGCACGTGCATCTACTGTAAAACATGTTTTCCTTTTTTAAAAATATCAACCATATCTTGTCCGTTAGAATTAACTTGAATCCAATATATATGCTGTTTTTGTTTGGCTATCTACTTATGGAAACATGCATTGGTTTGTACTTTCAGATTCAAGTGCAATCGGCTTTCATACACAATAACAATGAGGTGCATAATAACGAAGTGTATTTGGTCTTTTGGTAACGATGCTCAACTGTCAAGCAGGTGGTTGCGGGTTCTAAGCCTGATTGTGTTAGATTTTTTTTAATGTTAATTTCTATGTTTAGCATGGGAGTATGAAAGCATGTGACACGTCTGTCACCATTTCCACTATAAAAGCAAATTAATGAGAAAAACATTCAGAAAAAAGTATACATAAAAATAAAACACCATAAAAAACAACAACAGAGATAATGGGGACTCAAACCAGTGACCTTCGGTTCTTGTTGAATGAAGGTCATTCATTACCACTGTACCAACTTACATTCACCTAGTTTGTTCATCAAACAATTATTTATACTTTAAACGATTCACAGAATTTACTGAATTCTTACAAAACTGTTCTGATATTATACGGAAAGTGATGAGTCTCAAGTTAATTCTAACTGACAATAGCATTTGTTATATAAACATTTAACAACCTTCTGCTTTGTGTCTGTCCATTAATTGCACATAGCCTCACTGGCATGCTCAAAGGAGAGCCTCTGCTATATCAAGAGTCGGTCAACAAGACCATGTATTAATGAAGCTTCATAGATCTCTAGACACAAGAACATATTGCAAATAAAATTAAAATCAGAAAATGAATTACTCGAGTAACATGCTTTTAGACCACTTTAATTAACGTACAAAAACTTCCTTTTATTGGCCAAATGCAAACAAAAATTTATCATTTTTGCCTTTTGTTGTGTTAACCATAGAAATGATTGGTTTTGTTTCAGTAAAAATATTTTACACAAACCGCAAAGATTTGTTTTTTGCATGATGTTCTTCCTCGCTAAAGATTGTGTGCTTCAATTATGGGGCAGATGCTTCAAGTATAATCAATATTGTTATCTAAATATGGCTTCTGTTTTTACAATTTACATTTTTTTTCCCTTTTTCGAAATTCATATTTATTGCCTTGATGTTACACCTCATGGGACTGTTTGGGATGGGATCAATTATAAAAAAAGGCAAAATAAGTGAATGTCAAAGCCAGAATTGTTGGAAGATTGCTGGACAGTAAATACCCATATTGCCTTAAAGCATTGTTGCCATTCTCTCTCCAGAGGGCGTGCTACACAAGTTTCGCTTACACCTCTGTCAACGCCCGGTGTACAAGATTCTTGTACAAGATATAAATAATGAATAAAATGCTCATGAGATTATTTTGATCTCTGTATATTTTACTTAAAATGACAATGGGTATTTTTATTTTTTTTAGAACAATGTTTAAGATATATTTTAACCCAAATTTTCGGGGAACTATTTTGCGACAGATGACGATAGAATATCACGTGTATGAGAACTACTTTTCCCGGCGTTGACAGAGGTGTAAGTGAAACTTGTGTAGCACACCCTCTGGTGAGAGAATGCATTGTTGCTAGGTACATAATTACAAGGAAGATAGTAATTAAATGGCATAGTTTTCTTCACAAATGACAAAATTATGCAAACAACTGTCTCACTTGTGGTCCTTTCAATCCGTAGACATATATATGGAAACAAACAGCTTTCATAATACATCATACAATATTCTTAGTAATTTTACTATGTACATATGCATTGCTGGACACCATTAATCTGGAAGTGATTAATATTCACAAGTTTCTATAAAGTGTATCATAATATAACAAGTACTAGCCAAGTTCAAGTGGTATGAGTATACTGCTGGTAATCAGATTGTTGCCAGTTTGTATCAAACCATGTATCATTTTGTTTAATTTGTTTCATTATTTATTATATTATTTTTTTTTTTTTAATGCTTTATATAAAAAACCATGCATATTAACTTTCAATTATTTTATCATTTTAGATTTCATAGTATCATTATTGTATTTCATATTTCACCCATAGATTAGTACATCACAACATATAATTATGTAGCGAAAAAAAAATACATTACTACATAATGCAGATATTTAAAGAAGACCACAAAACAGAAATAGCAATACAAAATGAAGTGAATCTAACAAAACTAAAATTGTCTGAGAGTTACTTAAAGTATTATATTTAAAAGCAAAAACAAAAAATGAACAAAAAAAAAACAACAACAGAAAATTTAAAAGAAAAAAAAACAGACAGAAAATTAAAAAAAAAAAGACAGAAAAGAGGTTTTGAACTCAAATACTTCACAACAGAAAGCAAGCATTGCACTGCTGAACTATTTAACTTCCACAACATCAATATTCTAAATGATGTTTATATTTACAGTTTCTGTACATTCTGTACATAGGAATTACAAGTACAGTGATAGAAAATAATATTCACTGCAAGTTTGAATGTTGTCAAGCTATATAATCCTATGCAACATATATAAACATTTTATATATTATATAAACATTACATACAATGTTTGTTATTAATTATTAATTAGTTTTTCATAACTACGAAGGAAGCAAGTTGTAAATGTTAGATATGATCTGAAGATTTCAGACTGACCAGAACTGATGTCTATGAATTTGGTTAATTGTTAGCTTTGGTGTACAATAATTGCTTGAAAAAGAGAAATCATGTATTTATTAATGTTTTCAAAGTAAACTTCAAATTGAATATCAACTTGAGATTGCTGGTCTTTATTGACAGGTGCCATATTTTACAAGGAGTTTTTACACAGAGTTGCAATATCACAGATGGAAGTTATAGCTGCCCCTGTAAACTGACCACAGATAAAACATGTTTGGCCATTTTTTTAACATAGTAAACCATGTTTTAAAAACATGGTTGGTTACAAAATGTTCAAACCATGTTTGACCAGTTTCATGCCATGGTTTATTGCACTCCTGGTGTTTCAAAGTCCAGACCAAGATTTATCTTGTTTCATGGTCCTGTCAATTTAATCTTTAAAATGTATAAATTCCAGAACAAACAGCATAAAAATCTTAAATTATTGCATATAAAGGTAGAACAAGACACTAGTTATACAATGCAATGTTTATTAACTAATGTGGTAAATGTTTAAAATAGCTAAATGTACCATGGTCTGAAAAACACATCTTTTTAAAACAGTCAGACCATAGTGAAATCATTGCTGGTCATAGGACTTCTTGACAGACCAGAGTCAATGCCAAAGCAAACAGCATGGTCAAACATGTTCTGAGCACGTTCAGCAAGGGGCAACCATGATTCAAGGTTCACATTTCACAAGGTCAAGGGTGAATTGTCCAAAAAATAAGCAGTGACAAATAGGACTAAAATCCAAATAAAACTTTTGTTTAATTTACAACAATTACAAAAACAGTTTGCCGATCGGTACCTGCGATAAAAATATAAACATAAATTGCAACAAATGTCTAAAAAAATATGGTAAAGTTACTGGCCTATTTACTCAGATGATGTCAGCTTAAATAACTTTATAATGATGCATGGCTTGAATAAACTATTTGTAAATAAGTCCTTTAACGTAAACAAGACATTCATAAAGTAAAGGCAAGTCAGTAATAGGATTAACTGAAACAGAACTTACATCAATTTGGAACAGGATATTAATGCAACTTAAACTTTGCGGCGTTAAATACATTTAATAAAATTCATTTGGAAATCTATATACTTACATACAGTGCTCATTTTCTGTTTCAAAACAGAATTTTATGTACCTAAACAAATCGTTTGAGATAGTCACTTTAGCTTCTGTACTAATATCACGTGTGCAAAATGGTGCCAGCGGCAGATGAAAGCATGCCTGAACAAAGACAGTGAACGTTGTCTGCTGCTAGTCTAGATTTACATTACATTAACCAGTAGCAATTTTAAAATTGATATCTGCTTACAAGATCCAAATCTGACATCAAACGAGAGTAAAATGGAATGTTCGAAAGCAGAAAAGATGGGCTTACCTTTCCGGTTGTGAATCCAAATATTGCTCCGCACACGACTGTAGGGAGACTGACTGATACGGCAGCTGCCTAGGCCTATTGACGCGATATCTCATCAGTATGCAAGAAGCAGCGCGCGATCGATAGTCGCATGGATCTAGCGGGTCGTAAATCGATCCGGATTCACACACCAGTCTTGCATGGGTTACTCCCCTTCGTTTATGTAATATTCCTGATGCTTGATAACGTCAGGCGGCATTGCGACAATCTGTTTTATAGATAGTTTCCATGTGATGGTCATCGACACTGATAAGACAGTTTAAGGCAGTCATCTTTGTGGGCAGAAGCTAATGCAGACCGAAATCGGGAAATATGTGCTGTATTAAACTCACCACTGAGTTTATATTTTTCAGTCTATTTTACTGAATTTTATATCAAATTTAACAGCTTTTATAAAGTATTTTAAATATCAAAACTATATTTTGATAGTTTAAAAGGTTAAAGAAATACAACCAAAAATGATACACTGTTAATTTGGTTTTAAGTATGGGCCAATACTTTTATTTATTTCTGTGTATTAATTCTGTATGCATTTATCAATTGTAAAAATATCATATTCTAAAAACATGAATTTCAAGAGCTTTCAAATGGTGTAAAGCTTTTAATTTTCGGACCATAAATGAAGAAATTACAAGAAAATAAAATTTACCCTTCTATACAATTCATATGAAAATCCCTTGAAGTTACCATCAAAGATGGCTGCCAAGATAAGGGATTTTCACTGATGTGGAAACTATCTCTTATTGGTCGCAGTTAAGCCATCCTATCCGAAACCCAAATGTCTGTTGTCTTTGCTACATGTATCCCAAGGTTTCATAATCATACAAATACCACATATCAGCAGTCGTTGTTCAGCATTTGATTTAAACGAAAACCTATTCACGGGGGCGGATCAATTATTTTACCTTAGACCAGCGCGAGGGCGGTTCGTTTTCAAATGTAAGCTATACCGAAGAATATGTTTAAACGTTCTCACTGTGTGAATGCTGCGTTTCAGCCTGGAACCATTTGTTACGTATGAGGGATATATATGAAATTATCAACTAAACCACAACTTATGGAAAATATTTAGTGGCATTCGGAAGTTTGCGGATGCTTGCTTCGAGGGGAAGTTGTCAGTGTCGTACATGGGCGGACCTGGCGGGGAGCGGTGGTCCGGATTGTCAAAAATACCTTCCATGAAGGTTTTTTTTTTATACAGTCCAGGGTGTCACATCTTTATAGGGCACTAGTAGTTTTATTGTCACATATGTGTCCAATCCAGTAAGCTCGTATTTACGCCTAAAATGTATTAGAAGCCGCATTGAAATTAAAATATTTATGTAAAAGATACTTTCTATGAAGGTATGTTCGTCAAACATCTGAAATGCAGACTATGGCACTATCTATCGTCTAGAAGTCTCTTCCTGTGGCAGCATGCGCCCCCCCTCCAACCCCCACCCCCCACCCTAACACCACTCATTACTTGTTCAATTTGACCGCTCGCCACATTCCATGAAAAAATATGATCATAGATTATCTTTGTCGCTGAGATTACAAAAAAAAAAAAAAAAAAAAATGGGAAAAGGTTTAAGCACCTTCTGAAATGCAGGAAATGACTCTATTTGGCTAATCCATTTCACAAGTTTTCTCGGGGGGGGGGGGGAGGGGGAGGAAGGAGGGAGGAGGCATGCCCCCAGACCGCCACAGAACGGCTAGCACCTCAGGTGCTCGCTCAAATAGGACCCCCCCCCCCCCCCCTGAAAAAAGTCTTAGATCCGCTCCTGTCATGGTTAAAAGATTACTGGGTTTACGAGTTTATTTAATCCGATTACATAATTATAAACGTATTTTATGTATGGACAGGGAACTTCAGAAGGGGCGCTCTCTGCGCCCCCTCTAAATCCGTTCTTGTTTCAGCCTCGTTTCTCATATTGAACGATAAAGCTTACGCTGTAGTATGTTTACATTTTTATGAGGCACTGCAAAGAATTCAAACGAGGGTTATTCAGTTATTTTCTGGTTAAGAATCTTTTCAAGGGCTTTTGAATCTAGACAATTAACGTTTAGTTCAAGTATGTCAACGTAAATGTGTATTAAAAGCGACAGAAATGTCGCGCTTCAATTAGCATTGATTGTTACAGAATTGTGGTGCTAACTATTTATTGAATTATCTACGGCTTGGCATTGTTATCTCATTTGTTAAATAATTGGCTTGATTGCGACAACAATTGAGGCGCGTATCTTGGCCGTTTTGTAAGTTACGCACAATTACTATAAGTGTGTGTGTATGTGTGTGTGTGTGGGACAATGTTACATTGGCCCTGTGCATTTTAAATGCCATTTTTGCCCCATAATGTGAGAAGAGAAATGAAAATACCTTGTTTTTTCTTGGTATTGACTAAAAATACAACGTTAAGAAACGTTAATATAACTCGATTGATGTTTATAAGATTTTATAACATGTATATAGACTACGAAAATAAAATATATCATGTCCAACCCGGGTTAGGCAACGACTTTCTTAGTGTTTTTGGTATATAAAGATTTTCGACTTTTCGAACGGAGGTTACGCAAGTGGCAGATACGCGCCTGCAATTAAAGACACCTCGGCATATATATACACATTATTTGGCGATGGGAATAACGCTAACGGTTGCCTGTAAACCTATGGCAAGCCCCTCGATTAATAAATAGTACATGTATATTTCCCGATGAACACGTAATCTAAGACGTGCATGCATGCACTCGTTATGTTCTCCAAGCAACAATATATTTAAACTTAACTTATAGTTCTGTCCGATAATTGTCTTCAAGTTTAGTAGGTGTTACAATATTTGTTTTGTTCTCAATACTCACAAAGTGACATGTGAATAAATTTTATGTTAAACAAATTAAATACGAATAAAAGCAGATGTCATGAAAATAATCATCATAAACAACCAACAAATGCAACATAGTAGGTTGTTTTCTTTAACCGCGTTAGTTTTATAGATATGCCGGCTCCGCACTCACCCCCACCCCCCACCAAGGAGTGAATACCACAGTGCTTCCAACGTTCATTTGATATTCAATTATTCCAAGCAAGTTCCAACTGTCGAATCGGACCTTTACAAATGTGTTTGTAGTATTTTTGATTAAATACAACTTATTTGATAGACATTATATAATTTTATCTGAAGTAACTCCACAAAAGTTAACCATTTCATTAAAACAACAACAACAAAAAAACAACAACAACAAAACAGCAACAACAAACACACACACACATAAAACTCTACCTATGCGTATAGGGCCAAAAAGTGCTAAAACAGAGTCTGGTGTATGTGCTTCGTACATGCTGGTGACACAACGAACAACTCAAAACTAACCTAGACACATCAAGTTGTTGTTCAGCCGTTTATATTTTGCAAGTACTGCTCTTTGTTTACGGAAGCATTTTAGTGAATACCTTACACAGGGGCGGATCCAGAAAATGATGGTAGTATGAATCAAAATCCATTTAACTTTATCGCAGTAAATACTAGATATATATACACACAGTAAGGGACCCTAACTTCGACCTAGGTAGTCATCAAATATCTTGTTCATTACAATATCGTTATCAGTATACTAAATTGTTAGCAGTGATAAATGCAGAACTTGTTTTAAAATAAGTAAAATTTGGGACAACATCTTTAAAGATCACGTTATGGATATAAAGGTGAAGGACCCAAAAGCGGCGCACTGTAATGTAGAAATATATTGCGTGATGCTTTGAAGTCGCAAAAGAAAAGAAAATAATTTTTAAAAATTCTACAGTCGTTCATATGCGCACATTTCATAAGTATGAACATCATTAAAAAAGAGTGTATCTTGTTTTATGGCGAAAAATTTAGAAGACGTTGCTGTTGATAAACTTTGGTAAGAATAACTTATCTTACATTTCAGTACTTTGATTGATTATGTAGTATCAGCTATTGCCATTGGGTGAATGTCACACGGAATCTCCCAATACTTATCCAATGAGAGTGTTCTTTACATTTGCTATAGAGAACATGACGTCATCATTCACTACCGCTACAAATGGTAGGCTAGAACGAACTGAAAGTAAGTTGTGTTTGTTTGTGTTTTATGCTGTTTGTATTGACAGTAGCAAATAAGGATGAACTAAACGTAACATTTTTTTACTTATTTTATTTATTAATATCATTGGCGAGCTGAAATTCTTGTTATTTACATGTTTGTTTATTTCAGATTTTGACGCCATTTTCGCCAAACCTTCGAGACCTCAAGGTGGGGATTTCCCGGAGTGTCATTGAAAAAGGTCTTTTTGAGGTGTCAACACTACAACGAATATTCCGCAAGAACAAGCCGAATTGTGTTTGGAATTACGTTTTTAGAGCAACAACAACATTTATGAAACACATCGCGTTGAATCATCACGCAAGACAGCTGATTTAACTTGTTAAGGACAAGGTCATTTTTGGATTGACTTGAATCAAGACCAGTTTGTGTCAGTTCGTTTGTGCAAGTGATCACACTGGATCTATTCAGCTTCCAGTGTTTGTTCCACAATAGAAGACATTTCCACTTTATAAGAACGTTTTGAAATGCTTCGTTTAAAGACTTTGCTGGCGCTTGGGCGGCCAGGGCTTGCCATATGCAACCATAATGTGTGCAGAGCGTGTTCTTCCAATGCCAGTTCGAAAAAAGGCTACAGACATTATGCTACACAGGCTGCAGCAGAGCCTTTTCTCAGTGGCAGTTCCTCCGTTTATGTGGAGGAAATGTATAGTTCCTGGCAGAAAGATCCATCCTCTGTACACAAGGTATGCTGCAGTAGGTTAAATCAATCCTTAATTCTACACAGGGCATTTTAAACCTCTATGAGTTTAAATCAACCTACTTGGAAAAGGAATTTTAGATTTTTAATCCTTCATAGATTTTTAAGTAAAATATGTATTATGCAATTTAGCTATTGCCTCCATACCCCAGTTCATCTGTGATAATCTGCTGTGATAAAATTTTAATCTTTTTGAATACTGAAGCTCGCCAAATTACCATAAGGTGGAAGGTGGGGGTAAGCAAAACCGAATCGCATGACAAAGCAACATTCCTAGTATGTCCCACTTAATTGTAATTGAAACATTCCTATAGCAACAACTATATCCCTCACATCTAAAACTTTAAAAAAATTAACTTCTATAATCATAACATTAAACAGTTTTGTTGTAATTTTTAGCTAAATGGTTATTGACATAGGTTTTCTTTTTTAAAATAGATTAGGTCCCTAAAGGTTCATTAAGTGGAAATGCACCACTATTTCTAAAAAACAGACTCTGATGTATTTAGAACCTACAATTGTGACCAAATAAATTGAACTTAAGTCTTTACCATAACCACAAACCCTTACTTAATAATGACAAGCATTTTTTTCTACAGCTGCATTGATTTAAACTGTATTTTTTTATGTACCGTATTCACTCGTGTAATGGTCGCACCCGTGTAATGGCCGCACCCCCAAAATGACCGCAAAATTTGAAGAAAAAATCCTAATTCAATGTAATGGCCGCACCCCTAAAATGACTGAAACACAGTTTATTATCCGTCAGTAAACACTTAAACCAACTTTCAACTTCAGTCTGCTAAATACACCAAGCTGTAATTTACTTGGCGTTTCTGTGTAGACTTGCCTCATTACACAGGTCAAGTGACTGACTCTGAGATTAGCTGTTGTCAAGGTGATATCGATCGGAGCAGTTTGACAGTGAGGGAGTGAACGATGTGTTTTTATAAGCAGCTGCCGATTACATTTCTCCATGCATTGTTCCCCGATATTTCGTGTACTGTCATACCAGACTTGGTGACGTAGATCAAAGAAATTAATTTCATGCCGCCACGAGCTACAGGATAGCAGTGCGACTGAGACTAGATACATTCGCAACGTGTCAAAAATACAGTCACAGTTTACCAATTAACCCTTTTGTTGAGACAGCATGACTGGTCGACGCTTCTGTTCATTTTTCACCTCAAGGAGATTGTCGCCTCGTATCAAAGCTGTGTTGTTTTATCGGCTATACTATGAAATCCTTTGATCTGCATGGTAGTGTGCACATGGCAGCTGAGTGAAATTGTTTGATGATGCAAACATTCAGAAATATGATACAAGAGATAAAACTAGGAAGTCATTTATAAATTATGGAATATGTTCACATTGGTTAGACAAAAGCATAGAACGGCGCTATCTCGTTCATATCGTCCGTCAACCCCCTACTTAGAGAGCTCATCTAGACGCATGGCGTCCCAAAAATCGGCAGAATCGTTCTAGAAAAAATGTCCCAAGGCCTTACACCTATAGAATGGCCGCACCCTCAACTCCTTAACGATAAAATCGGGTAAAAAAGTGCGGCGATTACACGAGTGAATACGGTAAAACCTCTTAGTAGGTGAAGTTGTTAAATTATTGTAAGCTATCAATGCGACAAATTAAATTCATACTAACCAGAACAACCTATCCCTTAAAAAAACATCAGAAAATGTTTCGTAGACCTAGCTTGCTGAGTGTAACTCCACCTTACTCAAAATTTGGCACCAGAAAGGCAACTAATAAGCTTGATGTATGATGGAGGCTATTATAATAGAGACTAGATACATTCGCAACGTGTCAAAAATACAGTCACTGTTTACCAATTAACCCTTTTGTTGAGACAGCATGACTGGTCGACGCTCCTGTTCATTTTTCACCTCGTCAAAGAGATTGTCGACTCGTATCAAAGCTGTGTTGTTTTATTGGCTCTACTATGAAATCCTTTGATCTGCATGGTAGTGTGCACATGACAGCTGGGTGAAATTGTTTGATGATGCAAACATTTAGAAATATGATACAAGAGATAAAACTAGGAAGTCATTTATAAATTAGGGAATATTTTCACATTGGTTAGACAAAAGCATAAAGCGGCGCTATCTCGTTCATATCGTCCGTCAACCTCCTACTTAGAGAGCTCATCTAGATGCATGGCGTCCCAAAAATCGGCAGAATCGTTCTAGAAAAAATGTCCCAAGGCCTTACACCTATAGAATGGCCGCACCCTCAACTCCTTAACGATAAAATCGGGTAAAAAAGTGTGGCGATTATACGAGTGAATACGATATTGGCTCATTCTATAATACTGACTGCCTTTACTTTAAATGAAAACCTTAACAAGACACTAAACATAGTAGTCTGACTGCATATATAATATTACCATTATCACATGTAATTTGAAAATCTGAAGAAAAAAAACCTTTTCATATTATTTGCTCAACAACATATTAATATTTTAAAGTGTCTATTGCAAAAAATACTGATGAAACATTGATACCAATTTATTGAATGACAATCCTATATTAACCTTCTATTTATTCTTTAACTCACTAGCTTTTATCTGGATTACCATATTTCAGTCATGGGACGTATATTTTCGACAAGTATCCCAGGGTGCTCCTGCGGGGACAGCTTACCAGCGACCCCCAACCCTGGCGTCCCCTGGCTACATTGCCCCAGCCGCCTCAACGTTTATGGTACCCAGCCAGCAAACCTCACAGATGACCGTTTCCCAGCCAGTCAATGACAAGGTTATAGAGGATCATCTGTCAGTACAGTCAATCATCAGATCATATCAGGTACACAAATTGGTATTTTTCAATTAAATTCCAGATATGGATAAAATCTGACTTTTTGATACTAGTATCCAATATATGACTTTAAAACAGATACTCAGGTTACATTTATAAATCACAAAGTAATCTAGAACTATTAAATATAAAAATAAAAATGTTTCTTTGAAAATAAAGAAAATTGATAGAGTTTTATGTTTGTATTTGATAAGTATGAAAATCACACATTCTGATGCTATATTTCTAATAAATCTCAGCAATACACATATTTTTGACCCTCAGGTTTTATTTGAAAATTATGATATTTATTGTTCCATTTAATATGATAAATTTTATTGATTGTTTTCCAGAAGAATCCTTGTATTGGAATGAGTTCCCTGAACATGTGGATATCATTGATTCATTGCTTTTTGACTTTGATAATATATTTGTAGCATTGCAGACCTATGAAATACAACAAAGAAAGCCCTCATGTGGAAAAAAAACTGTTACATTATTCATTGTGAAATATATTCACACAATCAAAATAAATTCCCTGACACCGAACCTGGTAGCGCAAACGGCAGAGCATCAGCTCAATGTTATATAGGCCCCTGGTTTGAGTCATTCCAGAAGTCATTTAAAATGGTAGTAAAGCTGTATTGGTAACGCTCCAGCAAATATAAAGGTAGTTCCACGACTGGTTGGCCCTGTGTCAGGATAATGTGACTTGGTGTGGTATCTTGCCAGATGTTCACAGTATGTTATACACAGTGAAGGCAGCACTATATCTGTTTCAAGTGGACACCATCTCCAGACAACAGACATACCCTTGGTGGGACGATAAACCAAATAAATAAATATGCCAGAAGTCATGGCATGCTATACACAGTGAGGGCAGCACTATATCTGCTTCAAAGTGGGCATTGTCTCCAGATAACTGAAATACTGTTGGTGGGACGATAAACCAAATAAACAATTCCATGATGAACGTTATCACTTGCATAGAACTGTTTGTGGATTTAACTTTAAAAGTTCAAGACATAAAATGTGTTAATTTGAACACTTACATAAACTACAGTATATCTGACAAGGTAGTTAAATCTTGTCTTTTTTTGTGTGCCAGAGGAAGTTAAGTTGCTACAACTTACAGATCAATTATGTTACAGACCAAGATAACTGTTAGACTTAAGGGTTGTGACGAACAGAAAGTTGAAGCATAGATATGCTAGTTTTTACCAGAGCAAATATTATAGCTGTCAGTAAACTGCTCATCATTGCATTAGAACACAGGTCAGTATGACCTTGTCGTGATCATGACATTACATTTATAATGGTTGTTTGCAGAGATGGAAAGATAAAATCCCATGTGAAGTATTGTTAGGCATCTAGTCTGGATGTGTTCCAACCTATAAGACTTGTGGTATCCGACAGTTTGCCAATATCAAATTTATATAACAATATTGAACCACTGCTGGTGGATTTAGGCACAATTTTTGTAATTATTTATAATTTAGTCTTAATAAATGCAATTTTTAATACTATCTAACTTTACATGTAAAGAAGTGGGTAAGTGGAACTAACAACCAACATCAGTTATAGTAAACTATTTTATTAATCAATGTTTCGACCCCACTAGGGTCTTCATCAGGATCAATCTTACTTGTAAGACAGAACTAATCCCAAAAAAAATCACTATGTATTCTTTCAAACTGTATAAAAAGCTTGATAGTAGTCTTTGCTAAAAATAGATATTGATGTCGGAGCGGATTACCTGGATGACTATATAACGTGATCTCAAAAATAAATTGTCATGTAGTATTCTGAGTTTAAAAATAGCTATCTCTGCAGCATGGCTCGGATCGGAAATATAGAGATAATACCTGTTTTCAGTGACAAGTGGTGATTTTCTGCTGGACTGTTCACATAGATCTAGCACATCAATGAACAGCATCTTGCGGGAACATTTAAAATAACAATGACCAATTTGGTTATTTGAGAAAAGAAATTTTGGTCCAAAATGTTGGATACCACCTTTAATACATACATTATAACATGTTTGATAATTGATTAAAATGAGGATTGAAAATCAAGTAGTTTAATCAAGACTGTCTGTAACATTTTAATTTTTTTAAATAGTCCATCAAATTGGATTTGTTGATATGAAGGTATGCTTGTTCTTACAAAAAAGTTATATATGATTAATACATTCATAGCTGATTGATTTGTGAATTTGGGTTGTGTTTATACACAAATAATGGTTCGTTATTACGTTTTTCATTTCTTAAAAACTTCCTGATTCCCTGGGGTCACTGGATTTTCTTTTAATTTTTAATGACAGCAGGATACTTTAAATTTTGTAATATGGGCTTGTAAACTCCCCCCACCCCTCCCTCCCTCCCACCCTTCCCTCTATCAATAGCAAAAGAAAGAAAAAGAAAAACAACAAAAACAGGGAAAACAAACATCTTTTGATACAATGTACTTCCTTTGAAATCCTGAGTGATTCTTATTGACAACTGTTACCACTTACTCAAGAAAAGGCTTCAGCTGTTCTCGTCCAGGTGTGAAAATCCAAAGCGTTCTCAGCAAGAATTGTTCAGACCAAGGCAAACACTATAGGTCCAGATCAGCCAGTTCCCACAGTGTGCTGTCTGATCGGGATCTACACTACCTGCCTCAGAGTAAATAATTAAATAAATAATCAAAATGTGGTGTGATAAGAGTAAATCTAGAGAAAACCTCCACTTGGATAAGATTTTTGAGACTCTGTCTTAAATGGATTTCCCTTCATCTCTAGGATTTTAGAAGGCTTCAAAAGAAGAGAAATCACATATAAGTCTTGAAAGTGCTGAAGGGTTACTGTGACTTTTTTTTCATAAAACTGTTGACATTTAACTACTTGATGGATTGATGTTTAATGCCATTGGTTGGATACTTTAAAAATGAGAATTCCTAGTAAAACAAAACTCATGTTACAAATAAATCAGATTTGTTTATGTTATTTTGATTGATGTCGTAGGAATTTGGGCAACTTAAAGCATAAACAGCAAGAAAGATGTAATTTAAGGATGGACCCTTTGGTACATATGAAATACTTGTTCTTCACTAAGCATAGGCATATTTCTCCTTGACTGAAAAAACATGTTTGAAATGTAGTTCAAAAGATGCCATTATTAAGATTAGACTGAGAACACTGTACTTAATGATGATGCAAGCCATTGAGGGCAGTGAACACATTAGATTGTGAAGGCGGTAGACCTGATACCTCTACTACTTGACATTTTAGACCTGACCATCCCTGGCCTAATGTTGACTGACAGGTCATTGTGCTAGTGTTTGATATAGAAATTAGGTCAAACATGATAGCGCAGTTCAAGATTGTCACTGCCACGTGGAGCACAGCACAAGTTAAGCTTATAATACAACAATAGAAGTTGTACACTGCTGTTGTACATTTTCCATTGCTTAAGTAGTGAACTTTATCATTTTAATATTTGCTGTTTTTCATAAAAGATGTCCGCTTGTCCGTTATCTGTTATTGTATCAGTTACCTTAAGTAATCAATGGACTGGTACAACTGTACAAAATAACCATGGTTTTATGAGGCTCCTTTATTAGGCAATTCCAGTAAATAATTGACATTGAACATTATTGTTATGTGTTTTCTTATTGCATCAAATACATTGGTTAACCATTAGACAAATACATCTGACAATGCCATGGATTTGTCTTTTGTCCAATGAGCAACATTATATAATATTCTGTAACAAAGTATGTAAGAAACGATTTCCAATAAAAGCTTCTGTCACTTAGCAAAATTAGTACAGGAATAAAGCTGGTAACTTAAAACTACTTTTCCACCTATTGACAGTTGTATCAAGTCTTACATAAATGGGATCTTGAATGAACACATTGTGAGATATATAATCCCTTAGGGATATTTATTATTGAGAGTGTGTTGTGATGTCATGTTATGTTCTGGCTTGTCTCCTACAGGATGTTATCCTGCTAAGCTGGAGCTGAACAGACGGCAACAAAAATTGTAGATCTAGATCAGCCAATCCTTTCTAGGAGCTGTCAGATGAAGATTTGCTCTATTTGATGCTTATATTTTAGAAAAAAATCCCTTAATCACCATTGCAAATAAATGCTTATAAATACCAAATTTGTGTTTTTGTATCAACAAATGCAGCTGGTTAGGGGTTAGTTAAGCCTTCTAGAAGTTATGTGGTTGTGCCCGAGGCCGTATATTCGGGTTGGCAAGAACAGTGGAAGAATTATCTAGAAATCTAATCCCTGGACAGTACAACAGGCTGGTCACCAACAATTCTTACCGGTAATCTGGCTTATGTATAGGGTGATAAGGTGTGGCACTTAGGGTGAAAAAATAGGACAATGTGTAAACCCTGCAGTATTATGTTAAACATAGGACATTGTAGAAATACATTTTTGTAGAATAATTTTCTAATACTGTATGAAATGAATAAGGGAGAGCTCTGTATATTCATAAGAGCAAGAGTAAAGTTTAGCCTGATAAAGTTTTAAATTTAGATTTTAAGAGGATAATGTAAATAACAATGAAATAGGTCTAACATTTTTGAAAATTGAGAGCAACAAAAAAAAGAATGTGCATTTTTATTCAATTGAACAATGCACAAATAGCTTATAAAAAGTTTTCATTACTATATTTTAAAATAGAAATGCAACTTATGACAATGTGTTCTTGAAAGGCTGAAAAAGTCTGTTTAGACCTGTACATTTAACTAGAAACTATATTTCTGTTCAGATAGTTTACTTATTGTACTTATTTTCACATTTTATGTTGATTGTTGATTTTTCTTTAGTCTTTATTCTTTGCTTGAAAAAAGGCCATAATATTGTCTAAAACAACGCAAACTTTATTAATGAATAATTTTCATTAACGACCATATAACAGCTTTTCTGTATCATGTTTACCAGAAAATAACTCATCTGGAATCACACAAACTTTGAGGTGAATGCTTGTCTGTAACATACTTTCAAATGGAGTGTAACAGTCCAAGATGGAAGTTGACTTGGTAAACATCTACACTATTGATTATTAAGAAAGGTATTGGAAAACATGCTGTAAATTATACTAACCCATTCTCAATAGGAAAAGAAATGCTTATTAAAATGCATAGTAAGTAGAAAGATCAGCAGTAATTGAATATTTGTAAGTGGATTAAAGAACAGCAGTAATTGAATATTTATAAGTGGGTTAAAGAACAGCAGTAATTGAATATTTATAAGTGGATTAAAGATCAGCAGTAATTGAATATTTGTAAGTGGATTAAAGAACAGCAGTAATTGAATATTTGTAAGTGGATTAAAAAACAGCAGTAATTGAATATTTATAAGTGGATTAAAGAACAGCAGTAATTGAATATTTGTAAGTGGATTAAAGATCAGCAGTAATTGAATATTTGTAAGTGGATTAAAGATCAGCAGTAATTGAATATTTGTAAGTGGATTAAAGAACAGCAGTAATTGAATATTTATAAGTGGATTAAAGATCAGCAGTAATTGAATATTTGTAAGTGGATTAAAGATCAGCAGTAATTGAATATTTGTAAGTGGATTAAAGAACAGCAGTAATTGAATATTTGTAAGTGGATTAAAGAACAGCAGTAATTGAATATTTGTAAGTGGATTAAAGAACAGCAGTAATTGAATATTTGTAAGTGGATTAAAGAACAGCAGTAATTGAATATTTGTAAGTGGATTAAAGATCAGCAGTAATTGAATATTTATAAGTGGATTAAAGATCAGCAGTAATTGAATATTTGTAAGTGGATTAAAGATCAGCAGTAATTGAATATTTGTAAGTGGATTAAAGAACAGCAGTAATTGAATATTTGTAAGTGGATTAAAGAACAGCAGTAATTGAATGTTTGTAAGTGGATTAAAGAACAGCAGTAATTGAATATTTGTAAGTGGATTAAAGAACAGCAGTAATTGAATATTTATAAGTGGATTAAAGAACAGCAGTAATTGAATGTTTATAAGTGGATTAAAGAACAGCAGTAATTGAATATTTGTAAGTGGATTAAAGAACAGCAGTAATTGAATGTTTGTAAGTGGATTAAAGAACAGCAGTAATTGAATGTTTATAAGTGGATTAAAGAACAGCAGTAATTGAATGTTTATAAGTGGATTAAAGAACAGCAGTAATTGAATATTTGTAAGTGGATTAAAGAACAGCAGTAATTGAATATTTGTAAGTGGATTAAGATTCATCAATAAGTAATGATCAATCTGCTTGATGTATGCTTCAAAGTAAATCAGGTTGTTTTAAATATAAAAGTCCATCTTTATGAAGTTTGTTGGATTCATCATCCCACCAACAGTATTTCATTTATCTGGAGACGGTGTCCGCATGAAGCAGATATAGTGCTGCATTCACTGTCTGTAGCATGCCGTGAACACCTGGCATGATATCACACCCAGTCGCATTATCCTGGCACTGGGCCAACCAGTAGTGGAACTACCCTCATATTTGCTTGAGCGCTAGAGACTGCAAAAGATAAAGCATAGAACATCGACTACACTAAATAGTTGGTGACCTTGAACAATAGTGCAGCTTATTGTACCTATGCTGTATGTTCACACAGTAACAATTTGTCTACAGGAGGGCCTTCTCTGTATATTGTTTTGCAGTATAGTCCTTATTAATAATTAATGTGACTGGTTTTAGCTGATGAACTTTATATTATGCATTTTCTTTCAGCTTCCTTTGGCTTTATGTTGTCTGTAACTGACGGGATGCCAGTGTCCCGCTTTAGTCAATCCTCCGTTGAGATTTTGCTCAAGCTGAAATATTGAAAACTGATTACAGAGACAGTATATCACAATTTTTTATTTATTTTTTTTATTTTATATACCACCAACTTGATAAACCTGCCACAAAAGCTCATGTGGTAGAGCGTCAGCTTGTGGATCCGGAGATCATGGATTCAAACCCCGGCCGGGTCAAACTAAAGCCTGTAAAGTTGGCAGAAGTGGCTTCCCTCCTGACGCTTGGGACTAAGGGACAGCATAACGCCTGACCCGTCGGTGTCAGTAAAATAGACCGGCCGGGTTCAATCCCTGGGCACCTCATAAGTGCCCCTGTGCTATAATGATTTAAATGTCTCTGCACAGTATTGGCAAAAATGCCGGCAAATCCCATCCCATCCCATCCCAACTTGATAAGATTATGGTTTTCATATATTAAAATAAAGGTATAATACGTAAATAATGAACTGTCAAATATTTGAGCTTGAGTAATGTCCCAACTAAGAAATGTTTCTTTAAGAGGAATCTGTTTTTCTGTTTTTAAATATTTATGATTATTATACAACCTCTCAAATAGATGCTTTCTGATTGGCTAAAATATTTGACCATTCCAGTCAATGTCATGCTTTGCTTACTGTTGTTTTTTTAAAATTCTCCAGTCTATTAACAGACAGTAGAAAATTCCATTTAAATTTAAATTGGTACCCTGCCTCTGCATGTATGATAGCTGTGTGAAATGACTGAGTCCAGCCAGTTTCGAACACGCCTCTTGGGGAGTTATCAAAGCTTGTGCACAAAAGTGCATGCATGCTTTGTCAAAATGGTGTTAACTAAAATTTCAGTGAATTTTGCGTTGGTTTTTTTTTTGAGCAATATGCAGTCAATAGTTACTTAATGCAACAATATTCTAAAAATGATTTTAACCCTCTGAACTTACCAATAAGATGGATGCTTAAGAATGTCAGTTGTGTGTAAATTTTTGGAATAGAATTATGTGGTATGGTTAAATAATAAAAAAGTTCTGGACTGTTCAGTGGGTATACATGCACTGAAAAAATGATTATTGATCTCCTGTACTAAGGTCAATAGTGACTTTTTCAGTGCATTTCACATCGCTATCCAATCTTCATCAAACTAAGTCAGAATGTTTGTCTGCATGATACTTGGATGAGTAAATTTTTTAGTCACATGGGGTCAAAAAGTAGGTCACTGGGTCAAATCTTAACAAAAGTTTGTGAACACACTAAAGGCCCCATTTACATTCCAATGTTCACCAAACTTGATCAGAATGTTTGTCTGCATAAAATCTTGGATGAGTCCTTTATTGGGTCATGTGGGGTCAAAAAAGAGGTCACTAGGTCAAAACTTAAAAAAAGTATGTGAACACACTAGAGGCCACATTCATAGTCCAATCTTTACCAAACATGATCAGATTGTTTGTCTGCATGAAATCTTGTATGAGTATATTATTGGGTCACGCGGGGTCAAAAAGTAGGTCACTAGGTCACATTTTAGAAACCCCTTGTGAAAAGACATTGATGGCCCAGTCTTCACTAAACTTGACCAGAATGTCAGCCAGTATGAAATCTTACATATGTTTCGAAGTGGGTCAAGTGGATTCAGTAGGTTACCTGCAAAAAATGTAGAAAATGATTTATATGTATTTATATGTATATTCTTTACAATAACAACTTCTTTCAACCTATTTTAGAAGCAAAACAAAAAACAAATATCTAAATTATTTTTTTTCTAGAGTATAGTTTATAGCTGCTTAAACATGACTTACAGCTTAATGACAGACAGTTTTATAATTATGAAAAAGTAATTTTCGTCCCAAATCTTTGATATTGAATTTAATATGTTTAATCTAAATTTAAAATGAAAACTTTCAAGTATGCAGACAATTATTAACCCTTTCATTCATAGTTCATCTATAATTTTGAAAATTTACTTCTGTTTTTCTTTTAAGGAGATAAAAGGATTTAAATAAATGTATGTTCAACTTGTAATAATAGATATAAAGCTGTACCAGTCTACACATAAACCCTTAGTCATGCAGATTCTGCAAATGATTGTGAATGGTTTGTAAAGGCGTAAAATGGCATATAGATGTGTATAGTTTATAAAGGCGTAAAATGGTGTATACATGCAGGAAAGGGTTAATATTAACAAAAATGCACTTGAAATAGTAGACAGTGCTCTTTTTGGCTAAAATGTCTGGGCAAGTTGAAGGTCAGATCCAGTCACAACACAATTATTTTACTCATACAAAGGTCAGTAACCACAGCCTGCAGACAGAAATACGCCTTGGGAACATTCTTCTGGCCTGGTCTGTTATGTTCTGGCTAGTTTCATTGCTATTTTTATTGGATGTACCCCAAACTTTAATGTAAAGGGTCCAAAGCTCCGTGACCTCAAGGAGATGGTTCATTTATTATAAATCTGAAGCTGCATATATTGTAAATCTAGTGAACATTTGGTCATTGTATGGCATACATTTCTACTGTCTGTTTATTGTTGAGCCCCAGGCTAAACCTGACAGGTAATGTGTAGCTGCTAATCACAGACATACACATTCATTGCCTCTCCCTCAACTCTTGGCAAGCATTCTAAATATGGTTGACTTCCTTATCAAGTTAGAATAAAAAGAATACACAGCTGCATCATGCTCTGGGTAATACACAGCTGCATCATGCTCTGGGTAATACACAGCTGCATCATGCTCTGGGTAATACACAGTCGCATCATGCTCTGGGTAATACACAGCCGCATCATGCACTGGGTAATACACAGCCGCATCATGCTCTGGGTAATACACAGCCGCATCATGCTCTGGGTAATACACAGTCGCATCATGCACTGGGTAATACACAGTCGCATCATGCACTGGGTAATACACAGCCGCATCATGCTCTGGGTAATACACAGCCACATCATGCTCTGGGTAATACACAGCCGCATCATGCTCTGGGTTATACACAGCTGCATCATGCTTTGGGTAATACACAGCCACACCATGCTTAAACCATAGAACCTAATACCTCTACAACCTGTACACATTTTGTGTTAAACATAATTACCTTTGTGCTAACATCATTTGTGCTTTAAGGGTGCTGCAATGTTGACATATTTGAGGTTTTAATTTATTGAAAATATTTTTTCCAGCAATATGATGTAATTAAGACATCTGAAAAGTGAAACAGTGACGCAAATACATCCAAAATTCAAAAAACGTCTAGCTTAAGGAAAGCTATATTTTGACGTGTCACATTTTCGCTATGCCCCTCATGGTCAGTGACGTCCCTAATTTGGCTTCACTTGGAACACATGGACCCAAGTTACATGTACTTACTTGTGACTTGTACAGTTGGGAAGAGTTGGCATGTTGCACTTATTTTTACCACACTCCACCATCCGTGGGCCCATCAGCCGCTAGTAATACATCTGTCTATATCAAGAAACATTCTACTATCGATTCATTAAAGTTCATTAGTAATTTTTTTTTCTTATAAAGAGTTGATATTTCCTTCAACGGCTTGTTATATTTAGTTAAAGTGTCATGAAATACAATCAATTTTTTTTTCTTTAATATTATACAATGTTGCATTCCAATGGCACCTGTAATATTTAGGAACATCCCTTGTCGTAAGCATAAATAGCTTGTTGAAAATAATACTGGTTAAATACATCTGCTCTAGAGATTACATGTCAAATGCAATCATGAACTAAACTTTACCAAGCATAGACACATCTGTGAGGGCTGTTCCATCCATTTCCGCAATTCCTGAACACAAAATCAAAACAAAAGGACATAGTTTTTTACAATAATAATAATTAGTTGACTTTATGTTTACACTCAAATTACAGTTCCCTTTAGTCTTATGTCCCTTTGTCTAAGAGAAGCAGCCTGTATAATCTATAGTCAACATTTTGAGCTCTACTATTTTACATATAGGATGTTTCTATAGAAAATTAAATCCGAAATGAGAACAAAAAAGATCTAAAATAGATCAATTTATTTTTGTTTATTGCAAAATAGAAAGGAGTTCTATTGAAATAAATCGCTGAAAAATTTGAATTTTTAAAGCTTCTGAATGGCTACAAATGTAGGGCGACTTCTAGGAATAAATAGAGAAGATATTCCTATTATCCCAGCATTGGCCTTAACATAACACCCAGGTCAAAGTTTTGTGTGCAAAATTATGTCTCTCTGTTTATTTTACCTACTGACATAGTCAAGTTGGATAGTTCAAGGGTGGATTTTGTGAGATATGTGGCCCTAGCTTTACTAAGAAATCAAAGCCCAGTTTTATGTAAAGTACAAACAAACTAACATAATACCATCAAGCGATTGAATAGTTGAGTGCACTGTCTTGTGACAGCTCCTGTCATCATAGTTTACCATTTCAACATTACAATGTCACCCACTATTACTTTCATTGATGTAACAACTTCTATGCAATGTTAAGGTTATATGTTATTGTTATACAATTGTTGGTGCATGCTGGATTGCACATGTATATAACATAATTACTGTGTGTGGAAATAACAGCTAGTTGGAAGGGGATTATTAGATACAGGAAGATGGAATGTTGGCTGATGGGTCCTGGATGATTGCCACTCAACCTTAACAGCCAAATTACAAGTCTTGTTTGTAACAACTGAAATATTGCTCTTAACTTATTTGGTTGATAAGATATTTCAGTTTCAATAAATAAATGAAAACATCTTAATGTAAACTTGTGGGATAAGAGCTGAACAGCATTTTTGCTTTAAACTTTCTTCTTACCTTATTACTACTAACACAGTGCCTGTGTAGAACCACCGACTCATATCAGCTGACCCGCATCGTCATTTGATATTGTTGTCCTGGCTGGGATTTGAACCCAAGCAGTCAGTGGTGAGGAATTCATGTTTCTATTAGCCACAGTTTTCCTATTCATACAGCTGATAAATAAATGAATAAAATATAATTTCTGTTTTCTTTATGAATACTGCTGTCAAGTTGCACAACTAGAGATTGCTTGTTGCTAAATTTCTGTGTACCTGTTGTAGACGCGCGGTCACAATGTTGCTACCTTAGATCCCCTTGGCATCTTAGATGCTGACCTATGTGCTGAGAACCCTCCAGAATTGGAACTGGACTCCTACAGGCTAGGTATGTCTGGCTGTCATGTCAGGTTGTCATGGTAACCAAACCTGCATAACAGACCTCTGTCCTACTAAACCAGGTAGACATAGAGAAGTGTGTCCTTGGTTATGTTTGTATGTATTTATATAGAAATGTTTGAAATGTTTATGGCTATATTGACTGTTTGAGTCAGTTGTTGTGTTATATGACAAACAATTGAAAGTAACAACGTGCAATTTGTGCATGTATAAGTGTATATATGACCATTCAAGGTAAATAGGTAAAGTCAATGCCTGTGTACGATTAAAAGCAAATGTGTAGACTAGCGTATGTTACATGTATAATATAAATAATATAAACTCTTATGGTAACAAACCCTTCTAACATCAACAATAAGCATGATATCAGTTAGCCTGGAACAAATGTTTAAGGTACATCCAGTATAATCATGGCTTTGGTTAGTACAATAGATACTAATAATAATTGATATTGTGATTAGGATACTGTAGTTAAGGTAAAACCACAGTTTTATAGCAATAGCTTAGTTGAAAAGGCCAGAGTAATAAGAAGTTTCTAACAATTCCTTGTATACCAGTAACCCTACACCCATATATAACCTCATATTTGTCCTTTTAGCAAGCCCAAGCCATACCTGCATCATGTAAATGTATCCAATAAATGCACATATACAACATCAATTAATTCTTGCCTTTTCAGGTTTTGTGTGACTATGTTGTTACATGAACTCTATAATGTACAAGAGCATTTCCTTTGTTGCAGCTTGGACAACAAGAAATACATGCCACATTATTTTTATGAGGATCCAAATGTTTTCAGACATCTGTTGACACAAATGCAATATTACCATGTATTAATGAAGTTAAGTCTTCAAACTTAGTAAATGCATTGTGAATTTAACTTGGAACTTTTCTTTTCAGGTACTGTCTTAATTTCATTCTCTGTCATTTTTCCAGATATCTTGTACTGTAAATGCCTAGCTACTACAACATTATTTCTCAGCCGCTGTCCCATCTTGGGGGAAAATATTTTGCCATTCTCTTGAGTGTTAAACATAATGTCTATGTTTTCTGTCCTTTCCTTGTAGCTGCGTGGGCATTTTATGGCCGATCTTGATCCTTTAGGCATCAGTAAACCGACCCTTGAGAAACATCAGCAGTTTGGTAAGGTCCCCTTGGAGAGAAAGATGGCCTTGACTTTTAGAATGTTTAGTAATCAATTTCTAGGAACAGTGACTGTTAACACTAACCAGTAGTCACATCATTTCTTCAGTTCATGTACTTTGGTTGGTCTGAAAGCAATTGTCTAGGATTGTGATTGGTCAGTTAAATTGAACTAACCAATTAGGAGTCTTAGCTTTAAGTAGTAGCCAAATCAGCTCTAATGTTCATAAACCTGGCCCCTCTCTCTCTCTCTCTTCCTATCTCGCTACATCCATCTACACGTGTGGTGAGCATCATCTCCATGTTAAACACAAGAAATTAATACCTTATGACAAGAAAATCTTTATTTTCATATTTTTGTTTTTATGCCCTAGTAAAATATATTTTTTTCTTTGTTGGCATGTTTATAGCTTTAGCTTATGAATGGAAGACAAATTGATTATTTATGAGGTACTTACTATCTGCAGGTTGATTCCAGCCTTATATTACCATGCCACTAGTATTTAAAATAAGCATAAGTTATTAATTTCTTGTATTATTCTCCCAAAGGTGTGTGCATGAACATCATATGCTTATTTCATAATGTCTAAATAGACAAGTAATTTCCAATTATTCTTAAAAAAAAAATTGTGTTGAAATGGGAAATACTTATTCTTATGTAACTTATTTTTGAAACATTCACCACTATACATTTCAGATAAACACATTAAAAACACATCATTATTGTACAGATTAATTGCATTACAAAACTTATTGACACCTTACATTATATTTTAAACAAAAACAACACCTTAACTTAAAATTATGTACATGTCATACTATTAATAATATACCTCATTTGCATACGCCCTTCTATATTTAATATGATGTCATCCAGTCCATAAATCGCATACAGACCGGCTACCCGGTCCATAATTCTTATACAGACTGTTTATGACGTCATTCAGTTGTTTGACTGTTTAAACGCAACTTTTACGACGTGCGAATTTTACGACAACACAAACAGACGATATTGTCAAACTGTCAAAATGTCGAAGTGATTCGCCTCTTTATCGGAGACAGATTTAGTTAAATTCAGCGAATCTAAGGATTCAAAAACACCAAAACCGCAACAAAACTGAAGCTGTGCTTCGGGCGATATTCCTTCCTCGGTCTGACCAACCAGTCCGTAAACTTGCATATTGCCCTCAAAGCCATGTTTTATTTGTTAAATAGTGACTGTTACAAAAAAGAAATATTATTATTTGTTTTAATCTAGTTTTTTTGACAAGGATGGAGAAAGAAACATATAATAAATAACAAACTGAGAGGTGAGACATTGAAGATTTATATTTATGAATGAATATCATTTCCAGCTCATAGCATCAACTATCTTGTCCAAGCATCTTTCATTTTGTCGATTGAACATCGTCTGCACAGTAAAGACACTTGAATGATATAAAACATCAGAATTCATAGGACCCGTCCTCTTGATTATGAAGGAGAACCTTATTTCCATAAATATTGGGTCTGCCTTATTTAGCCTTTACCATTCCATACACAGTCAGTAAACCCATTATTATATTTAGTCATTTTCTTACACATGCATGCAAACATTCTTCAACAAATTGCTGGGGACTTGCCAGCAAACAGTGCTGATTGTGATCTGACAACCCTTGGCAGGAGCTGGCTGGTTGTTGTTGTGATCTGACAACCCTTGGCAGGGGCTGGCTAGTTGTTGTTGTGATCTGACAACCCCTGGCAGGGGCTGGCTAGTTGTTGTTGTGATCTGACAACCCTTGGCAGGGGCTGGCTAGTTGTTGTTGTGATCTGACAACCCCTGGCAGGGGCTGGCTAGTTGTTGTTGTGACCTGACAGCCCTTAGCAGGATTTGGCTGGCTGTTGTTGTGATCTGACAACCCCTGGCAGGGGCTGGCTAGTTGTTGTTGTGATCTGACAGCCCTTGGCAGGGGCTGGCTAGTTGTTGTTGTGATCTGACAACCCCTGGCAGGAGCTGGCTGGTTGTTGTGATCTGACAACCCTTGGCAGGAGCTGGCTGGTTGTTGTTTTGATCTGACAACCCCTGGCAGGGGCTGGTTTGTTGTTGTGATCTGACAACCCTTGGCAGGAGCTGGCTGGTTGTTGTTGTGACCTGACAGCCCTTAGCAGGAGCTGGCTGGTTGTTGTCGTGACCTGACAGCCCTTAGCCAGAGCTGGCTGGTTGTTGTTGTGACCTGACAGCCCTTAGCCAGAGCTGGCTGGTTGTTGTTGTGACCTGAAAGCCCTTAGCAGGAGCTGGCTGGTTGTTGTTGTGACATGACAGCCCTTAGCCGGAGCTGGCTGGTTGTTGTTGTGACCTGACAGCCCTTAGCAGGAGCTGGCTGGTTGTTGTGATCTGACAGCCCTTAGCAGGAGCTGGCTGGTTGTTGTTGTGACATGACAGCCCTTAGCCAGAGCTGGCTGGTTGTTGTTGTGACCTGAAAGCCCTTAGCAGGAGCTGGCTGGTTGTTGTTGTGACATGACAGCCCTTAGCCAGAGCTGGCTGGTTGTTGTTGTGACCTGACAGCCCTTAGCAGGAGCTGGCTGGTTGTTGTGACCTGACAGCCCTTAGCAGGAGCTTGCTGGTTGTTGTGATCTGACAACCCTTGGCAGGAGCTGGCTGGTTGTTGTGATCTGACAACCCTTGGCTGGAGCTGGCTGGTTGTTGTGACCTGACAGCCCTGAGCAGGATTTGGCTGGCTGTTGTTGTGATCTGACAGCCCTTAGCAGGAGCTGGCTGGTTGTTGTTGTGATCTGACAGCCCTTAGCAGGAGCTGGCTGGTTGTTGTGATCTGACAACCCTTAGCAGGAGCTGGCTGGTTGTTGTTGTGACCTGACAGCCCTTAGCAGGAGCTGGCTGGTTGTTGTGATCTGACAACCCTTGGCAGGAGCTGGCTGGTTGTTGTGACCTGACAGCCCTTAGCAGGATCTGGCTGGCTGTTGTTGTGACCTGACAGCCCTTAGCAGGATTTGGCTGGTTGTTGTTGTGACCTGACAGCCCTTAGCAGGAGCTGGCTGGTTGTTGTGATCTGACAACCCTTGGCAGGAGCTGGCTGGCTGTTGTTGTGACCTGACAGCCCTTAGCAGGATTTGGCTGGCTGTTGTTGTGACCTGACAGCCCTTAGCAGGAACTGGCTAGTTGTTGTTGTGACCTGACAGCCCTTGGCAGGAGCTGGCTGGTTGTTGTTGTGACCTGACAGCCCTTGGCAGGGGCTGGCTAGTTGTTGTTGTGACCTGACAGCCCTTAGCCGGAACTGGCTGGCTGTTGTTGTGACCTGACAGCCCTTGGCAGGGGCTGGCTAGTTGTTGTTGTGATCTGACAGCCCTTAGCAGGATTTGGCTGGCTGTTGTTGTGACCTGACAACCCCTGGCAGGGGCTGACTAGTTGTTGTTGTGACCTGACAGCCCTTAGCAGGATTTGGCTGGCTGTTGTTGTGATCTGACAACCCTTGGCAGGAGCTGGCTGGTTGTTGTGACTTGACAGCCCTTAGCAGGAGCTGGCTAGTTGTTGTTGTGACCTGACAACCCCTGGCAGGGGCTGACTAGTTGTTGTTGTGACCTGACAACCCTTGGCAGGAGCTGGCTAGTTGTTGTTGTGACCTGACAACCCCTGGCAGGGGCTGGCTAGTTGTTGTTGTGACCTGACAGCCCTTAGCAGGATTTGGCTGGCTGTTGTTATGATCTGACAACCCTTGGCAGGGGCTGGCTAGTTGTTGTTGTGACCTGACAGCCCTTAGCAGGATTTGGCTGGTTGTTGTTGTGACCTGACAGCCCTTGGCAGGAGCTGGCTGGTTGTTGTTGTGATCTGACAACCCCTGGCAGGGGCTGGCTAGTTGTTGTTGTGACCTGACAGCCCTTAGCAGGATTTGGCTGGCTGTTATTGTGATCTGACAACCCCTGGCAGGAGCTGGCTGGTTGTTGTTGTGATCTGACAACCCCTGGCAGGGGCTGACTAGTTGTTGTTGTGACCTGACAGCCCTTAGCAGGATTTGGCTTGCTGTTGTTGTGACCTGACAACCCTTGGCAGGAGCTGGCTAGTTGTTGTTGTGACCTGACAACCCCTGGCAGGGGCTGACTAGTTGTTGTTGTGACCTGACAGCCCTTAGCAGGATTTGGCTGGCTGTTGTTGTGATCTGACAACCCTTGGCAGGAGCTGGCTGCTTGTTGTGACTTGACAGCCCTTAGCAGGAGCTGGCTGGTTGTTGTTGTGACCTGACAGCCCTTAGCAGGAGCTGGCTGGTTGTTGTGACCTGAAAGCCCTTAGCAGGATTTGGCTGGCTGTTGTTGTGATCTGACAGCCCTTAGCAGGAGCTGGCTGGTTGTTGTGACCTGACAGCCCTTAGCAGGATTTGGCTGGCTGTAGTTGTGATGTGACAACCCTTAGCAGGAGCTGGCTGGTTGTTGTGATGTGACAGCCCTTGGCAGGAGCTGGCTGGTTGTTGTGACCTGACAACCCCTGGCAGGGGCTGGCTGCTTGTTGTGACTTGACAGCCCTTAGCAGGATTTGGCTGGCTGTTGTTGTGATCTGACAACCCCTGGCAGGAGCTGGCTGGTTGTTGTGATCTGACAACCCTTGGCAGGAGCTGGCTGCTTGTTGTGACTTGACAGCCCTTAGCAGGAGCTGGCTGGTTGTTGTTGTGACCTGACAGCCCTTAGCAGGAGCTGGCTGGTTGTTGTGACCTGAAAGCCCTTAGCAGGATTTGGCTGGCTGTTGTTGTGATCTGACAGCCCTTAGCAGGAGCTGGCTGGTTGTTGTGACCTGACAGCCCTTAGCAGGATTTGGCTGGCTGTAGTTGTGATGTGACAACCCTTGGCAGGAGCTGGCTGGTTGTTGTGATGTGACAACCCTTGGCAGGAGCTGGCTGGTTGTTGTGACCTGACAGCCCTTGGCAGGAGCTGGCTGGTTGTTATTGTGATCTGACTACACTTAGCAGGAGCTGGCTGGTTGTTGTTGTGATCTGACAACCCTCAGCAGGAGCTGGCTGCTTGTTGTGATCTGACAACCCTTGGCAGGAGCTGTCTGGTTGTTGTTATGATCTGAAAACCCTTGGCAGGTGCTGGCTGGCTGTTTTGATCTGACAACCCCTGCCAGGAGCTGGCTGGTTGTTGTGATATGACAACCCTTGGCAGGAACTGGCTGGCTGTTGTTGTGACCTGACAGCCCTTAGCAGGAACTGGCTGGCTGTTGTTGTGACCTGACAGCCCTTGGCAGGAGCTGGCTGGTTGTTGTTGTGACCTGACAGCCCTTGGCAGGAGCTGGCTAGTTGTTGTTGTGACCTGACAGCCCTTAGCCGGAACTGGCTGGCTGTTGTTGTGACCTGACAGCCCTTGGCAGGGGCTGGCTAGTTGTTGTTGTGATCTGACAGCCCTTAGCAGGATTTGGCTGGCTGTTGTTGTGACCTGACAACCCCTGGCAGGGGCTGACTAGTTGTTGTTGTGACCTGACAGCCCTTAGCAGGATTTGGCTGGCTGTTGTTGTGATCTGACAACCCTTGGCAGGAGCTGGCTGGTTGTTGTGACTTGACAGCCCTTAGCAGGAGCTGGCTAGTTGTTGTTGTGACCTGACAACCCCTGGCAGGGGCTGACTAGTTGTTGTTGTGACCTGACAACCCTTGGCAGGAGCTGGCTAGTTGTTGTTGTGACCTGACAACCCCTGGCAGGGGCTGACTAGTTGTTGTTGTGACCTGACAGCCCTTAGCAGGATTTGGCTGGCTGTTGTTGTTGTGACCTGACAGCCCTTAGCAGGGGCTGGCTAGTTGTTGTTGTGACCTGACAGCCCTTAGCAGGATTTGGCTGGCTGTTGTTATGATCTGACAACCCTTGGCAGGGGCTGGCTAGTTGTTGTTGTGACCTGACAGCCCTTAGCAGGATTTGGCTGGTTGTTGTTGTGTCCTGACAGCCCTTAGCAGGATTTGGCTGGTTGTTGTTGTGACCTGACAGCCCTTGGCAGGAGCTGGCTGGTTGTTGTTGTGATCTGACAACCCCTGGCAGGGGCTGACTAGTTGTTGTTGTGACCTGACAGCCCTTAGCAGGATTTGGCTGGCTGTTATTGTGATCTGACAACCCCTGGCAGGAGCTGGCTGGTTGTTGTTGTGATCTGACAACCCCTGGCAGGGGCTGACTAGTTGTTGTTGTGACCTGACAGCCCTTAGCAGGATTTGGCTGGCTGTTGTTGTGACCTGACAACCCTTGGCAGGAGCTGGCTAGTTGTTGTTGTGACCTGACAACCCCTGGCAGGGGCTGACTAGTTGTTGTTGTGACCTGACAGCCCTTAGCAGGATTTGGCTGGCTGTTGTTGTGATCTGACAACCCTTGGCAGGAGCTGGCTGCTTGTTGTGACTTGACAGCCCTTAGCAGGAGCTGGCTGCTTGTTGTTGTGACCTGACAGCCCTTAGCAGGAGCTGGCTGGTTGTTGTGACCTGAAAGCCCTTAGCAGGATTTGGCTGGCTGTTGTTGTGATCTGACAGCCCTTAGCAGGAGCTGGCTGGTTGTTGTGACCTGACAGCCCTTAGCAGGATTTGGCTGGCTGTAGTTGTGATGTGACAACCCTTAGCAGGAGCTGGCTGGTTGTTGTGATGTGACAACCCTTGGCAGGAGCTGGCTGGTTGTTGTGATGTGACAACCCTTGGCAGGAGCTGGCTGGTTGTTGTGACCTGACAGCCCTTGGCAGGAGCTGGCTGGTTGTTATTGTGATCTGACTACACTTAGCAGGAGCTGGCTGGTTGTTGTTGTGATCTGACAACCCTCAGCAGGAGCTGGCTGCTTGTTGTGATCTGACAACCCTTGGCAGGAGCTGTCTGGTTGTTGTTGTGACCTGAAAACCCTTGGCAGGTGCTGGCTGGCTGTTTTGATCTGACAACCCCTGCCAGGAGCTGGCTGGTTGTTGTGATATGACAACCCTTGGCAGGTGCAGGCTGCTTGTTGTGATCTGACAACCCTTGGCAGGAGCTGGCTGGTTGTTGTTGTGATCTGACAACCCCTGGCAGGAGCTGGTTGGTTGTTGTGATCTGACAACCCTTGGCAGGAGCAGGCTGCTTGTTGTGATCTGACAACCCTTGGCAGGAGCTGGCTGGCTGTTGTTGTGATCTGACAACCCTAAGCAGGAGCTGGCTGCTTGTTGTTGTGATCTGACAATCCTTGACAGGAGTTGGCTGCTTGTTGTTGTGTTCTGACAACCCTTGGCAGGAGCTGGCTGGTTGTTATGATCTGACAACCCTTGGCAGGAGCTAGTTGTTGTTGTGATCTGACAACCCTTGGCAGGAGCTGGTTGTTGTTGTGATCTGACAACCCTTGACTGGAGCTGGCTGGTTGTTGTTATGATCTGACAACCCTTGGCAGGAGCTGGTTGCTTGTTGTTGTGATCTGACAACCCTTGGCAGGAGCTGGCTGCTTGTTGTGATCTGACAACCCTTGGCAGGAGGTAGTTGTTGTTGTGATCTGACAACCCTTGACTGGAGCTGGCTGGTTGTTGTTATGATCTGACAACCCTTGGCAGGAGCTAGTTGTTGTTGTGATCTGACAACCCTTGGCAGGAGCTGGTTGTTGTTGTGATCCGACAACCCTTGGCATGAGCTGGCTGCTTGTTGTTGTGATCTGACAACCCTTGGCAGGAGCTGGCTGCTTGTTGTGATCTGACAACCCTTGACTGGAGCTGGCTGCTTGTTGTGATCCGACAACCCTTGGCAGGAGTTGGCTGCTTGTTGTTGTGATCTGACAACCCTTGGCAGGAGCTGGCTGCTTGTTGTGATCTGACAACCCTTGGCAGGAGCTGGCTGCTTGTTGTTGTGATCTGACAACCCTTGGCAGGAGCTGGCTGCTTGTTGTGATCCGACAACCCTTGGCAGGAGCTGGCTGCTTGTTGTTGTGATCTGACAACCCTTGGCAGGAGCTGGCTGCTTGTTTTGATCTGACAACCCTTGGCAGGAGCTGGCTGTTGTTGTGATCTGACACTCTTGGCAGGAGCTGGCTGCTTGTTGTTGTGATCTTACAGCCCTTAGCAGGAGCTGGCTGCTTGTTGTTGTGATCTGACAGCCCTTGGCAGGAGCTGGCTGCTTATTGTTGTGATCTGACAACCCTTGGCAGGAGCTGGCTGTTGTTGTGATCTGACAACCCTTGGCAGGAGCTGGCTGCTTGTTGTTGTGATCTGACAACCCTTGGCAGGAACTGGCTGGCTGTTGTTGTGCACTGTTTGTTTATGCCTGATGAAGTGATGCTTAGCAGGCTAAGAGTTGGTCTGTCATTTGTGTGTGTCAGAATTATTGCTTGCCTTATCATGGTAAGGACTGCCATCTTTTTCAGACATTAATCTGATCATCTCATTGTTCTCCTTTGTTGACATTTCGAAACAGGGATTTAAATTTAGTTAGCAGGTCATAAACAGCAGTTAAAGAATGAAATGTGCCCTTCTACGTCACATCAAATCTGTCTAAAGGTGCAGGGTAGTTTTTCCTGTTTCAAGCATAATATTAAGCAATGTTGACACACTGTTTTGATTGACATACTGACACACCTTTAGCTCTTATCTCAAGCATTACCTTCCTGTATAAAATTTGTTTACATAGGCTCTTACAGAACACTTATTCATAAAGATTCAATTACATTGTTACTTAAATCTTGGACTGCATAACAAAAATTGATCAAGTATACTTAGGTAAATAGAGTAAAGGTCCTGATAAGCAAGTTTCAGCTACAAGCTGTTTGATTAGGATCTGCACTATTTTCTATTGAGTCTCTGACTTTATGACTATATTTTTGCATGCAGTAGCAAGCCAAAAACTAAGAACTTTAAACAAACATAGCTTAAATGTCAAATAGTTTATTGAGTATATACATGAAAACATGTTAATATAGTGGCTCAATTTGTGTTTATAGAAAATTCCTGTACGGTGTTGTATTATGAAACTTTATTCTATCAAATATCAAATCCTTAGTTTTAATGAAGTTGGCATGAAAATTACACTTAAATATTGATACACATGTTGCATGGAATTCAGGCATGGCTGTCATCTTTGTATTTTGTATGTTACTTGTTAATGTAATCAATACTATCAATATTAGTTATTACTTTGTTTATTTCTTACTATAGAAAACATACTCTGTTTCATATAATATCTGTAAGATATTTTCATTGTATCATAACGGCTGTCATAACAGTTATATTGTTATTTTGCCCATTTTATTTTTAGCCATTCTGCATATATAAAACTGTGCCTAAGTGATGTGTTATTCTAAAACATCTGTTTTGATCTTAAAGCGCTGGGGCCATATTTTACAATAGATACATGATACAAAGGACCACATGATATACAGTTTATATATATTAAATCTATTGCATCGCTATCTTGCCAGTCATGGTACTTTTTATGAGTGGGATATGCACATGATGCATATCTCAGCTTGCACAGTTGGGAGGTGTTCTTGACTGTTTTTGTTAGCAAAAAAAATTTTTTTTTTAAATAATGCAATGCAGTTTCAAATGGCAGCATGTTTACAAATTTTATGAACTCACCTAAATAATGGCTTTACCTCTTAACATAGACTCATACAGATGCCTAAATATGGTCTGCACATGTTAACGTAAAACATACAGATGCCTAAATATGGTCTGCACATGTTACAGTAAAACATACAGATGCCTAGATATGGTCTGCACATGTAAACGTAAAACACAGATGCCTAAATATGGTCTGCACATGTTAACATAGAACATACAGATGCCTAAATTTGGTCTACACATGTTAACATAAAACATACAGATGCCTAAATATGGTCTGCACATGTTAACGTTAAACACAGATGCCTAAATACGGTCTGCACATGTTAACGTAAAACACAGATGCCTAAATACGGTCTGCACATGTTAACGTAAAACACATATGCCTAAATACGGTCTGCACATGTTAACGTAAAACACAGGTGCCTAAATACGGTCTGCACATGTTAATGTAAAACAAACAGGTGCCTAAATATGGTCTGCACATGTTAACATAAAACATACAGATGCCTAAATATGGTCTGCATATGTTACAGTATAACATACAGATGCCTAGATACGGTCTGCATATGTTAACGTAAAACACAGATGCCTAAATACGGTCTGCACATGTTAACGTAAAACACATATGCCTAAATACGGTCTGCACATGTTAACGTAAAACATACAGATGCCTAGATACGGTCTGCATATGTTAATGTAAAACAAACAGGTGCCTAAATATGGTCTGCACATGTTAACATAAAACATACAGATGCCTAAATATGGTCTGCACATGTTAATGTAAAACATACAGATGCCTAAATATGGTCTGCACATGTTACAGTAAAACATACAGATGCCTAGATACGGTCTGCACATGTTAACGTAAAACACAGATGCCTAAATATGGTCTGCACATGTTAACGTAAAACACAGATGCCTAAATACGGTCTGCACATGTTAACGTAAAACACAGATGCCTAAATACGGTCTGCACATGTTAACGTAAAACACATATGCCTAAATACGGTCTGCACATGTTAACGTAAAACACAGATGCCTAAATACGGTCTGCACATGTTAATGTAAAACATACAGATGCCTAGATACAGTCTGCACATGTTAACGTAAAACACAGATGCCTAAATACGGTCTGCACATGTTAACGTAAACGTAAAACATACAGATGCCTAAATATGGTCTGCACATGTTAACGTAAAACATACAGATGCCTAAATATGGTCTGCACATATTAACGTAAAACATACAGATGCCTAAATACGGTCTGCACATGTTAACGTAAAAGTAAAACATACAGATGCCTAAATATGGTCTGCACATGTTAACGTAAACGTAAAACATACAGATGCCTAAATATGGTCTGCACATGTTAACATAAAACATACAGATGCCTAAATATGGTCTGCATATGTTAACGTAAAACATACAGATGCCTAAATACGGTCTGCACATGTTAACGTAAAACACAGATGCCTAAATATGGTCTGCATATGTTAATGTAAAACACAGATGCCTAAATACGGTCTGCACATGTTAATGTAAAACACAGATGCCTAAATATGGTCTGCATATGTTAATGTAAAACACAGATGCCTAAATATGGTCTGCATATGTTAATGTAAAACACAGATGCCTAGATACGGTCTGCACATGTTAATGTAAAACACAGATGCCTAAATATGGTCTGCATATGTTAATGTAAAACACAGATGCCTAGATACGGTCTGCACATGTTAATGTAAAACACAGATGCCTAAATATGATCTGCACATGTTAACGTTAAACACAGATGCCTAAATACGGTCTGCATATGTTAACGTAAAACATACAGATGCCTAAATATGGTCTGCACATGTTAACGTAAAACATACAGATGCCTAAATATGATCTGCACATGTTAACGTTAAACACAGATGCCTAGATACGGTCTGCACATGTTAACGTAAAACATACAGATGCCTAAATACGGTCTGCACATGTTAATGTAAAACATACAGATGCCTAGATACGGTCTGCACATGTTAATGTAAAACATACATGAAAACTACTCTTTATGCTGCAGTAATTGACATAATGGTACCACACTTCTTTCTTTGTCATATAACACTCTGAAATCTGATATTTTTACATTTATTACTATTAAAGCCAGTAATCTTGAAGATGAATGCGTACAAGATTAACAAGGAGATGTATAATTAAATAAAATTGTTCACATACAATCATCAGAATAAAACAAAGCATATTTGTCATTGTTTATCAGCATGTTCACATGTATAGGGTATTATGTTGGTTTATGTCAATACATTGATGTCTATGGTATCAATTACAACATTGAGTAGTGTCATACTTCTTATGTTAGTTTTCAGTGATTTTTTTTTCTTGTCCAAGGAAACTGTCCATCCTTATATAACACATAAACATTTGGAAATACAATATGCACAAATATTTAAATTTATATTAAATCTAAAATACCACTCCTCCTCCCCCATGCACACCATCATATCACAATCAACATCTATCACAAATACATTTATTAAACCGATATACTTTATGCTTTCTTAAATATAAACTCTTCGTACATACTACATAAACATCCTACACATGATGTAGACAACTTCTGTATTGGGAGCTGGCATGTCATGCATCAGTAGTTTAAGCAACCAGATATTTTGGTCTTTCTGTATCAAATTTGGCTAGAAGTTACCACCCAAACTATGATGTGTGTATGTGAACTGATTACAGTGTATATCCAAAAGAAATAAAACTCCCCAAAATAAATAAAAGTCAATTAAAAACACAAACTGCATAACACCCATACATCTATTCATATGCCCTTTACCATGCCATATAAAGTGTTGTTGCTAGGTGCTTGTGCATTCTCCTGCTGTGCTGTATTAAATCACTCTGTTTGTTGATTGTCACTTAGTATCAACAGATGCACTGCTGTTTCATCTTACCATTACGTTACTTTGATTAACAAGATAGTAATGTTATATATATCCAAGACATGTTCTGGGTAAAGCTTTACCATATAGAGTAGAGAGTATTTGTTCATTGAAGAACTTATTAAAATGGTCCTTATTGATATCAGCAACTCCAGTAAAGAATGTTTCTTCAAATCATTTAATATGAAGTTTATTTTGTAATAAGATAATGTATTTGTTGATTAATCTCAGTTAAAATTTTACATATATTTAAAACAAAGTTCCAAATCAAGTATTTATTAGGTAAGTTATAATATCATGCTGACCATGATCAAGATCTTCAGCACAGTATAACTTAACAGATGCTACATAACAAAATACATAGAAATATTTCAGCAGATCTCTATTTATGAGATTATATGCTATTTTATATGTTTTAGAGGTAACTAGATGACACATATTAGTTACGTATACACTGTGTTACAAAAAATTACATACACTATCGGCAACTTTATAATACAGAGATTTACATTTTTAGTTCTATCTTTTCATATAGTTTTTGAAATTAAAATTTTAGACATGTAAAAACTTTTTTTTAAATTTAGGGCCTATAATTTTTTAAATATTATTCTCTTGGTTAAATGATATGTGTCTTCAGGTTTCAGTATGTTGTCAAATAAATATTAAATGCAATGTTCATGTATGCTACAATTTCTAGTTACAAATGTGAACATTGTCACGATATAATAGCTGTTATATTTTCTTAATTTTCAATAGATTTTGCATATTTTGCTTAAAACTGTAAGTTTGATCTCATATGCATCACAATCCTTAAGACCTCTATATATAGTAGGGATTCTAGATCGTTTAAACGAACATCTAACTGTTGTGACTCTTGTTTGTAGTTCCAGTTGTGGGTAAGGATACACAATGCTTTAACCCTGTTTTGGAACCTGCAACAGGGTGCGAAAAATCCGCCAGTTCTGTCGTCCTGATAATTTAAATATTATACATTAGTCCTACAGGACAAGTGGCCTAGAAGAAGGTTTTTCACACCCTGCACCATATCCTTGGGTTACAGCATTTGTACCACTAGCCTTGTATATGTATAAGTTGTAATTTAGTTTACATTCAATATTTACCATATCAATGTAGGTAATGTTTCAATTAATAATTAAAAAACATAAGATTGTTAATAACAAACTGATCAGGTATAGGAACATAATGCAGACACACATTAGCCATCTGTGTAACTGGCATCTGTATGGTCAAAGGTATTGAAAAGTCAATTCATACTTACAGATAACAATGTGTATTTTCTTGTATGAAAAAGTAGACATAAATACAAAATATTTTTATCAACAAGATTTCTTAATTTTTAGAGAAATATCAATTTTTATTCTATGTCAAGATAATGAAACTTTAGGGCATTTCTGCCTAATAATTTTTTACACTTGTACCTTTGATAGACAAAATTCTATGGTAATTTATAAGTACACTTAGATGTATTGCGATTGGAACTTTGATTTGTTATATCCATGTACAGGCTAGTGGTACTGTCCAGTTGCAAAGCTTAACTTCACACATTTTACTTAAGAATGATATTGCTTCTTCTTTCAGATTTGTTATATTTCTACTGCTTACTTCATATTGACTTATAACAGATAGGCAGTTATAGTGAGCTCTGACATGTTTATGATATACATATATACATGTATGTATGTGTATGTATATATAACTTGTGTTTGGACGAATGTTAAGAAGGTTTGATTCCGTATTGTCCTTATGATTAGCAAACAATGTAAAATTCAAAAAAAAAAAAAAAAAATCATATAAAAAGTGTGTACCAGAAACACCTTTAATGTAATGTTGTTTTTTTATTGTTAATTTTAATTGTTTTACAACAATTACAGTACTGTTGTGATATTTTGAAGAGATAATTGTATTTTAATAAAGTAGCTGTGTCTAGCAACTTTATTGCCTACCTCAACAGTCCCAGCACACTTTTGAGTCCTAACCACACTTCTGCTTAGTGTTGAAGACTGAGGACCTTATACCAGAATCCATGTTAACTGTACTAATTATGTGGGCATTTGTGTCCAGGACCTTATACCTCTAGAATCCATGTTAACTGTACTAATTATGTGGGCATTTTGTGTCCGGGACTTTATACCTCCAGAATCCATGTTAACTGTACTAATTATGTGGGCATTTTTTGTCCGCCAGAAGATAGTCTTGTAGTACATTTACATTGCTTTAAGAAAAGTAAACAGGTCTTGTAAGTATGTTCACTCTAAGATAGCTGTATTAACTGTATGTAAAACATTTTAGGATTTAGTTGATTAATTTACTTCAGTGGTGTTGTGTAGTTGTCTAATAATTAAATGAACCAGTTCTTCAGCTCACTTAAGCGCAATGTGCTTAATTTATGGCATTGTTAGAATGTTTGTCAGCATGAAATCTTGGAGGAGTTAGAACATGGGCCTGGTGGGGTGAGATAGAAGGACACTATGTTTCATTTTAGAATAACCTCATAACACACTAGAGGTCAGATTAAGGACCAGTCTTCACCAAAATTGGTCAAAATGCCTGCTTGATGTTTCGGGTAAGCTTGAAGCTGGGTTACTTTGCTTCAAAAAGAAAGTCACAAAGTCATTTTCTTTATAAGTGTGTGAACTCACTTTAAGCCACATTTATGGCCCAATTTTCACAAAACTTGGTCAGAGCCTACGCAGGAAATCTTGGCAGAGTTCAACACATCTGGGGTTAAAACATAGGTCATTATAAGCCAGATTAATGTACCAGTCTAAACACTCAGATGTTCTTCTGGTAGTCTTAGTGGAGTACAAAATTGGTTCACATCGGGTCAAAATGTATGTCACTGTGTCACGTGTAAAAAAACAACCATTGTGAACGCACTAGAGGCCACATTTATGGCCCAATCTTACAAAACTTGGTCAGAATGTTTCTTTGCATAAAGGTTTAGATGAGTCTAAACTGGGTTACTCAAAAAGTATGTCACTGGGTCAAACTTTAGACAAATCTTGTGAACACACTACAGGCCACATTTATGGCCCAATCTTTACCAGACTTGGTCAAGGTGTTTGCATGAAATCTTAGAGGTAGGAGGAGCTAAAAACTGGGTCACATGTAGTCATTAAATAGGTCACTTCTTTAAATTTAGAAAAGCTTTGTGAATACCACAGAGTTTATATTTATAGCCCAATCTTCACTAGACTGGTCATAATGTTTGTCTGCATGAAATCTTCGAAAAGATTTTCAAAGCATACTGAATGCCAGGGTACACAGGTGAGCAATTCAGGACCATACCAGCCATTTTGTTTAATTTTTTTTTGTTTTTTAATTAATTTTAATCGTCATAGTTTTGAAGTTTTGATTGTGTTTATCTAAGCTTGGTTAAGTCATGAGCACTTTGACATGTACTTTTATATAAAATAGTTAGCAAAGAATCAACTAAGAAAACCTATGTGTTTATAAAAATGTAGAGGATATAGTGTTGAACATGTCATGGCTTCATCCTCATGGTCTTGCCCTCAACATCATCAGTCTGCATTCAACATTCTTCTTTGCCTTCAGTAGCTGAACATCATCCTGTCTTCAATATCATTGTCCTGCTTTCAGCATCATTGGGCTGCAAATCTTAAGTCTCAGGCAAATATTTTGCTTTTAGAAATAAATCTTTTGCATCTAACAGAGCTTGGTTGAATGTCCCTTGCTATGGTACCTGCGGAGATAAATAAATGTTCTGAATTGAGACAGATTGGATTGTGGGACTGTTTGACACGGTTACCATTACAAACGGCTGTTGCAGTGTTTATAATTGGTCATGTGATATCGATGGAGACCAGCCACTACATTCTGCTAGCTCAAGCCTTGCCCATACTTATGTAGCTCCTGGTAGCAACTTGATAAAAGAGTTTTGAAGCAATGTAATGTTTATTAAAAACAAACCAATCACTAGCTAATATCTGCACAATTCTGGAGAAATTGAATTTTATTCAAATTTGTTTTAAAAAATGATAGTAAACTAATACCTTTGATAATGAAACGATATGTTTTGAGAGAAAGGTAATTATTTAAATACAATTCTCACACTAATTTACTTTTTTTCTAGAAAAGGTGATAAATCTCTATTATTATAGTTTCTAAGAATATCCAGTACTAGAAAGGAAGTAAAATAAATATTCGTAAACTTTATACAATTGTGATAATCACAATTGGAAAAGTCTCTTTATTTCATGGTATCTTGGTTATTTTTTTTTTATAGTTAAAAGACATTTCGGTTCAAATGGGAATTTATAAGATTGGGATTTTATTTCTTGAAATTGGGAAAAATGGTCGCTATTTGGCATTGGGAATGGGGCCGAATATCGCCCCTGTGGAACAAGCTGAAAAAGCCCTGAATTGATGGCCCAGTCTTCACCAAACTTGACCAGCATGTTTGCCAGTATGAAATCTTACATATGTTTTGAAGTGAGTCATGTGGATTCAGTAGGTTACTTTGTAAAATTCTAGAAAATGTTATCAACCCAGTGACCATACTTATGGTCCAATCTTCACCAAAGATTTCTAAAGTAAATAACTCTTTAATTACTTGATGCCAGATTTGAGCCTACTTAAAGCCTGTGTCATCAGGTGAGTGATTAGGGCCATCATGGCCCTCTTGTCTGAAAAAGGGCCATGTCCTAGTAACAGCTGGAAGCTTCCTTTTGACCGTGGATGTTGAGGTGCAGTATAATCTTTAAATATTCCAAACAGATTAACTCAAGGTTAGGTGACCACAGTTGTAGAAACATAGTGATTTATGTCATAAGATTGAGACTGTAATAAAACAGGTATAAATACTTCTCTAGTACCTGTGAGCAGGCTGAGTACAAACATAGTAGGCATGTACCATAGTAGATCCAGATCAGTCAGGTCAACTTGGAAGCTATCGGATCTGGTTCTATACCATTTGCTGCTGAGACTCTAGGAATATGTCTTGATATATATTGGTCTGGTGGATAAATAATATAGTATGGAATAGATGTAGCTGGCTAAGGTGTCAGACATGATACAAAATACTACAGAGTCGGGCAACAGCTCCGATACATTGTGTCGATGTTCAGTTTCTACATTGTGTGGTGCGTAACCCCATTTACATTGCCATCGTCCCATTCACACAGTCATCCTGCTATGTTTATAAATAACGAATTTTAAACGTTAGTTTATGGATAACAACTTGATGCATTATAATACAGACCTATTACTTGACATTTTACAGCAAATAGTGTAGATCTTTATAAGACGTCTTGGGACATGAGCAAGATGATCTAGTTGTTCACTGTTTGTAGGAGCCTGATATATTGTAGGTAGTATTAATGGCTCACACCACAGGAAACCCTTCAGATAGTAAACAGCAGTGTCAAGAGTTATCAACTTACCAAAGTTGTGTGATACAGTTGGTGACAAGAAATGATTTACACTACTTTCTAGTGCCTTTGTATATTTGTCTGCTTTATTGCTCTTTATGAGGATCTCTTTATGACCAGACCTGGTAGTGCAATCGGTAGAGTGTCGGCTCCAGGTACAACAGGCCCCGGGTTCGTTCCCAGGGCGCGACATACCAAGGTCATTAAAAATGGTTGTGGTATAGGTCTCTTGCTAACACTCAAACAAATATAAGGATAGTTCCACAACTGGTTGGCCCAGTGTCTGGATAATGTGACTGGGTGTAGTATCATGCCAGGTGTTCACGACATGCTATACACAGTGAAGGCAGCATTATATCTGCTTCAAGTGGACATCGTCTCCAGATAACTGAAATACTGTTGGTGGAAAGATAAACCCAATAAACAAAGAAAAATCTCTTTATGATGTGATGCTAAAGTTTTGTTTAAGAAAATATATCTATTCTGTGGAGCTGTATTTTACTTATGAAGGCTGTTGTGCCATTTTAGCATATTTACCCAAACTTACACTGAAAATAACCCAATATATCTACAAAGTACAATATTTATTATTAATGAAGGAAAGCATTGGTAACTGTATAATATTAACAAATGGTTTTGTTAAAATCTTTTAATCCCATTACAAGATACCTGTATGGACTGTAATTGGCTCGTATTACACTTGGGGAACTTTAAATTACATTTCTACTGTTATGAACAGTAAATGTTAGTTGTGACAATGAGTGTATCTTTTTGTCATGAATGGTAAATATACAAGTAAACTATAATCTCTAAAATCTCTAAGGTGTTGCTGGGAAACTTTTTTTTTAAAGTAATCTTTTTTAGGAACAGTATCATATACTTTTGAAATTTAGGTATAAATATTTAAATACTTCATATAAGCATTTGATACAAATAAAAACAGTTTAAGATCCATTTCCTGTCTGGACAATTAGGCACTTGTTGGCTTAAGATCATTATGACCAATTAGTGTAGGTTCTAATTTAAAATTACAATAAGGATTGCTTAGTGAGTTTTCAGTTCAGATTTAGTAGTTAGGCATTAAGCTAGATGTTATTGTGCTTTTAGTGTTTGGCAGTGTGTACAGGTAAGATGTTGGTGCACCTTTGTACAATAAAGGGTTTGTCTTGATCTTTCAGCTCCTCTACATGTTAATTCTAACATGTCCTTACTAATATTCTCCAGTTTTGAAATTAAAAATCGGTAAATGTTTGAATTATCTCCCTTGTGTAGGTATTTTCATATTATTTATGTAAGAAATATAATAAGTTTAATTTTTAATTTGCTTACTTTTTTAAAAAGTGCTCAGACTTTTTAATAAATTCTTAAAGCAATCAATAAGATGCCATTTAATGTGCATGCTTCAATATTTTAAAAAAGTTAAAAAGGTGGAAAAAAAAAAGTTTTCTGCAGTAGCACTATACCAAAAACCCACCCACAAGGAAGGTAAGAATGTAGATTATTTAATAGAGTAAAGTCGCTTTACATAAGAAAATATGGAATAAAGTTGAAGTTCTGGTTATGTCTATTTGTACTCTAGTTAGTTTGAAGGTATTGCTTCATTTATTCTGGAATAACTAGGAAGCAGTTATAATACATTGTACGCTTGTAGGAGAGATACACAAGTATGTAATATCTGCAGCCATGGTGATAGATACTGAAAAATTGTCTAATTCTTAATATATAAAATGCTTGTTATGTATGCTTTAATTACTTATGTTACGAACTTTTTCAATATTATGCGTTAGATAGTGTTTCTTGTTATGTTTGAAAAATAATGAATGTATACATATATTGCCTATTTCATTGTTGTTCTTTGTGAATATGTATATTTGTAAAAAAAAATAATACTAATAGTTTAAAGGTGCATGATGTGTTATCACTGTTTTACCCTTTGTTGAAACATTACACACAGCATTATTAGTCGTATAAACATAAGGAGTGCAAACTGTAAGTAAAACTGAAACTGAAAAGTGTATGAAACCTTCGGTTTATTCATTACATTGTTGTTGGATGTAAGTTAAAGGATAAAAAAAGTGTAATATTTTGAAATGTAATATTTTCATTATTTTTTATTGAAGATGTGGGATTTTTTATAATGTTTTAAGATTGTGAGGTCAGTATAAAATCGTTTTAAAGAATTATTAAAACACATTTTCCTTTTGTTGATGTCAAAATGATTTTTTTGTATGCTCCTGACATTCAAAGAATGGTGAAGTGGCATTAGAATTTAATCCTATATGTTTGTCGTTATCAGATTTTTTATTTCTGATCCATAACTATTAAAGGACACTGCAGATTTAATTCATGTTTGATTTATAATTCTCTTACGAAAATAAGTGTAAAGCTTACTTTTTTACTTTTAAATAATACCAGAGTTATTCACTTTACAAGTGTATTATTTAATAATACAGATCAGCTTCTATTTTGATCACTATCCACTAAACATTGTGAGAGTTATTGCACTGTATTGAGATATTTAAAACCAAAAGACGGGGTTATCTATTTTCTATGGACTAATTTTCAGTCTTTAATGTCAAGGCACAATATAAGTTGTAGACATTAGAATGTTGTTGACCATTGTATAGGTGCTGAGGACCTCAACAAAGTATTCCGTTTGCCGAACACAACATACATTGGTGGAGATGAACAGGCACTCCCTCTCCAAACCATCATCAACAGACTGCAGGTAATGTTGTTAAATATATTGAAATAATACATTCGTCTGCAAGGGTTTATATATAGTAAATTATTTTCTTGCACTTTGTATGTTATTACAAGATATGATCTAAGATACATGTTCTTTAGAATGTTCAATTATGTGTTGTTTTTGTAGCCTGGCATAAAGGTAACTATAGCCATTGTTATCATAAAAAAATGTTTGTCATTAAAGAATTCAAGTTTTGTCTGGACCTTGTCTATTTCTGTAGGAGATATACTGCAAGCACATTGGTGTGGAGTTCATGTTCATCAACAACAAGGAGCAGACAGAGTGGATCAAGCGCAAGTTTGAGACGCCCGGCATCATGCAGTTTGACAAGGAGGAGATCCGACTTATCCTCGCACGTCTTATCAGATCAACCAGGTAAGTTCTGGCTTCTTTGTGTGTCTGGAGTGTATTTGGTTAGGTAGGAGACAAGTACACATTTCAAACTAAAGGGAGACGTTAGAGTGAGAGTTGTGAATCTTTAATCACCAAAGAGAATAAGGCAGTATTTATACATATATTAAGAACAAAGTCAGTTTTCTGCTTCACCTATGTGTCCCTAAATTAAGACTCACCTGTATAAAGTGAGCCTGTATATGCAGAAGCCTTATTAGTTGAGGCATGCATTTTTTTTAAGTACAATCTCCATAACACAAACAATGTCCAGTTAATGAATAAATAAATATTTTCATTACTTTAAAGATTTTCATTACTTTAGCCAGTGTTCAGTAATTATCATTATGTCCTTATTCAATATAAATAAGTCATATAACCTTTGATAGGTTTGAGGAGTTTCTGGCCAGGAAATGGTCCTCTGAGAAGAGATTCGGTCTAGAGGGCTGTGAGATCCTCATTCCCTCCATGAAGACCATCATCGACAGCTCCAGTGCCCTTGGGGTGGAGAGTTTCATCATTGGCATGCCGCACAGGTAGGCGGCTTATGTAGGCCAATTTATTGGCTGAAAGTTCTACATGCTTTTATTTAGTGTATTATTGTTGAAATATGCTTCGTACAAAAAAGTTCTCTTTTTGAATTTCCTACTTCATATAAATCTTTAAATCTGTTCACCCTAAGATAAATCTTGGCTCCTACTTTACTATGTAAATAATAAGCAATGCATGATTGGCTTCCAATTTACAAGGACCTTCTTTTAAAAGTTTCAGTTCATAAAATAAACCAACTTGTGAGCATTTAAAATAACTGAGTATTTAACATTTATGTTTTGACAGCTGAACTGAATACAAAAATAAATAGAATGATTTATAAAATTTACCCTTACATGATTTATCTTTTGCCTGATAAGCACGATTTGATTAGGGTTAGGCAATTGGTGTAGATCTTCAGCAGCCAGCTCCCACTGCATGTGTTCAAGTTCTGGTGGGGGAAAGAGACCTGATGTTCGAGGCCTTCCATCGGAACGTGCCAGAGGTTCTACTCAGGCATTGGTCTGGGATCTTTCTCTACCAAAATAGCCAGATAATGCTATAATGGTCAAAATTGTTTTTCAGAAAGAAGCAACATAAACTCTTGCTAGAAGCTTTCTAATTAGTATTTGCACTATTTGTTGAGTTTCAATCAATATGAATATGTTTGTATGCACATGTATTCTTAAAACTGAGACCTTGTAGGATATTACAAATGTAGCATTCAATGGGTCCATCATCATACTATGGTCTTTAACTCTTTTATCATATCCAGAGGCCGTCTGAATGTTCTGGCCAATGTGTGTCGCAAGCCATTGGAGAAGATCTTCTGCCAGTTTGATTCCAAGCTGGAGGCTACAGATGAGGGATCTGGTGATGTCAAGTATCACCTGGGTATGTCTGTGGAGCGCCTCAACAGGGTGACCAATAAACAGATCAAGGTGGCGCTAGTTGCAAACCCCTCCCACCTGGACGCTGTGGACCCTGTGGTGCAGGGCAAGACGCGTGCTGAACAGTTCTACAGAGGTGATGCAGAGGGAAAGAAGGTAGGCAAAACAGCAGGTCTTCTTTTTTTGTTGGAGATTAAAAAATTCTATGCCAAAGTATCACTAGTATTAGAGTATCTTATTTCAATCTTATCGTACACAATTTCTACTTCTGCTATGATGAGTCTTACCTTTGATGTGAAGATCCTTCTGTTTGGTATAATAACTATTAGTGTCATGTTGGTTTAAGGATTAAAAGATGCATCTCAATAAAAAATTAAAAAGTGGTAAAAAAGGAAAACGTATAATACTGTACCACTTTGACCAGTTGCAATAGCTCAGGTTGTAGAGTGTCACTTGCGGAAAAGGAGGTTTGCAGGTTCAATTCCCGGCCGAGTCAAACCAAAGACTTAAAAGTTGGTTGTAGTGACTTCCCTCCTTATGCTTGGGGCTAAGGGGACAGCATAAAGCCTGACTCATGGGTGTCACTATAACAGACCGACAGGATTCAGTCCCTTCACACCTCATAAGTGCCCCTGTCCTATAATGATAGAAGTGTTGCTGCACAGTATCGGCAAAAATGCTGGCAAAATCAAATCCCACTTTTGCCTTAGTATTGAAATTAAATCATGCAGTTTACATCTTAAACTGAACAGAAATATAATAGCTGTATTTATGTGTGTAAATTGATGATGATGTAATGTAATATATGTATAGTTTAAAATATTTTACAATTTATTGTGATTTCATGCCTTATGATATCCACTGTGTTTGTGTCTTTCAGGTGATGAGCATCCTGTTACACGGAGATGCTGCATTCTCTGGCCAGGGTGTTGTGTACGAGACCTTCCATCTCAGCGACCTGCCTGCCTACACGACACATGGCACCATCCATGTCATTGTTAATAACCAGGTATGGGCAAATAACACATTATCTAGTCATAGTGAAAGTCACTACACTACTGTAAGCTTTATGTCCCTTCTTAGGGAGTTGGAGGTTAGGGTTAGGGTATTGTTGTGGGATTGTTTGTGTTTATTTGGTTACTGTATGGTTAGGTTTGGACTTTCGGCTCAGAATGTCCTTTATATCACTGTGCACATGGTTTCTGCTCAGTAACCTTTGAAAGACTATACAAATTAAATTAATATTTTGTATAATGGTGTGTGATATTCGAATACAGCTTCATTTAAATTTTGGTAACAATCAACTTCTTATCAGCTGAGTAATGGCCTTTCCTTGGCATATTTAATTTTTTTAATTTTCTACTTGTTACATTTCAAGGACACATTTTATTTAATTTGTATTTGCAATTTTACTGTATGATATTAAAATACTCGTTAAGTTTGATTTTAGTTGCTACTATAAATTTAATGAAGTTATGGCCCTTTATTGAGATATTTTTAACCTAAAAGTCCCCAGCGTGTTCTGTGGCAGTATTTCTAGTTAGTTCATCTAAAATAGCTTAAGTTGTATAATATAACTTATACATGTCTGAAGTTAATGTTACAATTGTCAGCGTTATGTCATCCACATGTTGGCCAAGGGTACTTTGTACATTCTGGTTACAATAACATACTGTCCTTAACACATAAATTTGCTCAGCATGTCTTAATTGATGACTGCTTGTGCTAACAAAAGTAAATACAGTAAAACCTCTCGAAGCGGCACCTCTAAGCAGCGGCTACCTCTAAGCAGCGGCAGTTAAATTTCCCCCCAGTAGTTTTCAGCGCATTTTAACCTCTAAGCAGCAACTCCTCCGCGAAGCGGTAAGCGGCCGTGTAAATCTCTTCCCTGAGGCTAGTTTAACCTCTGCGTAGCAACACCAGTGCTGCTATTTTTAGAACAGTCTGTCGCGTACACCAGAAATGTCACGCGGTCGGCTGATCACTGCTTGTACCCTGTTGAGAAGGTGTTAATTGGAATCAAGTTGCAGTTGGACGGGAAACCAGCTGCATGCTACAAACATGCCGTTGTAGATCTAGGGTATTGCCGGTACGTGTGAAAGAAGTGTCAACTATTGATGATGTTAACGAGTTGGTTTGTTTTTTAATTGATCGAAAGATTAAAAGGATATCACTATATTGATTGCTTACTTAAAAAGCTGTTTAAGTTAAGTGCTAAATGCAAATTGACATTGTTTTAGGATGTCTGACTATAAATTCGATTTTTAATGGTAAATCAGTCTTTGCATGACTCAATACTGGAATACTGGTCATTTTGTCTTGGAATGTCTTATAAAAATGTTTATCTTACGATAGAGCAGAGTGTTACTGCAATTAAGTTGTTAGAACAAGGAAGGTCAGCACAGTCTATTGCTACTGAGTTGGGCTGCGGCAGAACTCAGATACAGGTCCGTTACTGACGATATTGTTTTTGTAAAAGACAAGCAAATGCTGATTGCCTAAGGTACAAAACTATTTAAAAAAACACACATTTTTTCTCGTCTCATTGAAACCTCTGAGCAGCAACACCTCTCAGCAGCAACACTTTTTCGTGCCTCCGCCAGATGTTGCTGTGGAGAGGTTTTACTGTATTAAGAAACTTACTAAACACCTAAGGATCACAAATGGACAAGGATGGTTTCCATCTCTAAGCAAGAGAGCATTTTTGTGTCCAGCAAATGCCAGGAAGAAATGATGATTGTAAACTCTGCAAAGGACCCCCAAGTGGGGCTAAATTAGATAAATTCCTCAAATAATTTGTATATAACTTCTCAGATCCAAAGGATACTGTTTTCACAATAGTAAATACTTTATTATAATTTCTCAGATGTAAAGGATATTGTTTTCACAGTAGTTAATACTTTATTATAATTTCTCAGATGTGAAGGATATTGTTTTCACAATAGTAAATAATTTGTTTATTATAATTTCTCAGATCCAAAGGATACTGTTTTCACAGTAGTAAATACTTTATTATAATTATTCAGACACAAATGATGCTGTTTTCACAAGAGTAAATGCTAAACGTTCAATTAAGCTGCAGTAATAAATTAGCTGCAAGTTAAAAATAATAAAAAATTAGGACTTCATTTTATTATAAAAAATGGCATGAAATCTAATGATGTTTTTTTAATGCATTTAAATGACCAATAGTAAACCTCCTATGTATGTATCCACATTGAAAGGATCCAACAATATTACTGGTGTCTGTTTATTCACCTATTGAGATAGTGTAATAATATTTTAATTCACAGATTGGCTTTACAACTGACCCCCGTTCATCCCGCTCCTCGCCGTACTGTACTGATGTGGCCCGTGTAGTGAATGCTCCGATCTTCCATGTGAACGCTGACGACCCAGAGGCTGTCATCTATGTTTCCAAGGTGGCTGCGGAATGGAGGGCTCGCTTCAACAAGGACTGTGTCATTGATCTGGTCAGTTTCATTGATAATTGTCCAATACATGACTTATTTTGTGTTGTGACTCAGAATTATTCATTATGTATATACATGATTCTGTAAAATTGCGGCACCACATGTTACTATGATTAACAGACTTTTGTGACATTGTTATGTCACTCAGGATAGAATAATAAAAAGTTTTTGAAATTGTAATCATAAAATTTCCATATAAGGTTTTGAAAGAATGCAAATGGTAAAAGAATGCATTGTCATTGAATTATGTGACATGAAATAAAAACATGTAAAGGTAATATGTGCCACTTTGAACCTGGTAAAAAGGAAGAAAGGCATTATTATGACCTGTTAAGGGCTTCTTATTAAAGCTCTTTATGTGTGAGATTTAACACCAAAAGCCTTTTGCATTGGGGTAACATTAAAATATTTAATTAGATCATATCTTATATTAAAATTAACCAATATTTTTAGCTTACCACTATTGCACTGATAATTTTGTCTTTCATCCATATTCCATTCCATATTTTGTGTTTTGGCAGTAGGAAACAGTGATGCATGAAAATGAATCAGTCTCTAGCCACAAACACTAAACAAATTGAAAAAATATTTGTCAGATATTCCTATCATAGGCAGAAAAAAGACTTAAAAAAGATAAAAAAAATCTGTCATATTGTCTATGATTATACCTGATCTACCCAAAGATTTCTTTATCTAACCTGACAATGGTTTTATGGATTTTAAAATCTTTGCTAAGAAAGACAGAGTGTCATGGCAGTAACCAGATTGGTAACACAAAAAGATCAAGGTCAGACTCAGAGGTCAAGGTAAGAGTGATAGAAAATGTTGCTTTTCTGGACTCTAACTTAACAAAAGATTGATGGATTTGCAGAAAACTTTGCACAAATGAGAATGTCTTACAAGGGCTTAGTATCATGTGACTTAGATTTACTGGCCCAAGGTCAAACCAGCAGGTCAAGGATAGTAAATGACCAAAAAAATGTAAAAGTGTGTTTTTTTGGCTGGGCTCTAACTCAAATTACACAGATGCTTCAAGGACTTTTAAAAACCATGGCGCAATTGTTTGACTTTGAGGACAGAATGTCATGTGCGACAACCAGATTAGCAGCTCAATGGTTAAGGTCAAATTTACAGGTCAGAGGTGAATAATGACTGGAAATATTTGCTTGTTCAGGATCTATTTTCACAAAGGATTGACAGACTTTTTAATAACTTTGCATTAAATGTTTGCCTAATTAAAAGAATAATGCAAGAAGAAGTTTGTTAACTCAAAGGTCAAGGTCACACACGAGGGGTTTACTGCCGAAAAGAAGGGTGTTGAGTTATTTAATCATTTCCCGTGAAAGCTCTAATTTCCTAAAGTAAATCCATGATAAAAGAGAACAAGAATATATATAAGGTAAGAAATTGCTTCCAAACCCCTTCAGAGGTAACAATGGCTCAAACCAGTCTATGTATTTAATGTCTGTATAATTGATAATGAACTAGAATTGATTGTTAACTATAACACTGTATGATTGTCTCCATTACAGGTGAGCTACTATAACACTGTATGATTGTCTCCATTACAGGTGAGCTACTATAACACTGTATGATTGTCTCCATTACAGGTGAGCTACTATAACACTGTATGATTGTCTCCATTACAGGTGAGCTACTATAACACTGTATGATTGTCTCCGTTACAGGTGAGCTACTATAACACTGTGTGATTGTCTCCATTACAGGTGAGCTACCGCCGTAACGGCCATAATGAGATTGACGAGCCAATGTTCACACAGCCCCTGATGTACAAACAGATCGCCAAGACCCCCACCTGCCTTGCACAGTTTGCAGAGAGACTACTCACTAGTGGAATGGTCTCACAACAGGAGTATGAGGTCAGTACACAGGCAATATTGCACAGAATCAATACATTTTGGCACAAAAAAGGCTGAGGAAAAAATATTCAGTGTTTGCTGTCTGCATATAATCTGAATCAATTCCCAAATATTTTATACCTATGAATGCTGTCAAACCAATACCTTTGTTACAATTTCTCCAAAGTGTCTGTTAATAATAAACCATGGAAAGAATGACCAAAACATAGCGGTGATGCATTGCAGTAGGGCATCAAACTAATTTCACAAAAACCTGAACAATGAAAGTTCAGAAAAACCTTGCACAAAATGGACACACAATAATAAGAATGATTATTTGTTACGTGGAAGCATTCTATATCAAAGCACAGATAAACCATTTGGATATAGTGTTAAGTTGATTTAGAAAAAAATTAAGTTATGTTAATTGCAATAAAGTGTTTTTGGGCTACTATGTCTGCATTTGTGTAAGAAAATATCAGAATGAAAGATATTATATAGGACTGTAATATGGTATTGTTTAATTAAACCCTTATGCCATGGGGTGCTAGATCGGAGTTTTTTGTCTGTTTGCCTGTCAGTTCATCATTTGGTCAGTCCCTCCTGGAGGATTACTGAGCCCTAATTTCATAAAGGATTGGTGCATTATTAAATAACTTAAGCACAAATGTTTGCCCTATTTAGATAGGGTATTGTGTGCAGGACCCAGATGGCTTGTTAAAAAGTCAAGGTCATACTCACAGTTCAAAGTTTTTTAAAGTGCTTTACACAATTATTTAAGTGTTTTGTGTAAGAACCAGATTTCTAGTTTAACAGTCAAGATCATACTTTAAGGTCAAAGGTAAAAAATAGGAAATTTGCATGTCTTGGCCCTAACTAGACAAAGGATTAGTTGATTTTTGTTTGTCTTATTAAGACCAAGTGCATGTAAGAACCAGGCAACTTGCACATACTGACATTAGATTGTAGGGATCAAACATATTTTTACTTGCAGCATAATGAGACTTGAGAATTTAGGAAAATGTGTCCATTTTTCCATTCCTTGTCATGAATACCAATTTCCCATAAAGAAGAACAAATTGATCACCTTAGGCAAATAAAGCATAAGCCAGATCTGATCAGAATCAGCACTATTTGCTACTGAGTCTTTGGCAATGAATCTAATTACTTGAAACATGAAGTATTTAACATATATCTTTATAAGATTTAAATAGTTTAATACAGTTTACAGTTGGAGTTTTTAAGTTCTCTTTTTCTCTCCCTCTGCAGGAGGAGGTTAACAAGTATGACAAGATCTGTGAGGAAGCTTTCATGCTGTCTAAGAAGGAGATATCCATCTCTAATGCTGATTGGTTGGACTCGCCATGGGAGGGGTTCTTTGACGCATCGAAGATGATGGTACTGCCCACTACAGGGGTGAAGGAGGAGACACTGAAACACATTGGGGAGACATTCAGCACCCCACCCCCTGGGGATTTCGTCATACATGGAGGTAAAACAGACACTTCAGGGAAATTATAAAGCCTTAGAGCATATCATCCCAAATTACATTTGATGTTGTTTTTTTCTGCAGACTGCTAAACTTTGTTCAAAGAAAAATTATTCAAAATGGGGGAAATTGTTTTTTTACAACATTTGTAGACAGATCCAGTCTCCTATATGGTTAAATGAGGTATATATAGAACGACATTTTGTGATAATGATTGCATTGCAGTATACCTAAATATATATGTATACTTCTTGTGACTACCAAAAGAGATGCTCAAAGTGGGAGGAACACATTGCTTAAAACATTTGCTAAGTTAATCTTGCTTTTATTCAGACCTTTTCTAAAAAGATACACCTATTTGTTCTTTTGTTACTGTTTAATTTCAAACTTTGTTATCACTATAAGGGCAGGATTACTTGAACCATGTTAAAAATATGCTTTCTGTATGTGTGCAGGATTATGTGAACCATGTTATGTGAACCATGTCAGTGTAATATCTAAAGTGGGAAAATGGGGTGCCTTGTTATGCCGCATTTTAACCAAAATCCTGGTTATTATATTGGGGTATGGCAGGCGGGCAGGGGGGCTTTGTCAAACGGAGGGTTTCTGGTCAATAACTGGAACCAATCTTATGAAACTTTGGATATAGCAAGCATGTATGAAGACATAGCTTGGGATTGGATTTGGAGCCAGTCTGATCAAGGTCAATTTCACTGTTACTAAAAATAGAAAAACAATTTCCGGTCAGTTCAAATAAACCAATCTTGCTGAAACTTTGGATATAGCAAGCTTGCATGAAGACATAGCCTGGTATTGGATTTGGGGCCAGGTCAAGGTCAAGGTAACTGTTACTCAAAATAGATAAATAGTTTCTGCTCCATATTTTGTGTTAAAATGGAGGTATTTTGCTGAAATTATGTAGGTAGTTTATGTGCAAACTTAGCTTGGGATTGGATTAGGGGCCAGTCGGGTCAAGGTCACTCTTGCTAAAAATAGAAATTATTTAATTAATTATGGTCAGATAACTTCAGTTCGGATAAACTAATTCGCACTACTGTTTTTCTTCAATTACTAATATTACAACCATATAACTGCTGCCTTTTTAGTCTACTACTAAAATTAATTGTTAAATCGTTGAAAGCCTGAAAGCATGGCCATGTTTCTTGTCTTGTTTTGTTCTTTATTGAGATACAGACAATGTTCACAATAGTGGAAAAGAATTACTTGCATTAAAGTAAATTTCTGATCTAAGTCACAATATGTTCACACATTCATTATTATCTATTCACGTAAGAGTTATAAATGATTGTATACCAACAAGACAGACTGTTGAGATCATTTATCTCCCATTTAGTACAGTCCTTGTCCAGAGTGTTACCAATATTATGCATAATTATGTGTGCTATTTAAAGAACAGAGTCTTGCAAAGGCTTTAACAGGGTCACCAGGTCAAATAAATAGTTATTGTCCTGTACTTCAGAATCATAAATAACAGAACTTAAACAGAGTCAGAACATTGAACAAAAATTGTGTCATTATTTTGATCCCTTTAATTGATTTTATTGGTTTAAACATTCATGTACAGATTCTTTCAGACACAATATTTGAATTTATTATAACAAGTTAAGATAAAATTTAAGAAAAGAGGAGTGCTGGCGCTGTGGGGTAGATTGTGCCCTGAATCTGCCTTGTGTGCTGTTTTATACACTACATGTTAACATTATGTGTTCTGTGTATGTTTAGGATTGTGGAAAACCATTACATTATGTGAACCATGTGTACACTGTGTATGTGTAAGATTTCAGAAAACCATTTCATTATGTGATCTATGTTTACACTATGTGTTCTGTGTGTGTAGGATTGAAGAGAATCTTGAAGGCACGCAGCCAGATGGTTGAGGAGCGTATGGCTGATTGGGCATTGGGGGAGGCCTTGGCATTTGGTTCCCTGCTCAAGGAAGGCATCCATGTCCGCCTCAGTGGCCAGGATGTTGAGAGAGGCACCTTCAGGTATGGCACCTACCATTTCATTTACTGTCAGCTTGAGGTGTGGTTGGTCTGGCTCTTATCTGGAGACAATACCATAGTCTTACACACAATACAGGAATAGATGAATTGTTTTACTACAGCTTACAAAAGTAATTGTCATAGTCAGAATATGTTATTGACTACAGTATCATTGAGTTGCACTTTATGCTTTGACAGTGTGTTAATATGCAGGTCCTTCACTTCACAAAAAGGGTTTTTATGCTCCCCGAAAACTTTCGGGGGAGCATATAGTCGCCGCCTTGTCCATCCGTCCGTCCGTCAGTCCGTCCGTACGTCCCATTCGTGTCCGGCCCATAACTTCGTTATTTGAAGTCGGATTTCGAAACTATTTCACAGAAATGACCACCATGTTGAGATGACGTGTCGCGCGCAACATTTGGGTCCCTACCTTGAAGGTCAAGGTCACAGCGTGACCTTGCAGCAAAATCGTGTCCGGCCCATAACTTCGTTATTTGAAGTCGGATTTCGAAACTATTTCACAGAAATGACCACCATGTTGAGACGACGTGTCGCGCGCAACATTTGGGTCCCTACCTTGAAGGTCAAGGTCACAGCGTGACCTTGCAGCCAAATCGTGTCCGGCCCATAACTTCGTTATTTGAAGTCGGATTTCGAAACTATTTCACAGAAATGACCACCATGTTGAGACGACGTGTCGCGCGCAACATTTGGGTCCCTACCTTGAAGGTCAAGGTCACAGCGTGACCTTGCAGCAAAATCGTGTCCGGCCCATAACTTTGTTATTTGAAGTCGGATTTCGAAACTATTTTACAGAAATGACCACCATGTTGAGACGACGTGTCGCGCGCAACATTTGGGTCCCTACCTTGAAGGTCAAGGTCACAGCGTGACCTTGCAGCAAAATCGTGTCCGGCCCATAACTTCGTTATTTGAAGTCGGATTTCGAATCTATTTCACAGAAATGAACACCATGTTGAGACGACGTGTCGCACGCAACATTTGGGTCCCTACCTTGAAGGTCAAGGTCACACCGCGACCTTGCAGAAAAATCGTGTCCGGCCCATAACTTCGTTATTTGAAGTCGGATTTCGAAACTATTTCACAGAAATGACCACCATGTTGAGACGACATGTCACGCGCAACATTTGGGTCCCTACCTTGAAGGTCAAGGTCACAGCGTGACGTTGCAGTGAACTTGTGTCCTGCCGTTACCTTCGTTATTTGAAGTCGGATTTCGAAACTTTTTCACAGAAATGATCACCATGTTGAGACGACATGTCGCGCGCAACATTTGGGTCGCTACCTTGAAGGTCAAGGTCACAACATGACCTTGCAGCAAAACCTTGTCCGGCCCATAACTTCGTTATTTGAAGTCGGATTTTACAACTGTTTTTGACAAACTACCCGGTTTGACCGGCTCTTGTTAAGTCATTGCCCTTTGTTTTTTATCGTTGAAATACAACATTTTCAAAATAAACCTTAATATTCATACAACTAACCTTTTTTTGTGACAAAGTACCCATTCGGGGAGCATCACCCGTCTCTGACAGCCTCTTGTTTTGTAACATTCATCGAAGGAACCTGTAGTTGAAAATTCCTGAAGTCAAAATGTTCAGCAAAGTAATGCTTTTATGCCATGATTAAAAACACTGAATCTTAAGATAATATAGCTTAACAATTGATCTATTCTAGGATGTATAATGATGTAATGTTGGTACTTATGTTCCAAGCTTTTGCAATACAGGAGAAATCGTAAGGAACTTTCTGATCATGTAAATAGTCCTGAAATTGAACAAATAATTGATGCAGAACTCTTTGTTGTAATTCATAGGGAAAATTATTTAAAAGTAAAAAGGAATTTGAAGAAGTTATTCTGTTAATTGTTGATATAGCAAGTTAAAGAAACACAACAGATGGACAAACTTGCAAAATTGTTCTTTCAGTTTTGTCTATAATCTTGTTAACATCCCTTCTTGATACATAAAAAAACACATCTTAGACATGGAAGAGTTCACAAATCCTTCCACATCAAACACCTAGGCTCATTTTACTTTCCCTCTCTACATTTTTTTCGCACCATTTAAATACAGTATGTCCATTTGCAGTCACCGTCACCATGTGTTGCACCACCAGACAAAGGATAAAGACACATATGTATGTCTGAACAACCTCTACAAAGGCCAGGCACCCTACACTGTGTGTAACAGCTCCCTGTCAGAGTATGGAGTTCTAGGTGAGTCATTAACTATGGCTTCCAACTTATAGGCACCCTACACTTCAACAGCTGCCTGTCAGAGTATGGTGTACTAGGTGAGTCATTAACTATGGCTTCCAACTTATAGTCAGCCTGCACTGTGTGTAACAGCTCCCTGTCAGAGTATGGTGTACTAGGTGAATCATTAACTACGGCTTCCAACTTATAGGCACCCTACACTTCAACAGCTGCCTGTCAGAGTATGGTGTACTAGGTGAATCATTAACTACGGCTTCCAACTTATAGGCACCCTACACTTCAACAGCTGCCTGTCAGAGAATGGTGCACTAGGTGAGTCATTAACTATGGCTTCCAACTTATAGTCAGCCTACACTGTGTGTAACAGCTCCCTGTCAGAGTATTGTGTACTAGGTGAATCATTAACTATGGCTTCCAACTTATAGTCAGCCTACACTTCAACAGCTCCCTGCCAGAGTATGGAGTAATACGTTAGTCATAAAATATGTTGTCCAACTTATAGGCAGTGTACTCTTTAACAGCTCCCTGCGACCGGCCGCAATAGCTCAGGTGGTAGAGCGTCGGCTTGCGGATCGGGAGGTCGTGGGTTCGAACCCCGGCCGGGTCTGACCAAAGACTTTAAAGTTGGTAGTAGTGGCTTCCCTCCTAACGCTCGGGGCTAAGGGGACAGCATTACGCCTGACTCGTCGGTGTCAGTATAATGGACCGGCCGGGTTCAGTCCTTGGGCACCTCATAAGTGCCCCTGTGCTATAATGATAGAAATGTCGCTGCGCAGTATCGGCAAAAATGCCGGCTAATCCCAATCCCACAGCTCCCTGCCTGGGTAAGTTATAAAATATATATCTTCCACTTTAAAGGCAGTGGAAATTGGAATGTGGCATTATCTGGCTTCACATTGTGATCACAATAAGAAGTTAATGGGTTGGTGGAAGGCTTGGTGTGGGTCTCCCTGGCTGGATTCAGCCTCACATCTATGCATCAGGGAGCAGGTGGGGATTAGAGCCTTGCTGACAAATGGCCCATGTGCATCAAGTGTGACTAATTGTTTTCAGCCTTGTCCCAGTGACTTTTAAGGATAATGTGCAATTAAATGTTCCAGCTATGGTATCATGGCATTGGTGTTATCTTCAATCTCTCTAAAATGGCTATAAGAGCTCCCCGTCATAGTATGGTGTACTAAGTGAGTCATAAGCTAAGTCTTCCATCCCAACCGCTCCCTTCTTTGTAGTCTAACAGCCCCATGTCATAGTATGGTGTGTTAAGTGAGTCATAAGCTAAGTCTTCCATCCCAACCGCTCCCTTCACTGTAGTCTAACAGCTCCCGGTCATAGTATGGTGTACTAAGTGAGTCACAAGCTGTCTTCCATCCCAACCGCTCCCTTCACTGTAGTCTAACAGCCCCCTGTCATAGTATGGTGTATTAAGTGAGTAATAAGCTAAGTCTTCCATCCCAACCGCTCTCTTCACTGTAGTCTTAACAGCCCCCTGTCATAGTATGGTGTACTTAGTGAGTCATAACTGCTCCCTTCACTGTAGTCTAACAGCCCCCTGTCATAGTATGGTGTACTAAGTGAGTCATAAGCTAAGTCTTCCATCCCAACCGCTCCCTTCACTGTAGTCTAACAGCCCCCTGTCATAGTATGGTGTACTAAGTGAGTCATAACTGCTCCCTTCACTGTAGTCTAACAGCCCCCTGTCATAGTATTGTGTCATAAGTGAGTCATAAGCTAAGTCTTACATCCCAACGGCTCCCTTCACTGTAGTCTAACAGCACCCTGTCATAGTATGGTGTACTAAGTGAGTCATAAGCTAAGTCTTCCATCCCAACCGCTCCCTTCACTGTAGTCTAACAGCCCCCTGTCATAGTATGGTGTCCTAAGTGAGTCATAACTGCTCCCTTCACTGTAGTCTAACAGCCCCCTGTCATAGTATGGTGTATTAAGTGAGTCATAAGCTAAGTCTTCCATCCCAACCACTCCCTTCACTGTAGTCTAACAGCCCCCTGTCATAGTATGTTGTACTAAGTGAGTCACAAGCCAAGTCTTCCATCCCAACGGCTCCCTTCACTGTAGTCTAACAGCCCCCTGTCATAGTATGGTGTACTAAGTGAGTCATAAGCTAAGTCTTCCATCCCAACTGCTCCCTTCACTGTAGTCTAACAGCTCCCTGTCATAGTATAGTGTACTAAGTGAGTCACAAGCCAAGTCTTCCATCCCAACCGCTCCCTTCACTGTAGTGTAGCAGCTGCCTGTCATAGTATGGTGTATTAAGTGAGTCATAAGCTAAGTCTTCCATCCCAACCGCTCCCTTTACTGTAGTCTAACAGCTGCCTGTCATAGTATGGTGTACTAAGTGAGTCATAAGCTAAGTCTTTCATCCCAACCGCTCCCTTCACTGCAGTCTTAACATCCCCCTGTCATAGTATGGTGTACTAAGTGAGTCATAAGCTAAGTCTTCCATCCCACTTGCACCCTTCACTGTAGTCTTACAGCCCCCTGTCATAGTATGGTGTATTAAATGAGTCATAACTGCTCCCTTCACTGTAGTCTAGCAGCCCCCTGTCATAGTGTGGTGTACTTAGTGAGTCATAAGCTATGTCTTCCATCCCAACGGCTCCCTTCACTGTAGTGTAGCAGCTGCCTGTCATAGTATGGTGTACTAGATGAGTCTTAAGCCAAGTCTTCCATCCCAAAAGCTCCCTTTACTGTAGTGTAATAGCTCTATGTCAGAGTACGATGTACTATCTTTGTCAGTAAGTTTTAGCCTGTATATTAGTTTTTACTTCTCAGTCGCTCACAAAACTGTTTTGAGTCTGATTTCACAACCTTTCATGAGGGGAGGACTGGTAGCTTACCTTATGTGCTGGGGATTATTTTCACTGATTTTTGTTTTGATGTTTAAGAAAGATACCAGACAATATGAGTAGAAGAGCCACCTAACATTGTTTTACAGTTGCCAATATGACCATAATTGTGAGGCTTCTAAACTGTGTCTCTCTTTTGTAGCATGTGTTGAACTTGGTAAGTAATTAGTTGCACTGAGAGTTCAGTTTAAATACAGCAAGAGACTTCATGCTCCATACACTGGGTTTTACAGGTCTGTCTTTAAGTTAACATTTGGTATGCTGAATTTACAATCTTAAGTTTTATAATCTTGACTGTTTTCAGGTTTTGAGAGTGGGTATGCCCTGACCAACCCCAATGCCCTGGTATGCTGGGAGGCCCAGTTTGGAGACTTTGCCAATACAGCCCAGTGTATCATTGACCAGTTTATCAGCAGTGGGCAGGCCAAGTGGGTCCGACAGAATGGCATTGTTCTCCTCCTGCCACATGGCTATGAAGGCATGGTAAGTTGGCAATAGAGCTTACATTAAGGTGTGTAGTTTTAAAACAAGGAAAATTCTGCTGAAATAATGTCATTCTATCATAACATTTGCTGATTGCATCAGTTTTAGTTAATATTTCTGTGAGAAGCTTTTTATGAAATAAGTTATTTTAATTTTATTCTTTTAAATTTCAATCACCTCAAACCTGAAGATATTCAATTAATTTTTAGTGCTTTTTTTTGGCTTTTAAATTGATTAGAAATTTATTCAGGCTTATAAACTATTTAATGAAGGTTGAATTTTATGAAACTCTTATATTAAAGTTCCATTTGTGATGCACTGTCTGCTTAGATACAAATTGCCTTGTTAATCTTTCCCAGGGTCCAGAACATTCAAGTGCCCGTCTGGAACGATTCCTGCAGATGAGCAATGATGATGCTGATCATTTCCCGGTGAGTACAGTCCCCTTTTAGTGGGGATCACTCGAGTACAGTCCCCTTTTAGTGGGGATCACTCGAGTACAGTCCCCTTTTAGTGGGGATCATTCACCTTAACAACAATTAACCCCTGCAGAATATTGTCCTGTATCAGAGGTTTTCTCACATGTTACTTATGTCACATGCTTATTACCGGCCCTACAGAGATCATTACTGTTAAGTTGGTCGCAATAAATTAATGCTGTTTGTGTTGGTTAGCCTAAATATACAGACAACGAGTAAGAACCCTGATAGGAACTTTTGTTACATTTTATTTCTTTGCTTAAGCATCAGCCTTGCAATTTTTAAGAATTTTTCTTGCTGTGTCAAAAAAAAAGAAAAATAGAAAATATGCACATAACTTCTGTGCTTAAAATGTTTATTGAAATGAGCTACTTCAGATAAGAAATAGGTAAATTAAATGTACATATGTTTTATTTAGTAGCACTTCATTACATGTAACAAAGTTTTTGTGGATCAACTTGGAGAAAAATCTGAATGTTTTACTTATATATTGACATAAAGTGCAAACATACTGTTGTCATGGTGCATTCAGCTTTCAAAGTTTTGACAAATTATAGAAATTTTTTAAGCATTATACACACCATCTACTCTATTAAAAAAAAGAAATTTTAAGCTTACAACATGATATGATGAAATATTGTCATTTGTCTGATTTTGACATAGCATTTTGTATGGTAAATGGGTTTAAAACAGGTGCCATTATGTTAATTTTCACTTTTATCATATACCTTTTCACTTGACAAGATAATGGACAAGTCATAAGTATGCATTGGTTTTATGAAAATCTAGTTGTGTAAATGTATGCTTACATATAACACATAATGTTTGGTTCAATGTAAATACCAAATGACATGAATTGTGGTATGGCGGTGGTGGTCTATCCATCTGAAATTTCTTCTGCAGGTAACTACTCCTTAATTACTCAGCAGAATTACTTCATACTTTGCATGAGTGTTTGACAGACTGTGTAGTTGTATGTAAAGTGAGATCAGCATGATTGACCAGTATATAGAGTAAATCAGCTATCTCCCAGCTGGGAGCTGTCTGATCAGGATCTACAGTGTATGCTGTTTTGTCTGTATCCCTTGTGACAATTGAGAATATAAACCTGCAAGTAGCTAAGAATTTAGTCAGAGTAAATGATAATTACAGCAGGCTATGGGTTTTTGTACAACTTGTCACCTTCATCTTGAACATTGAAAACTTATGTGAGGAGTTGCCTGCCCTTCAGAAATGTTATGCCGGTGTAATTTGTGGTGCTCTGGGTTTTTCAATATTAAATTCAACTAGCATCACTTTCAATTAGGATATATAAAAAAACATTTAAGGTACTTGGTTTTGATGATTTTACTTATAATTTTCAATTTGTTGATAACAGCACATTTGTCAGAGTTCTTGTAATACTTGTATATTTCCATATACTGCACACAATGTCCGTTTCTCCTCCCTCTCATTTTCCTTAGTACCATTATAAGCTTGTTTGCTTCCTTAACAAGATTCGTATTCTTAATAAGTTGTAAGCATTTGAACTAATAATTATTCTAACTTGTTTTCACTTATCATCATCCTCATTTTTAACACTAGATTTTTTATATTTTAATTTGGCCATACTTTACATTACACCTTATTGTATTATGCACAGTATGACCTACGAAGTGATGGTATCCCATAAAACCTAAAATAGAAATACAACTTTCTGTGCCGGCTGCAATAGTTCAAGTGGTAGAGCATCGGCTTGCATATTGGGAGGTTGCGGGTTGAAACCACTGCTAGATCAAACCAAAGACTGTAAAGTTGGTAGTAGTGGCTTCCCTCCTAATGCTCAATGCTAAGGGGACAGCATTACGCCTGACTCGTGGGTGTCAGTATAATGGGCCGGGTTCAGTCTCTGGGTACCTCATAAGTGCCCCTGTGCTATAATGATAGAAATGTCTCTGCACAGTATCGGCAAAAATGCTGGCAAGTCCCATCCCATCCCAACTTTCTGTAAATTCCATCTGCCCTTCTGTTGTTCCTTTTTGTTTTAATTTGTTACTTATAAAAAAAATTATAAATTTTGTGTATAAGAAAGAACAATGGGTTTCCTCTGACATCATTTGCGAATATTTATATTAAAACTGCTGTAAGGCACTGGCCATAATTAATGCTGCCTTTAGTACCTGTCTGTCTTGTGTAAGGATGTATTAAATTATGTAAGGATACCAATATATCAAATATGGTTTAACATCCGTGAGCTGTACCTAGGATAATGGGATATATCTCCATGATTTTTATTTAAATTATCATGTTTGAACTACTTCCACGCTGATGGTTTATTTAGCCAGTTTCACAGTTTTATCCCCTGGTCATTGAGTATACTTGTAATTCCTGTATGAGCAGCAGAGACATCTGGTGCTGGGAAGCAAACTTTGTGGCCCAAATCATGGTCCTTGTTTTATGCACCCAGATGGATGGGTACAATTCAAGTTTATTTCTTGCACAAGGAATTACAAACCATACCACCGAGGTCGTGCATCCCACCTCTAGACTATCCTGGTCCTCTTGATATGGAGGTTCTGTAAAAGCAACAATGTCTACATCATTATAAATACAGTTTGTACAACACAGTGCAGTCAGTTGTTGTTTGTTCTGTTCTTTAACATTTTGTCCATCTTTAAATTACTCTCCCCAACATTCATTTTAGATTTAATGTTTTTATGTTGTTTAACATAAGTCATAAAATTCCTAACAGCTGATTGTAGTGTTTTTTTCACAATAGGAGTACAAGAATGGTGTTTTGTGAAATTTATGGAATTTATGTTGTTGGATGAGATGAACAAACAATAGGTCTTTTCTCCAGAAGAAGTAACTGGGTGAAGGATGTTCTGATCTTGTTTTTGACACAGCTTGCTTGATTCTTGACAAGTTAAAAACAAACTGTTTTATGAAATCTCTTTTTCATTGCCCCATGCCTACACGATGCAGAGATGTGCTGCATGGGTACATCGTGAAGTCAATAGCTGTAAGCAGCATTGGTCTTAAAAAAATCTTACTTAACCCATAGCCTGATATGTTCGTTAAATAGCTGCAAGTATTAATTTTTTTTGCAAACAACAACTAGTAAAGGTTATAGGTCTTAGTGATACAGACTTGAGAGCGAATTGTGTATATTAAGATCAGACAGTATGTATATTCAGTTCGTCGCAACATATTCTTACAAACTCCATCAGTGCAGCTGTGGGGCCTTTAAAAATTTGAGTCTGCAAACTTATCACCTAATTTCTTTGGCCTTGTGGATAAGGTCCTGGGACAGCAAACTCTGCACAATATTTATGCTAGGAAAGGGAGAGAGCACAAGGAGAGAATATGCATAATGCTGGCTGAATTGGGTTTGATTTGGCAACTGTTGGCATTGTAACCTTCTATTGACTTGCACATTCATGTATGCTTCAGTTACTTTATAAATATATGGACATGACAGCAGATATGGTACAGTTACTTTATAAATATATGGACATGACAGCAGATATGCTACAGTTACTTTATAAATATATGGACATGACAGCAGATATGCTACAGTTACTTTATAAATATATGGACATGACAGCAGATATGCTACAGTTACTTTATAAATATATGGACTTGACAGCAGATATGGTACAGTTACTTTATAAATATATGGACATGACAGCAGATATGCTACAGTTACTTTATAAATATATTGACATGACAGCAGATATGGTACAGTTACTTTATGAATATATGGACATGACAGCAGATATGCTTCAGTTACTTTATAAATATATTGACATGACAGCAGATATGCTACAGTTACTTTATAAATATATTGACATGACAGCAGATATGGTACAGTTACTTTATGAATATATGGACATGACAGCAGATATGCTACAGTTACTTTATAAATATATTGACATGACAGCAGATATGGTACAGTTACTTTATGAATATATGGACATGACAGCAGATATGGTACAGTTACTTTATGAATATATGGACATGACAGCAGATATGCTTCAGTTACTTTATAAATATATTGACATGACAGCAGATATGCTTCAGTTACTTTATAAATATATTGACATGACAGCAGATATGGTACAGTTACTTTATGAATATATGGACATGACAACAGATATGCTACAGTTACTTTATAAATATATGGACATGACAGCAGATATGCTACAGTTTCTTTATAAATATATGGATATGACAGCAGATATGGTATTGTTACTTTATAAATATATGGACATGACAGCAGATATGCTACAGTTACTTTATAAATATATGGACATGACAGCAGATATGCTACAGTTACTTTATAAATATATGGACATGACAGCAGATATGCTACAGTTACTTTATAAATATATGGACATGACAGCAGATATGGTACAGTTACTTTATAAATATATGGACATGACAGCAGATATGGTACAGTTACTTTATAAATATATGGACATGACAGCAGATATGGTACAGTTACTTTATAAATATATGGACATGACAGCAGATATGCTACAGTTACTTTATAAATATATGGACATGATAGCAGATATGGTACAGTTACTTTATAAATATATGGACATGGCAGCAGATATGCTACAGTTACTTTATAAATATATTGACATGACAGCAGATATGCTACAGTTACTTTATGAATATATTGACATGACAGCAGATATGCTTCAGTTACTTTATAAATATATGGACATGACAGCAGATATGTTACAGTTACTTTATAAATATACGGACATGACAGCAGATATGCTACAGTTACTTTATAAATATATTGACAGGACAGCAGATATGCTTCAGTTACTTTATAAATATATTGACATGACAGCAGATATGCTACAGTTACTTTATAAATATATGGACATGACAGCAGATATGCTACAGTTACTTTATAAATATATGGACATGACAGCAGATATGCTACAGTTACTTTATAAATATATGGACATGACAGCAGATATGCTACAGTTACTTTATAAATATATGGACATGATAGCAGATATGCTACAGTTACTTTATAAATATATTGAGGTGACAGTTAAACACACTTGTGAACTGGGGACACATGGAAATGGGTTTCCATCATCACAGGAATACTGCAGGTTGCCCTGTATGTACGTACTGCGCTGAGGGAGTCATAGAAAAATGGCCTACAGCTTGTGTTTGAGTTGATATGTCATAGATTTTTCTGCATCTTACTTTTTTTCTTTTAATTATATAGTTGAATGAGTCTTTGTTACAGTGGTGTTTTTTTTAACAAAACATATTTGAAAACTTATTTGTTTTTGTAAACAAATGTCTTTGTCTAGACATGTGATTTCTGTCACATATTGTAACTGTTGACATTGGCAGTGTGTATTTCATTGTTAGTTCCAAATGTTTTTCATGTATTCTCAACTTGCAGAAATACAAATACAGCGAGGTATTTACATTTCATTGGTTTATACTTCATGTTTATTTGTATGTTTGATCATCAATAATGCCCACCTTTCTGACCTTCACTTATATAGGTTAAGGTCAGTTATATATCTAGATATATGCAGTGATTAAAAGACTTGATGAAGGTTTGACGAAAATGAATATATAAACAGTTTCATGATCATGCTCTATCATTAACTGCAGGAGTTTATGTTTGGCACTGATAAATGCGTTCACCTTAAAGGCATCCTAATGTTAACATTGCACAGTCAAAATATCTTGGTACAGCATTGAAAAGTTGTCTTGCAAATGTCTTATATTTTCAAACATTGTGTCATATAACAGAAAGGTCAAAACAAACTTTTGCAACATTTTGCCATATTGATAAACTTTTATTTGGGAGTACAAACAAAACTCATTGTAAATCTATTTTCTGAGAACAGATAGAATAATTCATATCAGTCGATGTTAGTAATAGTAAAGCAATAATAATTGTGGGTACATTATGTATATCAGTTTTAATTTTTGAAGTTGTGTTTGTAGAGTGCTTTCACTTATTGATGCTGTCTAGACTTTTTATATGCTACTACATGTAACGACTTCTTTGTTGAATTTTTTTTAAGCGATGTTACTTTTTTTAAAAATATGACAGCAAATGTGAATGTTTGATATGAAAGCTAAAACAATTCTTTTATTAAATATGACCTATGGCAAAAAAGACAATTTAAAACCCGTTTTATGTTATTTTAATATGTCACATGAGTATATATTTTGTTAAATTTATTTTTATGACTTTTCATTTAACCTGCACTTTGAGTAAGGTTGATAACATATGAAAAGTCCTGACCATAGTATAGACCAACATGTTTACAAGACATCTCTGATGTTTTACTTGTTCTATGAAGAAGTGCTGACTGTTGATGTGTTATGTTTACAATACATCACTGATGTCTATAATTATACATATTTCATGGAGCAGAAGATCTGGCCAGATGAACTGTTGACTGTAAGCACTGTAGACACAACATGTGAACCATGGGGCTGCCTCGGCTTGTACACAGAGTGCAGCTAGAATATACATAGGATATTTTGTTATGGCGCTCTGTTAAAAGCAGCTAAAAAAAAAATGAAAGCAAGGCATTCTTGTCAAACTTGCCACTTACTGAGCCAATTTTCCCAGAAAGGTTTTATGATTGCCTTAAAGTCTTTCCCTGCATGCAGGATGTGCAGTGGGTGCTCTTATGTTCCTTATACTTTTAAGCTTTTAACCTTTCTGAGTACATACGCTATGTTTTAACAAGTTGGTGCTACAAGCAAGGCAAATAGCAACAAATCAGGTAGTACAAAAATAAAAGCATCAAGTAATATTCTTGCATATTTTTTATGTGTAAAGTTAAATTACTGAGCATGAATTAAGTAAACTTAGGCAAAAAGCCAAGGTTCAAGTCAGCTCTAGCTTGTAACTGTCTGATAAAGGTTGTCACTATTTGCTGCTATCCTTGATTATAGACATTTTATCTTTATACCTGAGAAGTTCATAGTGGTTATCAATAATTGTAGCATCATAGTTCTCAGGGGGAACATATAAAACCAGAGGAGTCTGTACGATATGTATACAGCATAAGTGATGCTGCTGCCGTGTGTACATGCTGGGGTGACCTTGATCTTCAGGTGTTGTACCTCGTCTCTTGTCCTTGTGCACCTCCCAAGCTACACAACTGTCTTGTGGCCATAAATTGTAGTCTGAATTGCATGCGCAGCTTACATGTTTGCAGCCAGCATTCTTTTTTTGTCTTCATATTGGCAGGTTGCCATTATTGGCAGGTTGCCAACTTTTCACATTGAGTGGGTATTTGTAAAAAAAAATCATACTTTATTATATTTTGTTATGTCACTGTTGGTCACTGTTTGGATATCTAGTGAAAAGTATGGGTTATTTATCACAGTCACAAAGTTCTCTTCATGACAGCTATTCTGAACAGTCGGGACTACGAGCTTTTAATATCTAACAGGATACTTAGGGTTTTACTGATAATCATTTACTCTAGTGTGAAAGCTGCTGGTTGGCATGACAATTTAGTGCCACTAAGCCAAAGGAACTACACGTATGTAAATGTAACTAATGAAGCAATAGAAATGCTGCCCAGCTACACACTATTGTTTCAGGACTAATAACTAAAGCCTCTTTTGGCATAGATTATATTATTATTCCAGTTGGTTTTTTTTAAAAACATAGTACAAGTGTCAGATGCCTTTGCTGGTGTACCATACCAGAGAAAACAGAAATATTAACAAACACAACATTTACTTTTTTGTGTGTAATTATTTTATGTCTGTTGCATTTGTTGTGTTCTATTTTTAAAGTGTTGTGTCAAGTGCTTTTCTACATTGACTTTTAATCAGCTTTGTTGCTCGTATTTACTGATTAAAAATAAGTATATATATATATACAGTACTGAAAATCACAAAATTGACAAACAAAATGGAGTGGAAATGGAAATGAAACATTTTTGGTTTCCTGTTGAAATCAAGATATAGTTCATGCATTCTTCTATAAGACACTTTAACAAACACTATCAAACACTGTCAAAACAGAAACTGCACTAAAAATCACCCCACATTGATAAAACACACAATTTAACTATAAAATTTTTTTTTTGCCTTTAAATGTCCTATGCACATACTTCAATACATTGTATTCTTAACATCTGTTTTATATATACGCATGAAAAATGTTATGATTTTTGGTAAATTGAATCTTAAGTTGCTTTTTTTATGCTTTCATACTCTTGAAATTTTGTAATGGTAAAATAGTTTACACCTATGTAGTATGACAGTGCTATGGCTTTATTGATTTTATATTAGCTTTATTATTGTATATAGACTGAACTGAACCACAACTATCACACTCATCCATCCTATTGAAAAGTCATTGTGTTGTAAATTAAGTCAAAACGCCCCTATCCAATCATAAACTGTCTACTGATTTGTTGGAATAGTTTCTAGACGAGTTAATCTGCTTACCATTTAATGAACTAGCTATTTACCCATCCTCAGTTCTCCTGCATAGGCCAGAAAATACACTATATTGAGGTTGAGTCTTTTTCCAAGTACTGATTGCTCAAGATAAGTCTGCTGCTCACATCTAAAAAATCTCAAAAGTTACATGGATTTTCACTCTTTATCTAATTCTTTGAGCTTTTTGTTCAACTGTAGAGGATATCCTAAACGTCTGCAAAGCATGATCCTTCTCATTCTCTGAATCTTTACCATACCAGCCATACCGATATTACAAATCCAATATCCAAACATTTAAACTTGGTAAGAGTGTGGTAATTTTTAAAAAAGATAAAAAAATAAATGTATCTCTTCACACTGAGGTGATTGTTATATATGTTATAGATGTATTCTAGGTGTATGTGCTCCCTGAGTCAACGGAGGTAGGGCACCTCCTAGCATGCTTCTGGCAGGGGAACCTGGCCCAGCATGCTTCTGTCAGGGTCACTGGGCCCATCATACTTCTGTCAGGGTCACTGGGCCCAGCATGCTTCAGTCAGGGTCACGGGCCCATCATACTTCTGTCAGGGTCACTGGGCCCATAATACTTCTGGCAGGGTCACTGGGCCCATCATACTTCTGGCAGGGTCACTGGGTCCATCATACTTCTGGCAGGGTTACTGGGCCCATCATACTTCTGTCAGGGTCACTGGGCCCATCATACTTCTGGCAGGGTTACTGGGCCCATCTTACTTCTGTCAGGGTCACTGGGCCCATCATACTTCTGTCAGGGTCACTTGGCCCATCATACTTCTGGCAGGGTCACTGGGCCCATCATACTTCGCCCATCATACTTCTGGCAGGGTCACTGGGCCCATCATACTTCTGTCAGGGTAACTGGGCCCATCATACTTCTGTCAGGGTACCTGGGCCCATCATACTTCTGGCAGGGTGACTGGGCCCATCATACTTCTGTCAGGATCACTGGGCCCATCATACTTCTGTCAGGGTGACCTAGCCCAGCATGCTTCAGTCTGGATCACTGGGCCCATCATACTTCTGGCAGGGTCACTGGGCCCATCATACTTCTGTCAGGGTCACTGGGCCCATCATACTTCTGTCAGGGTCACTGGGCCCATCATACTTCTGTCAGGGTCACTGGGCCAATCATACTTTTGTCAGGGTCACTGGGCCCATCATACTTCTGACAGGGTCACTGGGCCCATCATACTTCTGGCAGGGTCACTGGGCCAATCATACTTTTGTCAGGGTCACTGGGCCCATCATACTTCTGACAGGGTCACTGGGCCCATCATACTTCTGGCAGGGTCACTGGGTTCATCGTACATCTGTCTGGATCCCCTGACCCATCATACTTCTGTCAGGGTGACCTGGCCCAGCATGCTTCTGTCTGGATCACATGGCCCAGCATGCTTCAGTCTGGATCACCTGGCCAAGCATGCTTCAGACTGGATCACCTGGCCCAGCATGCTTCAGTCTGGATCACCTGGCCCAGCATGCTTCAGTCTGGATCACCTGGCCAAGCATGCTTCAGACTGGATCACCTGGCCCAGCATGCTCCAGACTGGATCACTTGGCCCAGCATGCTTCAGTCTGGATCACCTGGCCAAGCATGCTTCAGACTGGATCACCTGGCCCAGCATGCTCCAGACTGGATCACCTGGCCCAGCATGCTTCAGTCTGGATCACCTGGCCCAGCATGCTTCAGTCTGGATCACCTGGCCAAGCATGCTTCAGACTGGATCACCTGGCCAAGCATGCTCCAGACTGGATCACCTGGCCCAGCATGCTTCAGTCTGGATCACCTGGCCAAGCATGCTTCAGTCTGGATCACCTGGCCAAGCATGCTTCAGACTGGATCACCTGGCCAAGCATGCTTCAGACTGGATCACCTGGCCAAGCATGCTCCAGACTGGATCACCTGGCCCAGCATGCTTCAGTCTGGATCACCTGGCCCAGCATGCTTCAGTCTGGATCACCTGGCCAAGCATGCTTCAGACTGGATCACCTGGCCCAGCATGCTTCAGTCTGGATCACCTAGCCAAGCGTGCTTCAGACTGGATCACATGGCCCAGCATACTTCAGTCTGGATCACCTGGCCCAGCATGCTTCAGTCTGGATCACCTGGCCAAGCATGCTCCAGACTGGATCACCTGGCCCAGCATGCTTCAGACTGGATCACCTGGCCAAGCATGCTTCAGACTGGATCACCTGGCCAATCATGCTTCAGACTGGATCACCTGACCAAGCATGCTCCAGACTGGATCACCTGGCCCAGCATGCTTCAGACTGGATCACCTGGCCAAGCATGCTCCAGACTGGATCACCTGGCCAAGCATGCTCCAGACTGGATCACCTGGCCCAGCATGCTTCAGACTGGATCACCTGGCCCAGCATGCTTCAGTCTGGATCACCTGGCCAAGCATGCTTCAGACTGGATCACCTGGTCCCTATACTTCAGTCTGGATCACCTGGCCCAGCATGCTTCAGTCTGGATTACCTGGCCAAGCATGCTTCAGACTGGATCACCTGGCCCAGCATGCTTCAGTCTGGATCACCTGGCCCAGCATACTTCTGTTTGGATCACCTGATCAAGCATGCCTCTGTCTGGATTACCTGGCCCAGCATGCCTCAGTCACGGGCACCTGGCCCAGAGATCTTCAGGCTTGGGAACGTGGCCCAGCATGCTTCAGTCAGGATCACCTGGTCAAGCATGCTTCAGTCTTGGTCACCTGGCCCATTAGCCTCAGTCACGGGCACCTGGACCAGAGATCTTCAGGCTGGGGAACATGGCCCAGCATGCTTCAGTTAGGGTCAACCGGCCCATGATACTTCTGTCAGGGTTACCTGGCCCAGTATGCTTCAGTCAGGGGCACCTGGTCAAGCATGCTTCAGCCTGGGTCACCTGGCCCAGCATGCCTCAGTCAGGGGCACCTGGCCCAGAGATCTTCAGGCTGGGGAACGTGGCCCAGCTTGCTTCAGTCAGGATCACCTGGTCAAGCATGCTTCAGTCTGGGTCACCTGGCCCAGCATGCCTCAGTCAGGAGCACCTGGACCAGAGATCTTCTGAGGCTGGGGGACCTGGCCCAGCATGCTTCAGTTAGGGTCAACCAGCCCATGGTACTTCTGTCAGGGTTACCTGGCCCAGTATGCTTCAGTCAGGGGCACCTGGCCCTGCATGCTTCAGGCAGGTTTGCTTGGCCCAGCATACTTCAGTCAGGAGCACCAAGCCCATAATGCTTCAATCAGGGGGCACCTGGCCCATCATACTTCAGTGGCATTTTGCTCAGCATGTTTCAATCGGTGGCACCTGGCTCAGCATGCACCTCTACTATAATGATAATATAACGATAATACTGTAGGACACTTGCATACTAATGCCATACTTTCTTGCTTTCAGCAACAGTACAGAAAATCATGCAACCAATCTCTGACTTATGTTTTGAACATGCACACACTTCTTGCAGGGTGTCTTTCATTGCTTTTTGTCCTGTAAAGCTTTATATGGAGTAAGAACATACTACATGTCATATAAACATATCGGGCACACTCAGGGATACTTTTGTTAAGATAAGCATGATTTTAACTAGCTTCAAAAAGTGTGGCAGAATGTATATATTCTGCTTTTGCCTAATGTCTGTCTTTTCTATATCACTGATACACTCAGTTTCATATTGTTTAGTGGTATTGTTTTATAAACATTGTAATTGTACAAGTATATATAATCATGCAGTTTAGAAAAAATGATGGTATGGTAAAACTTAAGCTTAAATGCTGACACATGTAATTTTACTCTGGCCTTTTTTAAATAATTTATTACAACTGCATGACATTTTTATGCACAATCATATTTCAACTCAGTGTCCAACTGAGGCAACCATTTTCTCAGGTGTTTTCATGCATTCAAACCTTTTGTCATTTCCAGCCCTTTTTCTTAAAAGGACAACTGCATGCATTGCAGCATATCTAGTGAATCTATGTCTCAATCTCTCCTTATCTAATGCATAATAAATGTCTTATGTCTGTAATGGTATATTCCAGGAGATATTCAGGTGCCATTTACTTTTCTGTTCATATTGGATTTAACACCATTCTTTTTCAAGTTGTTTGTAAATATTTATGTTCTGTTACCTCAGTCTTTGTTCTTTCTTGTACATATTCACTTATGAATCTAGTCACAGGAGTTTTCATTAAAAAGTATTAAATTTATTTATATTTAACCAACAGTTAATATTTATATAAATATATACATGCAAAGTTTTACTTTAGAGGGTTTAAGAACTTGTAATAGTTTGTAAAAATTGAAATTAGTAAGAGAAAGATAATCAGATGTAAAATATTTGAAGCAACTAAAAGATCTGGTGACAAGATAACAAGATATATTGCAGAGATATTTTGCTATAAATATATATTTTATATAGTTACAAATATTGCAGATCCTGCTCAGTCAGCTCCTAGCAGAAAGCTAGCTAATCTGGATCTACACTATTTGTCTTTGTCTTATATATTTGTGCTAAGGTGAAGAGACAAAGCCAATGACTGAGATATGTGTGTTATGTTTGCCTCTGCAGAAAGAGAGTGACACGTTTGAGATCCAGCAGCTTCATGAGACCAACTGGTTCGTGTGTAACCTTACCACCCCTGCCAACCTGTTCCATGCTCTACGCAGACAGATTGCTCTCCCATTCAGGAAACCTGTAAGTTGATGATGATACATACTTATAGTTAATATCCTCTTGAAGTTTTCTAACTTTACCTCCAGTGTCTCTCCAGTTTATCCTTACCTCTACTGTCTGCTCAGTTATATCTTTACCCCCAGTGTCTATTCAGTTTATCTTTACCCCCAGTGTCTCTTCAGTTTATCTTTACCTCCAGTGTCTCTTCAGTTTATCTTTACCTCCAGTGTCTCTTCAGTTTATCTTTACCTCCAGTGTCTCTTCAGTTTATCTTTACCTCCAGTGTCTCTTCAGTCTATCTTTAACTCCAGTGTCTGTTTATTCTAACTTTACCTCCAGTATCACTTCATTCTAAATTTTCCTCCAGTGTCTCTTCAGTTTATCTTTACCTCCAGTGTCTCTTCATTCTATCTTTACCTCCAGTGTCTCTCCAGTTTATCTTTATCCCCAGTGTCTCTAAAGTTCATCTTTACATCCAGTGTCTCTTCAGTTTATCTTTTCCTCCAGTGTCTCTAAATTCTACCTTTAGCTGCAGTGTCTATTCAGTTTATCTTTACCCCCAGTGTCTATTCAGTTTATCTTTACCCCCAGTGTCTTTTCCGTGTATCTTTACCTCCAGTGTCTCTTCAGTTTATCTTTACCTCCAGTGTCTCTTCAGTTTATCTTTACCTCCAGTGTCTCTTCAGTTTATCTTTACCTCCAGTGTCTCTTCAGTTTAACTTTACCTCCATGGTCTCTTCAGTTTATCTTTACCTCCAGTGTCTCTTCAGATTATCTTTAACTCCAGTGTCTCTTCAGTTTATCTTTAACTCCAGTGTCTCTTCAGTTTATCTTTAACTCCAGTGTCTGTTTATTCTAACTTTACCTCCAGTATCACTTCATTCTAACTTTACCTCCAGTGTCTCCTCAGTTTATCTTTACCCCCAGTGTCTCTTCATTCTATCTTTACCTCCAGTGTCTCTCCAGTTTATCTTTATCCCCAGTGTCTCTATAGTTCATCTTTACCTCCAGTGTCTCTAAATTCTACCTTTAGCCGCAGTGTCTAGTCAGTTTATCTTTACCCCCAGTGTCTATTCAGTTTGTCTTTACCCCCAGTGTCTATTCAGTTTATCTTAACCCCCAGTGTCTATTCAGTTTATCTTTACCCCCAGTGTCTATTCAGTTATATCTTTACCCCCAGTGTCTATTCAGTTTATCTTTACCCCCAGTGTCTATTCAGTTTATCTTTACCCCCAGTGTCTAGTCAGTTTATCTTTACCCCCAGTGTCTAGTCAGTTTATCTTTACCCCCAGTGTCTATTCAGTTTATCTTTACCCCCAGTGTCTCTTCAGTTTTATTTTAACTTTTCCTCAGTAGCCTCTTTACAGCTTTACCTTAACTTTACCTTTTTCTTCAGAGTTATATTTTAAATTTACCTTCAGCCTTCTCCCAATTTTAAAGTTATAAAGGTATGTATTTTTCTGCTTGTATATATGCCATTTGCATATGTAAGTATACATTATAGATCTGTCATATAACATCTTCAGCCAAGTTTCACCCGTCAACAGGAGTTTTGCCCTTATCTTGTAACTCCCTAAGTTAAGATGGCAGGGCAGGAGTGTGGTGGAGCACTGCTTGTTTTAAACTGCTGATGCAGTGAGTCTTTGCATCTACAATTAAGCTAACAAGATGCCAAATCTGCAGCTTTGCTGATGCCCTGGACTGCAGCCAATCTTGGCTGTCCCATGATGCCCAAGGCTTCTAACATTTGTTAAAAGAAAAGTCCCTTAACACAACCTCAAGGAAAGGCAACTGCTGACCATCCCTGGTGGCAGGAAGCATCAGTCAGGTCCTGGTACTTTGCTAGTTTCTTTCAAATGCCTCATCTGTTCTGCCCTCAGAAGACAGTGAGCTTTGCCAATATCATCCTGTTTGGGGATGTGGACAACACCACTGTTTGGCTGTATGGACCTTTGAACCAATTAAGTCTTTTCCCCAGGTTTGCCAGCATTTCCCATTCATTCACTGCTGTAATAGACTATGCTGACAGAAGTTTGTAGTTTCTTTTTTGCCCTCTTTTATGAAAGGGATGAATTTGGCATCAGCAAAGAGCATCTTTTCCATTTTCTTTTTTTCCCTAATGCATCAGCAATCACTCACAATACTTCATCATGGCACCAACAGTAGAGTCCTTGAGTTAAAGCACCATTGCAAGACTGGACCTGGTTGTGCAATCGGTAGAGCGTCGGCTCCAGGAACGAGAGGCGCGGGGGTTGATCCAGGGCCGCGACATACCATAGTCGTTAAAAATGGTAGTGGTATAGCTCCCTTGCTAACTGTCAAGCAAATCTAAGAGTAAGTCCACGACTGGTTGGCAAGGTGTCAGGAGTATGTGACTGGGTGTGGTATCATGCCAGGTGTTCTTGCCGTGCTAAACACAGTGAAGGCAGCAATATATCTGCTTCAAGTGGACATGCATGTTAAATGGGAAATATATTTGTTAATTATAGAGTGTAAGCTTACTCTTAGTCTTTCTTATTGTGTATTTTTATGTGAAATGTGTCATTTTCTGATTTGTATATTATTTACCTTACTTCGGTTTCTGGGGAAAAATTGTCGCAACGAAGACAAAAAGATAAAAAAAAATTAATTCATTTTAATTAATAAGACATTATTGGTTTAAATTAATCTGTTTGCAGCTGATCATCATGACGCCCAAAAACCTCCTGCGACACCCTGATGCCAGGTCAAGTTTTGACGAAATGGTGGAGGGTACTGGGTTTAAGCGGTTCCTGCCAGATGAAAGCACACAGCAACCAAAGACAGTGAAGAAGTTGATCATTTGCAGTGGCAAGGTATACTACGACCTTATCAAGGAGAGAGAGAAGAACAGCCGTGAGGACTCCATCGCCATTGCAAGGGTGGAACAGGTAGGGACTCTTGTACAGTGTGTACAGTTAAAGCATTAACCTCAATCATGCTACTTTTATTACGATACAATACAAAAACTTAGTCCTTTGCTTACAAGCTTCATGCATAAGTAGCAAGACATATTTATGTACTATTGACTAAACAACAAAAATTGTAGATTTTTTTTCACGAATCATTTTTCCATCAGGAATCTGGCAGATCAGGTTATATGCTAGGGGGAAAAAAGAAACGCATCTTTTTAGTCGATACATGTACAAATAAAGTTATTTTGTTTTAACTGTGCAAAACCTCTGCTAAAATACGAGTCACAATTGCTCTGGAATATGATATGCTTGACAATGTCCGAGAAAAGCATGCATAGAGACACCAGAAACTGAATTTCGAAATACACTTGCTGCACTTGCAGCGCTACTTACTTCATGAAATAATTGAGTATAGTTCAGTAGTTGCATTGCTCTATTTCCCTAGTATATATATTGTGAATAAGCATGATCAATTTTTGCTTGGTAAGTCATAAGTTTGAGTGTCATTTTACAGATTTTCAAAAGAAAAACTTTACTTTTTTCATTAGAAATGCAGTTGTTCAAGTTTGTTTGAAAGAGTGCTGTGAAAATATATCTTAAGACATTAAAGTTGTCCTGTGGAGTTATATTTTACTTAACTTACAAGTTTTGAAATAATGCTTTATTGAACACTGACAATGATTTATTGAAAATGTGTCTCTTAGTTTTATGTTATTTATATAAAGCAAATAAGATATGCCTATAAAATGTATTATTTTGTTGGCTCTGTGACTGTATAACATTAATACATACATCACTTTATAAACCATAGATTAAACATGTTGTCTTTTAATTTCTTTTCCAGTTGTCCACATTTCTGAAATATTGTTAATTTTCCAGTTGACCCCATTTCTGAACCATTGTTAATTATCCATTGTTCCCATTTCTGAATCATTGTTAATTATCTGTTTTCCCCAATTCTGAATCATTGTTTGTTATCATTTGTCCCCATTTCTGGTTTATTGTTAATTATTCATTTGTCCCCATTTCTACATTTTTGTTACTTTTCCAGTTGTCCCCATTTCAGAATCATTTTTAATTATCCGTCGTCCCCAATTCTGAATCATTGTTAATTATCAGTTGTCCCCATTTCTGAATCATTTTTAGTCATCCGTTGTCCCCATTTCTGGATTATTGTTAATTATTTAGTCGTCCCCATTTCTACATTCTTGTTACTTTTCAGTTGTCCCCATTCCCATTTGACCTTGTGAAGAAAGAGATCCTGAAGTACCCCAATGCCAATGTGTTCTGGTGTCAGGAGGAACACAAGAACCAGGGTGCATGGGCGTATGTGGAGCCACGCATCAACACGGTGCTACGGAAGATCAGTCACATGGAGGAGGAGCTTGGGCCCTTGATGTCACGCAGGCCTGTCAGGTGAGACATGATGGCAGTCTGTTAGATTACCTGTTGATAAGATAACTACACAATTATGAATACATATGTATATAGCTAGATGTACCTGGATAATAACTTACCTGCACAATTCCCAACCTGCTTTTAAACTGCTCCATACCAAATCTTCTACTGGGATACATATTCCAGACACAAAAACCCTCACATCATTTTTCCTACTTAGCAGAAAACCCTCTTATCAATTTTCCTTCTTGGACAACACTCCTCCTGCTTTTGTCCAGGTCTCAAAAATGACAAGAGGGTTTTGTCCAGGTCTGAAAAATGACAATAGGATTTTGTCCAGGTCTGAAAAATGACAATATGGTTTTGTCCAGGTCTGAAAAATGACAATAGGATATTTGTCCAGGTCTGAAAAATGACAAGAGGGTTTTGTCAAGGTCTGAAAAATGACAAGAGGGTTTTGTCCAGGTCTGAAAAATGACAAGAGGGTGTCCAGGTCTGAACAATGACAAGAGTTTTGTTCAGGCATGAAAAATGACAAAAGGGGTTTGTCCAGGTCTGAAAAATGACAAGAGGGTGTCCAGGTCTGAAAAATGACAATAGGGTTTTGTCCAGGTCTGAAAAATGACAATAGGGTTTTGTCCAGGTCTGAAGAATGACAAGAGGGTTTTTGTCCAGGTCTGAAAAATGACAAGAGGGTTTTGTCCAGGTCTGAAAAATGACAATAGGGTTTTGTTTAGGTCTGAAGAATGACAAGAGGGGTTTTGTCCAGGTCTGAAGAATGACAAGAGGGTTTTGTCCAGGTCTGAAAAATGACAATAGGGTTTTGTTTAGGTCTGAAGAATGACAAGAGGGGTTTTGTCCAGGTCTGAAAAATGACAAGAGGGTTTTGTCCAGGTCTGAAAAATGACAAGAGGGTGTCCAGGTCTGAACAATGACAAGGGTTTTGTTCAGGTATGAAAAATGACAAGAGGGTTTTGTCCAGGTCTGAAAAATGACAATATGGTTTTGTCCAGGTCTGAAAAATGACAATATGGTGTCCAGGTCTGAAAAAATGACAAGAGGGTTTTGTCCAGGTCTGAATAATGACAAGAGGGTTTTGTCCAGGTCTGAAAAATGACAAGAGGGTTTTCAACAGATGAAAAAAGGTTTTCATGCCATCCTTCCAAAACATTGGGAGATTTTTTTGTCCAGAAACCATAATTTACCATGCAAAAGGAAATTTTAATAAAAACATATCCTGCTATTTAGCTCACCTGAGCACAATTTGTGCTTCATTCGTCATGCGGTGTCACCAATTTGCTTGTGCCACATTTTCCATTCACTCTTCACCAGACTTGGTCAGAATGTTTGTCAGCAAGAAATCTTGGATGAGTGTGTAACTTGGGTGGGGTTAAAAAGTAGGTCACTGGATCAAATTTGAGAAAAACCTTGTGAACACACTAGAGCCAGATTTATGGCTCAATTTTAACAAACTTGCCCAGAATGTTTGTGTTTGTGTGCAAGCAATCTTGAATGATTAAATCTTGGTCAAATAGTTGGTTACTAGGTTAAATTTTTTAACAGTAAACAGTTACTGTCACCTTTACTTTTTTGTCTTCATTGTTTCATCAATAACGACTATTAAATAATAAATACCCTGTCTATTTCTTAACTAAATAACTCCTAATCACTTGATGCCAGATATAAACCTCCTGAAAGCATGAGTCCTCAGATGAGCGATTAAAGGCCATCATGGTCCTCTTGTTTGTGTCCTTGCTTTTTGTTGTATTACCAAACATAATCTGATAACGTGATGTAGTTTTGCTTTCTTCACAGCCCTAAATTATGTTTGATCATCAATCCTAGGATTACTTCTTTGTTAATTTTTTTATTGTTTTATTCTTGAATCAGTTCTTAATTTTCCTTGTTTATCTAACTAACTGTTGCCCATTTTTAGGATCCATTTGAATATTTTGGTATTCCTTTTTCCAGCACATTATCTTTTATGATTACATTTAACTGGTTGTTGTTGTTGCAGGTACTATGGACGTGACCCGTCTGCTGCAGCTGCCACGGGCAACAAGAGCAAGCATCTCTGGGAGTTTGCCGAGTTCATGAAACACGCCATGGCTCTGTAGACACGCTGGAAGATGTATCTGCTTTAGTTTGATGGATATTACTGTTTCATAGAGACACTTTATCTAGAACACTGACTAGTTCTTGTTTATTATTATTTCTTCTCTTCTGTTGTAATGCCATGTCCTTGTGTTTTCTTAGGATATATTTCACATATTCCATAAACATTCTATTGTGTTGTTTTTTTTTTTCTTTTAAAGAGACACAAATTGTGTAGGTTTTAAAGACATGGCTTCATTTTGTAACTTATTCATAATCAAGAAACTTCTGTAGATTGGGTTGATGGTTTGTTGCTTCCTTTCTTTTCATTTCGTAAGAAATACCATCCGAAGGAAGTGATGCTATTCCACAAAATTTTGTGATTTTGACAGCTGTTTTGTATAAATTTTATAATTTTTTCATTGTCAAAAAATAGGATAAATTATAAGTGTTTGGAATATATATTAAACCACCCCTGTTAGCCTATATCATATTAACTGGTTAGTTAATGTGTTGTTGTAGTGTCTGTACACATCAAACTATTTGTACTATACAACTATTATTAATAACCCAAGTGTTTACATCCTTCATGACAAACTAAAGTATCTCAAGACGTTCTGCCTTATATTGTAGAGTATATAGTCCAACACACATTAGTAAGTGGAAGTAGAAGATGGTTTAACTGGTAGTAACAATTAGCCAATACTTAGTAAGTTTTACTTTTTTATTTTTTTAAAGTTCAAATATTTCACACACAATATAACTGGTATTGAAGCCTTGTAATTGAACAGCATATCTTAGACTTTAAAAAGAGATTTGTGCCATTTATGATATATAGGCCAAGAGCAACAATAAAGTATAGAAATGTGAACCTAGAATAAGAGTGTACCATAAATGTGTATAACATTACTGATTTGTACAGCTTCCATTTTCTCCACACTGTATATTTTCTCTGGTCCCTGTTAAATGATGTAAGTTATAACTATTGTCTTGTTACTTAACACACTCTTGCATAACATGGAGAGTTCCATGTTTTATTGGTCTTTGATGAAGTCTAATAAAGCAAATCATTACAAATGTTTTGATGCATTTATAGGGGAATAATTTATTTGCATGCCGTGTTGCTGTATGCTTCTATTTGTCTTTTTTATGGTATAAAAATGACAATGGGTTTACTTGAGAGAGAAAAAAGTATGAATAAGTAGTGAAAATACTTTGTAGAAGTCAGATTAATTTATTTTAAAATTTCTTAAATGGTAATGTTGATTAATTAAAACTGGACTTTCATTGTTTAAAAATTAAATTTACTTTTGAATTATTTTTTTTAGTCACTTACGTTTATTCTCCATAAATTATTTCTGTCAATATTAGAGTTGGCAGAAGTCAGTAAATGTCGAGGAAAATTGGTTTGTATTCAGTTTGTGACAAACACCCTGTTATAACAAACTCTTAGACAAGAAATCTTCTTGTTTAGAATAGATCCTAAGTAATTCAGTATGATTATCATATTTTTACAAAATATTAAACCGTTTGAGCGTATGGTTGTTGTTGTTTTTATCAATTATTAAGTTGGCTTAATTAAGGTTATTTCTGACATTTTGCCTATATCAAATTAATGCAACAGTTTCTTGCCCATGTTTTCGGATATTTGGTTATAAGTTTTGCATAATTTCATGATACTTTGGTCTAAGAAATGACAATATAAACAGAACCTCAATTAAATGAACAGTAGACTTTATAAACTAAATTGTTCCTGATTTTCATTCTTTCAAGCTCTATAAATAAGCAGTTTGGGTCATCTGGGGATTTCTGCTAACATTTTATGTATATGACAAAATACCATAAATAAGTGGCCAGTTTTTTTTTTTTAAAGTTTAATAATAGCCAACTATGCAGCTTGGCTTAGAAGGGAAATGTGTGTTGAAATAAAGAGCAGGCATTATGCTTCACTTGTCACATAAAGATACATGAAGGACAACCACTGACTGATTTCAGGTTACTTTCAGGTATAAATAATTTAATAGTTGAGAAAGAAATTGGTCAAAGACCGTCGCATACCACCTTTTAATATGGTATCCAACAATTCACTATATTAAAAATACAACAGTTTGACATGTAACAAAAGCAAATCTCTGTCTAGTATTGGGGACTTGTAGGAGGGATCACTGTCTAGTATTGGGGGCTGGTAGGAGGGATCTCTGTCTAGTATTGGGGGCTGGTAGGAGGGATCACTGTCTAGTATTGGGGTCTGGTAGGAGGGACCTCTGTCTAGTATTGGGGGCGGGTAGGAGGGACCTCTGTCTAGTATTGGGGGCTGGTAGGAGGGATCACTGTCTAGTATTGGGGTCTGGTAGGAGGGACCTCTGTCTAGTATTGGGGGCGGGTAGGAGGGACCTCTGTCTAGTATTGGGGGTTTGTAGGAGGGATCTCTGTCTAGTATTGGGGGCTGGTAGGAGGGATATCTGTCTAGTATTGGGGGTGGGTAGGAGGGATCTCTGTCTAGTATTGGGGGCTGGTAGGAGGGATCTCTGTCTAGTATTGGGGGCGGGTAGGAGGGATCTCTGTCTAGTATTGGGGTCTGGTAGGAGGGATCTCTGTCTAGTATTGGGGGCTGGTAGGAGGGATCACTGTCTAGTATTGGGGTCTGGTAGGAGGGACCTCTGTCTAGTGTTGGGGGTTTGTAGGAGGGATCTCTGTCTAGTATTGGGGGCTGGTAGGAGGGATATCTGTCTAGTATTGGGGGTGGGTAGGAGGGATCTCTGACTAGTATTGGGGGCTGGTAGGAGGGATCACTGTCTAGTATTGGGGTCTGGTAGGAGGGATCACTGTCTAGTATTGGGGGCGGGTAGGAGGGATCTCTGTCTAGTATTGGGGGCGGGTAGGAGCAATCACTGTCTAGTATTGGGGGCGGGTAGGAGGGATCACTGTCTAGAATTGGGGGCGGGTAGGAGCAATCTCTGTCTAGTATTGGGGGCTGGTAGGAGGGATCACTGTCTAGTATTGGGGCTGGTAGGAGGGATCTCTGTCTAGAATTGGGGGCGGGTAGGAGCAATCTCTGTCTAGTATTGGGGGCTGGTAGGAGGGATCTCTGTCTAGTATTGGGGGCGGGTAGGAGGGATCTCTGTCTAGTATTGGGGGCTGGTAGGTGGGATCACTGTCTAGTATTGGGTGCGGGTAGGTGGGATCACTGTCTAGTATTGGGGGGCTGGTAGGAGGGATCACTGTCTAGTATTGGGGGCTTGTAGGAGGGATCTCCGTCTAGAATTGGGGGCGGGTAGGAGGGATCTCCGTCTAGTATTGGGGGTGGGTAGGAGAGATCACTGTCTAGTATTGGGGACTGGTAGGAGGGATCACTGTCTAGTATTGGGGGTGGGTAGGAGGGATCAATGTCTAGTATTGGGGGCTGGTTGGAGGGATCACTGTCTAGTATTGGGGTCTGGTAGGAGGGATCTCTGTCTAGTATTGGGGGCTGGTTGGAGGGATCACTGTCTAGTATTGGGGTCTAGTTGGAGGGATTACTGTCTAGTATTGGGGTCTGGTAGGAGGGACCTTTGTCTAGTATTGGAGGCTGGTAGAAGGGATCACTGTCTAGTATTGGGGGCGGTTAGGAGGGATCAATGTCTAGTATTGGGGGCGGGTAGGAGGGACCTCTGTCTTGTATTGGGGGCGGGTAGGAGGGATCACTGTCTAGTATTGGGGTCTGGTAGGAATGACCTCTGTCTAGTATTGGGGGCTGGTAGGAGGGATCACTGTCTAGTATTGGAGGCTGGTAGGAGGGACCTCTGTCTAGTATTGGGGTCTGGTTGGAGGGACCTCTGTCTAGTATTGGGTTCTGGTATGAGGGACCTCTGTCTAGTATTGGGGTCTGGTTGGAGGGACCTCTGTCTAGTATTGGGGTCTGGTAGGAGGGACCTCTGTCTAGTATTGGGGTCTGGTTGGAGGGATTACTGTCTAGTATTTGGGTCTGGTAGGAGGGACCTCTGTCTAGTATTGGGGTCTGGTTGGAGGGATTACTGTCTAGTATTGGGGTCTGGTAGGAGGGACCTCTGTCTGGTATTGGGGTCTGGTTGGAGGGACCTCTGTCTAGTATTGGAGGCTGGTACATGTAGGAGGGACCTCTGTCTAGTATTGGGGTCTGGTTGGAGGGATGACTGATCGTAAGTAAAGATGATTTTTATCACAAGTTGGAAAGTAGAATTTCCAATTTTCGAAATGAAAGAAATGTAATAATCTCCTTTATGGGTATTAAAACTTTATGTCAGAAATATTTTCATTTTATTTCTAATTTCTCTTTTAGAAAAGTGCTCATGCACTTCAAATCATTCTTAATATAATCAATATGGTACAATTATATGCACATGTTGCAGTCTCGTGTTTGAAAACAATGTATGTACCCAATTCGTACTCAAAAGGGAGGTAAAAGAAGTAGAATTTAAGTAACTCCCCCTTACATATGATAAAAGGGTGAATAGCCTCATAACAATCTCAGTGTCAAAGATCACGTGCCTTTCAGAGCACAATAACCTATTTAATAATAGCACTTATAAGGTGCCCAGGGACTGAACCCGTTCAGTTCATTATATTGACACCGACGAGTCAGGCGTAATGCTGCCCCCTTATCCCCGAGCATTAGGAGGGAAGCCACGACTACCAATTTTAAAGTCTTTGGTTTGACCCTTCCCGGGTTTGAACCCGCGACCTCCTGATCCGCAAGTCTATGCTCTACCACCTGAGCTATTGCGGCTGGTTTAACTGATGATAATGTGCTTATTTGGGCATGCTGGCAGGACAAATGTAAACTGATGATAATATGCTTGTGTGATTATGCTGGCAGGACAATGGCAAATTGATGATAATCTGCGTGTGGTCTTTGACCTGACAAAGGTAAAATTATGAAGTTATGCCTGTATGGTCTCTGACTTGACAAAGGTAGAATGATAATGTGCTTGTATGTTCTCTGACGACAGGTAGAATGATAATGTGCTTGTGTGGCCTCTTACTTGACAGGTAGAATGATAATGTGCTTGTATGATCTCAGGCTTGACAAAGGAAGAATGATAATGTGCTTGTGTTGACAAAATTGGAATGCTAATGTGCTTGTGTGGTCTCTGACTTGACAGGTAGAATGATAATGTGCTTATGTGGTCTCTGACTTGACAGGTAGAATGATAATGTGCTTGTGTGGACTCTGACTTGACAGGTAGAATGATAATGTGCTGGTGTGGTCTCTGACTTGACAGGTGGAATGATTATGCGCTGGTGCGGTCTCTGACTTGACAAAGGTAGAATGATAATGTGCTTGTATGTTCTCTGATGACAGGTAGAATGATAATGTGCTTGTATGGTCTCTGACTTGACAAAGATAGAATGACGATGTGCCTTTATGGTCTCTGACTTGATAAAGGTAGAATGATGATGTGCTTGAATGGTCTCTAACTTGACAACAGTGGAATATAGTGTGCCTGTATGATCTCTGACTTTATAAAGGTAGAATGCTTGTGTGGTCTCTGACTTGACAAGGGTAGAATGATGATGTGCTTGTAAGGTCTCTGACTTGACAAAGGTAGAATGATAATCTGCTTGTGTGGTCTCTGACTTGGCAAAGGTAGAATGATAATGTGCTTGTATGATCTCTGACTTGACAGGTGGAATGATAATGTGCTTGTGTGGTCTCTGACTTGACAGGTAGAATAATAATGTGCTTGTGTGGACTATGACTTGACAGCTAGAATGATAATGTGCTTGTGTGGTTTCTGACTTGACAGGTAGAATGATAATGTGCTTGTGCAGTCTCTGACTTGACAGGTAGAATGATAATGCGCTTGTGTGGTCTCTGACTTGACAAAGGTAGAATGATAATGTGCTTGTATGTTCTCTGACTTGACAGGTAGAATGATGATGTGCTTGTGTGGTCTTTGACTTGATAAAGGTAGAATGATGATGTGCTTGAATGGTCTCTAACTTGACAACAGGGGAATATAGTGTGCCTGTATGATCTCTGACTTTATAAAGGTAGAATGCTAGTGTGCTTGTGTGGTCTCTGACTTGACAAGTGTAGGATGATGATGTGCTTGTAAGGTCTCTGACTTGACAAGAGTAGAATGATGATGTGCCTGTATGGTCTCTGACTTGACAAAGGTAGAATGATAATGTGCTTATGTGGTCTCTGACTTTGACAAAGGTAGAATGATAATGTGCTTGTGTGGTCTCTGACTTGACAGGTAGAATGATAATGTGCTTGTATGGTCTCTGACTTGATAAAGATAGAATGATGATGAGCCTTTATGGTCTCTGACTTGATAAAGGTAGAATGATGATGAATCTTTATGGTCTCTGACTTGATAAAGGTAGAATGATGATGTGCTTGAATGGTCTCTAACTTGACAACAGTGGAATATAGTGTGCCTGTATGATCTCTGACTTGATAAAGGTAGAATGATAATGTGCTTGTAAGGTCTCTAACTTGACAACAGTGGAATATAGTGTGCCTTTATGATCTCTGACTTGATAAAGGTAGAATGATTATGTTCTTGTATGGTCTCTAACTTGACAACAGTGGAATATAGTGTGCCTGTATGATCTCTGACTTGATAAAGGTAGAATGCTAGTGTGCCTGTGTGGTCTCTGACTTGACAAAGGATTTTACTGCCAAATAACAGAGCCGGAAAAAATTCTACTTTCAGTATTATTTCTTGTTATTCGTGTCAAACTGGTGAACTTTGGTTAAAAGCAGTGACCGACCGTTAGGAACACCGAGGTTTGCATTTGACATATTTCAGAAATTTTATACGAAGAATGAATTGGATAACAAAAATGTCTGTTCTTTCTACACCATGCCGTTTTTAACTTGCCGAAATAAAGTGCGATGGAAAAAAAAGGTTATAAACTTAAATGCATAACTTACTGTCAGTATTAATCGCAATGCAATGTTTTCTATGTTCGCTGTCAGCGTATATATAATACAATGCTCTAGTAAATATATGACATATCGCATATATTTTCTATATAACTATTACAACATTTAGAAGGAAACGAATGTCTTTAACTTTTGTTTTTAATGAATTTACATGAATAATTTGCTTCGATAAAAATTGGTTATCGGGCACATTCGGAATCTGATAAAATGTGGTAAAAGTATGTTATGTTTGGCAGGATCAAACAAACTGTTATATAGAACATTTGGTCAACTTTGAAATAAGTTGCACGGCTATCTAGAGCGCGGCGATGTTAATCAAGTACGATATGCAGACCAATGGTAAAATCTGCCTTTTGAATCAGTTGGGCATGGCAATAATATTTGTAACATGTGTGTATACTTGGGATAGTTTGAGCCAAACCAATTCAGTAGCATTCTTGGTTGGTTTACCAGAAGCTTGTTTTCAAACGATACCTAACAGCAGGACACTTTTCTTATAGAAAATATGACACACTATAAGGATATATCTTTATATTGGAAGATTTCTTGTTTATAAAAAAGACCCTTTTAACCCAATTTTAGAAAAATAAAAAAATACCCATAAAACTAAAACAGGATTGTAAATTTTGCATTCACGTGTTCTTTAATGAAAGCATCCCGTCAGTTGTGTTTAATTTCCAATTCGGTTTATTGTCTATAACATTGGCTTTACTTTAAAAGACCAGGGTGAAAACGTAAACATGCTGGTTTTCATCCATCATATAATTTCCCACTGGATTACGTAGGCCCCAGAAACGTTCAAACATGCCAACCAGATGTTGAGTGCGCATGCGGTACATTTGATAAAATCACCCTTTCTGTGTTTTTAGATAATGTCGAGCTCTCAACAAACTAGGATTGCGCGAGACATGCTTATGTGGTCCTAATTTTCGACCTTACTTTGAATGCATGTTTTGTACTATAAAATATGTTAAATTAGTGTTGTATTTTGTGCGAATTTCACTACCATGACTAGTTTAACTTGTACTTAGAAACACTCGCTAAAATAAATCCGTCATTAAAATGCTCATTCATGTTAACACCATCTTAATCGGGTGTGACTGGCACGTTCGTTAAAATACGTTTCGTTGATTCTTGTTTCAGACAGACGCCCATCTAATAAGGCAACCACACATTAGTCTATATCGGTTATAAGCAGTTCTGTTGCACGAAGGCACAAACTTTAGCAGTAATCAACTCCCCAGATCTTGTTCACATGATTATGTGGCTGGATATTTAAATGTCAAGTCATTTAAATAAAGCCTCATTTTATCTTTGAATGTAGTTATGTATGTTGCATGCTGCTGCAAAATGATAAGATAAGCCTTAATATAAACGCACACAGTCCAGAGAGTAACTTCAATTTAAATATATTGCGGTTGGACACATTGTTTACCACCTGTTTTTTGTGCTTGTGCATATATTGTTTAAACAAATGGAACCATTAACATAACATACCGAAACCGAACATGAACAGTGCATTCAAAGATTTACTATATTTCATGCAGTGTTTTTAAGGAAAAAAATTATTTTTTTTCAACGATAACGCAGAAATGCATCTTGAGAACCATGTTTTTATGGATTATATAAAAACAACAACAAACCCTGTATACGCATGCCTCATTTTTCGATGAAAAGTCAAGTCATTGCCTAATTTCACAATCACTGAACTTGCACAAAGCGTGTGTTTTTTTCCACTGGACTGAATACAAAATTAGTCATTTTATACATCGCCAGGTGGTGATTACACACGTATAGCGATGTCCGTCTTTTTTGTGGAGAGAACACCCTGACCGGGACTCGAACTTGAGGCTTTGGAGTCTAGAGTTATTAAAGTCCTAGACTTCACCACGCGGCCTCGGGCTCCCCAAGTCAAAGTGAAAGTAGACAACCCACATAATATAAAAACCTCCATTTCCTCCGACCACGCCAACTTTCAGTATGATGTCATAACCCCGTGTTTGTTTCCCCCATATTCTATTTTTAGTTCTTATATACACCCATTCTCAATTGTTGTCGCAATGAGTCAGTAAGTGTGGAAACCCAGCGTATATTCCAATGACATAATCTGGATTAGTTTTCCTCAAAATATATTTTAAAAGGTAATTACTGCTGCCGTCTTTTAAGCGTGGAAAAAAATGTGTTGTTTTTTTTTTATGAAAATAAGAACAAAATTAATGAGTAATAAACTAGTAATAACACTTTGTTCCGCTCTCATAACTGTGCATGTGCCCCTGAATCATGTCCCGAAATCTCAACCCCCGCTGTCACGCTTTGTAGCGCACGGTGAAGGGCAGGGGTATGTAAACAGTGTGTCCTGCCTACCTTCTTTACTTACATCAACATTGTCATAACAAAGTCGGCAGTGTGAACAGAGGGAAGTAAAGGATATCGAGGTTTTAGGAAATTAAAGGACATTATATCGTGAAAACAGACTACAGTAGCACTGCTTATCGCCTAAAGAGAAGCGTGGAAATATTAGTTGGATATTCACTGAACAGGTAAGACAGTTTGATAAAATTATTCTTTGATATTTTTCGTCAAGACGGAAGGGGAAATAAATATTTTCCCAGGTTCTACTTTCGTTTTGGTGAGATATTCAATAACTCGGGTCTTTAAAATCAAATATATCAAAATGATAAAAAAAAAGGATGTCGATGGTCGTGTAGGTGCAGTAACTCATCAGAATACACAATATTGTCTGTGCAGTAGTTTGTAAGGAGACAACCCGGAATTTGTGCGATTAATTGAGCATGTCCTCTTATGTTATTTAGATTAGTAAGGTATCATCAACGTGGCATCTTATTCGTTAATTATAATAAAATTTTAATTTAAGAGATTCAAAAACACCATTAAAGGCAGACTGGAATGCATCTGTGTAAATGTGTCTACATGGTAACGGAACATCGTAATGTATTCAGCCCTTATCTCAAACGAGAGGGGAAAAATACAATGTTTTATCCGCAAGGGCATTCATCTATTCCAGTAAATGACATCATCCAATGGGCTGTATATCAGCAAATTATAGCAAGTTTAAAAGTAATTGAAACGTTGGCTTGGTTTTAATGACATAAATATATAGTTATACATACTACCAGCTTAAGCTGTAGCCATTTAGTCCATGTACTGTTTGAACAACGGTATACAATACATGTATGCAGTCCAGTTAACGATACAATGCCTCCATTGATATTTATAATATTGGGCGTCTATACCCCGTGCTATGCGTCAATGGTGTAAACGGCGGGCTAATTTACACATTAGAATCGTGTTCACTTGGATGGTTTCCAATGTTATGAGCATTTTTAAAACACAAAACGTTTCCTCGTTGACAACTACGTATATATGTTTGCGATGGTAATGGGTGGGGGCATCTTGCACACGCAGGAGATATGTTGCAGTCGTTAAAATGGTAGTGTTATGGCTCTCTTGCTAAAGCTGAGGAAATATAATGATAGCTCTACGACTGGTTGGCCCGGAGTCGGGATAATGTGTCTGGGTGTAGTATCATGCCAGGTATTCACGGCATGCAATACACAGTGAAGGCAGCACTATATCTGTTTTAAGTGGACACCGTCTCCAGATATCTGAAATTCTGTTTGTGGGACGATAAACCCAATAAACAAACAAACATTCTATATACTTGTCCTATGTATTACAGATCCATCTAGTTACATTCTTGTAAGGATCACCGTGACGGTCGCTGAGAAGGAGTGATCACAATGGGAGGGGTTTGCTGCACACGTGGCGATGGCAGCGCCAACATATACGAGACTGTAGATCAAAGGGCGAGAAATGTAAGTCGTTTTCTAATAAAATTATGTATTGTATGCAGTAATAGTGATCTGCGTAAATGCAGTTAATTATTTAAGAGATCAGACCTTACATATTTGTTAAGGGGAATCCTGCCGAAGTCTTTGTCGCCAACCAAACTGTTTTTTTTATGAATTATTAACAATATTATTTCATCAAAATATGTGTAGAATCCATAGGCGATAGCTTACATGCAAATGCTCACGTTGCTTTTGGGTGCCTACCATACCAGATTTAAAACCGTTTCTCGTTAACATTATGTTTGGCATAATGTGTTTTAATCTATTTTAAGCAGTTTAAGTCCAATTTCATGTAATACATGTAATAAGAGGTAAACAATGATAAACACAAAATATTAAGAAAGTTGATTTTTACCTTGGTTGAGTACTTATTTTATATTCAAAAACAAATTGTTTCCCTGTAATATGCATGTATTTGTTTATTATGTTCCTGCTACCATATAAGGCTATCATCTGTGTGTACATGTATTATATATTAACGCTATTTGAGGCACACAAAGCAGAGATAACGCCCACTCTATGGACTTTAATATTCACTAGATACATTCACTTTTTCTACATACATTTTTTGAAAGCAGCGAGCCCTTACAAACAGAAAATGACAACAAATTCACCATGATGGTTCTTTTATGATTTCTTGTATAAAAATTACCAAAATGGCTGGCAGCTTCTTCATTTACTTTTAGTCTAAAGTATTAAAGTTTAGGACCTTGCTTCATTTTAACATCGACACCCACGACCGATCCATTCCGTTACTCTCCATTCAGCCCGTGGGGTATTTAGTTCACCTTTCACCGTTTCTGGTAATGATATTTCATTGGTCGCTTCATAATCTGAAGAAGATTTCAGTCCAATGATAAAGCTCGTGTCTTTCTATAGTGGCACTGGGCGCAGCCATTGTTAAACTTTTTGTGTCCTTGCTGAAGAGTGTGGATTTTGTAAGCGGTTTTATGATTGGACAATTCTTGCTTTATTCCGTTCGATAAGGCAACAGAAAATTTACCAATAAACCCACTGTCGAAGAATTTAGTAAAACAGAATAGTCGAGCATGGTTATCCGACGATGCATTTTAAATGCCCAGTGTTCTTTGTAATAAAGAATACCATTTTCAGCAAGTCTGTATCCGTGTCTCATTTCCCAGCACACCTCGTTAATGTGTCTTGCATTTAATGAACCGGTTACTCAGAATCTCAAGAATAAGACATTTCCGGCTATTTTGAACATTTTAATTTATTAAGTTACCTTGCCAATATGTTCATGTAGGTAGTTGGGTTGGTGCAGTGGACACCATCAATAGTCACATTCTATAATTTGGCCTTGACCTTAACTCCTTTCAATCACAGCTAATTTGCTCATTTTTTTCCATGAACGTAAACGATGAAATAGAAAGTGCTAAGTAATTAATCCGTGATGACCCTTTGTTGCGGGAATGTATTACTGCATATGGCTCAGGATCAAATTAATGTAGGTTTACTTTCATGCTGCTAATATTTACTCACTGCTAAAGGAAATATAAAAAAGTGCATTGACCTCGTATCCTAGGTACCAAGTTCCGTGAGGCGGAAAGTGCCAGACCTAGTTCAATACCTGACCGAGGGGGTCACCGACCAGAAACTACAAGTGAGGGCATTCTTTGTCTGGATTGCCAACAATATCAGGTCAGGCGAGCTACATTAAATGTCACAACGTACTATGCATTAAACATTAACAAAATCAATTCTAAAAAATCAATAAGTACTTATTGCACCAAAAACGAAAGTATGCATTTGATGAAATCACATGTAGCACATGTGAGTATATTGGAATTAAATGTTGTACATTCTTGCCACCATCAAATCATTTTCCTCCTTTGTCAAAAAGGAAATAGTACAGTCAATCCCTCAGTCCCTACATTTGTTACAGACCGGAGAGCATTTAAGACTAACGAATTAATGACGCCTGTGCAAGAACAGACACATTCATTTTCATATGCACAAGAAAGTCCACGCCCCTGTTTTTGTATTAGAAACACTCAGACTTGCCAACTATACATTTGCTAGCCTTACTAACAATATACATATAAAGGAACAATATGTCGACACTATTGCTGGTACTGTTATAATCGGAAGTGTTACTTCTCGAGACATTCATTCAGGACACTTAGTAAATGAGTGGATTTTTAAGTGCACGGTGGTACAATTATGGTCATTTTGTGACGTCCATCTGTTATAGGTGGAGTAATATGCTGGACAAATACTAGGGTAGAACCACCGACGCAGACCAGCTCTTTGTTCTTGATGCTTATTCCCAACTTAAAGTGTAAAGTATAAATAAATGATTTCATTTTTATACACGTTTTTACCCATCAAAGCTGTAAATTAAGTCTAACATATCTGTCATGCTGTACCAAACTCCTAACTACGATCAATAAAGATTTTGTCTGTATACTATATGTCTGTATCATGTATGTCTTATATTGTATGTCTGTATGTCTGTATACTATATGTCTGTATCATGTATGTCTTATACTGTATGTCTGTATGTCTGTATACAGTATGTCTGTATGCTGTATGTCTGTATGCTGTATGTCTGTATGCTGTATGTCTGTATGCTGTATGTCTGTATACTGTATGTCTGTATGCTGTATGTCTGTATGTCTGTATGCTGTATGTCTGTATGTCTGTATGTCTGTATGCTGTATGTCTGTATACAGTATGTCTGTATACTGTATGTCTGTATGCTGTATGTCTGTATACTGTATGTCTGTATACTGTAAGTCTGTATGCTGTATGTCTGTATACTGTATGTCTGTATACTGTATGTTGTATACTGTATGCCTGTATACTGTATGTCTGTATGTCTGTATGCTGTATACTGTAAGTCTGTATACTGTATGTCTGTATGTTGTATACTGTATGTCTGTATACTGTATGTCTGTATGTCTGTATGTCTGTATACTGTATGTCTGTATGCTGTATGTCTGTATGCTGTATGTCTGTATGCTGTATGTCTGTATGTCTGTATGCTGTATGTCTGTATGCTGTATGTCTGTATGCTGTATGTCTGTATACAGTATGTCTGTATGCTGTATGTCTGTATGCTGTATGTCTGTATGTTGTATGTCTGTATGCTGTATGTCTGTATACTGTATGTCTGTATACTGTATGTCTGTATGCTGTATGTCTGTATACAGTATGTCTGTATGTCTGTATACTGTATGTCTGTATGCTGTATGTCTGTATGCTGTATGTCTGTATGCTGTATGTCTGTATGCTGTATGTCTGTATACAGTATGTCTGTATGCTGTATGTCTGTATGCTGTATGTCTGTATGCTGTATGTCTGTATACTGTATGTCTGTATGTCTGTATACTGTATGTCTGTATACTGTAAGTCTGTATGCTGTATGTCTGTATACTGTATGTCTGTATGTTGTATACTGTATGTCTGTATACTGTATGTCTGTATGTTGTATACTGTATGTCTGTATACTGTATGTCTGTATGTTGTATACTGTATGTCTGTATACTGTATGTCTGTATGTTGTATACTGTATGTCTGTATACTGTATGTCTGTATGCTGTATACAGTATGTCTGTATACTGTATGTCTGTATACTGTATGTCTGTATACTGTATGTCTGTATACTGTATGTCTGTATACAGTATGTCTGTATACTGTATGTCTGTATACTGTATGTCTGTATACTGTATGTCTGTATACTGTATGTCTGTATACTGTATGTCTGTATACTGTATGTCTGTATACTGTATGTTGTATACTGTATGTCTGTATACTGTATGTCTGTATACTGTATGTCTGTATACTGTATGTCTGTATACTGTATGTCTGTATACTGTATGTCTGTATGTCTGTATGCTGTATACAGTATGTCTGTATACTGTATGTCTGTATACTGTATGTCTGTATACTGTATGTCTGTATGCTGTATACTGTATGTCTGTATACTGTATGTCTGTATGCTGTATACAGTATGTCTGTATACTGTATGTCTGTATGTCTGTATGCTGTATACAGTATGTCTGTATACTGTATGTCTGTATGCTGTATGTCTGTATGCTGTATGCTGTATGTCTGTATGCTGTATGTCTGTATGCTGTATACTGTATGTCTGTATGCTGTATACTGTATGTATGTATACTGTATGTCTGTATGCTGTATGTCTGTATGATGTATGTCTGTATGCTGTATGTCTGTATGCTGTATGTCTGTATGCTGTATACTGTATGTCTGTATGCTGTATGTCTGTATGCTGTATACTGTATGTATGTATGATGTATGTCTGTATGCTGTATGCTGTATGATGTATGTCTGTATGCTGTATACAGTATGTCTGTATACTGTATGTCTGTATGTCTGTATGCTGTATGTCTGTATACTGTACAACTGTATGCTGTATGCTGTATACTGTATGTCTGTATGTCTGTATGCAGTATGTCTGTATGTCTGTATGCTGTATACTATATGTCTGTTTCATGTATGTCTGTATGGTGTATACTGTATGTCTGTATGCTGTATACTGTATGCTAAATTTTCTGTACATCCCTAAGTCCTGTATTGTTGGTACACGTTGGACTTTGTCTTATACCGGCGAAACTTATTAAAAATGTATAACCAAGTTGATCAGGGCCTCCAGCGGTATTGTTTAAAAGATTCTCCGTCAACAAAACATGGCCACCCGGGGCGTGTCTATTTTGTATTTTCCTATATAGCGTGTGTGCAGGCAGGCAGATTATCGTTCGCTGTCACCAAATTTCTCGGTTGTATACCATTATCCAGGTACGACGCTGATGGATATTTCGGTCGCAGCCAGCGGTTGCCTGGCGACCCAGACTCGGTGCTCAGACTCGGTAAAGCAGTGTGTGAAGGGTACGCTAATCTTATGGAGGCTTTCTGCAAGTGAGTTATTTTTTAATTTTAACACTATCAAAATTTTACCTCCTTAAACAAAGAGGAATTCTGCCATGGTAAAATAAATGATATATCACGGCATAAATCGGGACTTTTTTACAGCGATAGAATAACTCCTTTTACTTTCCTTACCCGTTTGTTCTTTTCGTTCACATGGCCTTCACCTGAAGCGTTACCCCATCTTGGAAAGTAACGGTTTGGTTTTACTAATAACATAATTATTAAATAAAGATAAATAAAGATAAAAATGAATGAAAAAAAAAATATACAATATCATCGGTTGTTGATATTCTTAAAAGAATAGACAGGAAGTACGCGGGGAGGAAATAAAACAGCCAAACAGGGGAAACAACCTAACAACATTGCGGAAATTGTAGTTCGCATTGCAGTTCGCAGTTGTGTCCCTTTTAAGTCGAAATTTCTTGTAGAACGTGTAAGAATAGACATGGATTTTAAGTTTGCGTAATCAAACGTCAAATATATCATGGTTTCTCGTTGGAATGCGTCAGTTTTGTCACTGAGGCCGATGGTCTTCGTGATTAAATTAATACGCATCTGAACTCGAAACCGTGATACAATGGGCGTTAGTTCAGCAAGCTTAAAATCAATTCCCTAAAGCGGTATTTATCGGTTGATATTTAATGTCAAACTGCAAAGGGGTCTCATTTAAGAACCTACAGGTTCTCTACAAGTTATCATGCTCAAGTTATCACGCTTAACAAGTAATCACGCTCTACAGGTAGTCACACTATACAAGTGTTTGGTTAAAACTACTCAATGTTTTTGCCAAGCAGAAGTCACATGCTGCAGGCTGCAGTGCTGCATTGTTGCACTACCACTTCTGATCAAATGTTTAAGCTAAATTGAGCTTATACTCAGGGTGAGCTTTTGTGATCGCCCACCGTTCAGTGCCACACATTGCACGCCCGTCAAGAGCTTTTAAACGACATCCCCTCTGACACCACTGACCCAATTCAATCAAACTTTCAACAGAAGCGTTAGCAGGCAAGGGGGTGGTGGGAAGGGGGGGGGGGGGGGGGGGGGGGGGGGGAGGGGGTATTGTGGGAGGGGGGGGGACAAAACAACACAAAAAGAATCTTGATCAGTCACAAAGCATGGCCGCCAGGGGTGTAGCCAGGGGTGTAGCCATTTTCCATATATGATTATAAAGGAAAACTTTGATTTTTCTTTCAGAAAATGCAATACCTAGAGCTTTGTTTATTGGTTAACATGTTCCCTGTTGAGTCTTGTATCAAAAGTGTTCAAAGAATAATTTTCGTCAAAAACATGGCCGCCAGTGCTGTGGCAAATGTCCATGTATGGCTTTATAGAAAAACTTTGAGATTATTCTTGTCCGAAACTTCAACAGACACAGTCTTACTATTTCTATGCATATTCCGTTTGTGGCCTTGTCTCAGGATTGTTCAAAGAATGTTGATCCGTCAAAAACATGGCTGCCTGGGACATGGCAATTTTCACTATGTGACTTATATATGCTCTTTAGACGAGTTTTCAGAATTGCGATCCTTTGAAAATCATTGCTATCAGTTGTGTGGCCATTTTCTAAATATGGCTATGTATTAAAGGTGAAACTGATTGTCCAAATGTTTCTTGTGTACATGTATTACAATTATTCTGGTCTGTTTAAACATTGCTGATATTCCTTGCTTATTAACGCTAAATGTTTACACGGCACTCAGATGAGCGATATAGGGCCATCATCCCCCCCCCCCCTGTTTGTTTGTTTATTTCTTTAAATACATCTACACAATGACAGCTATTAAAGCGACGTCCGGCCAACTTGATGGAGGGAGGTCCAGACAAATATTTTGGTAGAAACATCATCATACCACAGTTCAGTTTTCCAAATAAAAATCCTAGGACCCGAGCGGAACTCGAACCAACGTAAGAGGCTTAGAGGTCAGAGAAGTTACACGTTAGTGAAAATCTGTCACATGTTCTTATGCCACTATTATTAACTACTCGTATTATAGGCTCTGCTTAACGAAAATACTTGATACTGGTAAATAAGATTCATTTTCATACTAAGAGTGGCGGTGATGTTTTGTTTGTGTAGTCTGTGTTTCTGCTATGCTACATATGCCAATGACGACGACAATGACGATGACCATTACTATAAGGATTATGAGAATGATGCTGTTACTGAAGAAACTTTCTTTCTATTTCTTCAGGGAGGCAAACATCGAGGTAAAGACTATTTCCGGGTTTTCCAAAGGATACAGTTTCTCTCCGGACAAACCTTATAACTTGCAGTCCCAATCGAACCACTCGTGGACCGCTGTCCGCCTAAGGAACAAATGGCGCCTCATAGATGCCACGTGGGCAGCCGGTTACCTTAACAACGAGGGCAAGTTTGAGAAACACTTCAACGACTACCACTTTCTGACCGACCACAGTCAGTTTGTCAATACCCATTTCCCATACTGGGACGGAGACATCGAGGCCAGCAGACAATGGCAGCTTCTGAGATCACCCATCTCCCTGCAGCAGTTTAACGAGTCTGTCAGTATTAAACCTTCTGCTTTCCGGTTGTCAGTTGAACCAAAAAGCCACAAGAAAGCCATTATCGAAATGAGGAATGAGGTGAAATTATCATTTCGCAAGACAAAAGGACAAACGTACAATTTTAGCTCAATGCTTATGCTCAAAACTGGAAATATTATAAAAGAAGTTCCCCGCTCAACATTCGACATTCAAACAGATAGTGAATATACCGTACGTCTGCACCCAAGAGAAGTTGGGTCGTATGTTTTGAGAATATTTGGCAGCGACAACACAGATGTCAATACAAGTATGGCCCAGCTTTTCGAATACGTTGTCAAATGCAAGCAAGTGAAGAAGGCAAATTTTGAATTTCCCTACAGCTTTCCTCAGTGCCAAACTGACAAGTGTTATCTGGTTACCCCGACCCAATACCACATAAAGGCCAACACTGAGGTACAGTTCGAGGTGCGATCCCCGCGACTTCAGAAGGTCATGGTCAGTCAGACGAATCTTCTGAAATCCGGCAACACATTCAAGGGTCGAATAAACGTCGGCAAAACCGGGGGAACTATTGTGGTCTATGGCTCTACGGACACAAAGAGTCATCAGCTGAAAGGTCTCTATAGGTTCGAAGTGTCGTAAGTTTGAACCATCTATGGCGGAATGTCGTGCTCTATTAACAAAAACAAAACAAACACGACTTCTTTTCATGGACCTATCCTTGTAGCTGATTTATGTTGGAAGCTTACTATGTAATGGTATAGGACCTATTGTTGGGTCTTGTCTTATTTTGATTTGACAAGACAAGATTGTCGGATTTACTACAGGTTCGTTAATAATACATGTAGTAGTTTCTTGATTGGTTCGCGCGTGTGTTGGGAATTTTAAAAGTAGTGTACGTAAATGAATGAAGAAATGTATGTACTAAATTTGTTCATATTATCAAAAGATCGACGAACATAAGGCAATTTCAGTACATTTACACATGTGAAAAAATGTTTCTGTGATTTTCAAATCACTATTAAATTGCTTAATTGGTCTTCCTTCTTACAGATCCTCTCCAACAGATGGTTATCACTTTTCGGTCCTAAAAATTCGAATACCGACAAGCTGTTTTGTCAAACACAGAAAATATAAATGACAAAATACTTCATTTTAACAGAGTAAACATAAATACAAATGTTTAAAAAATTAACAAAATCGTGTTTAACATTCACTTAAACTTAATTAATCTATTCGGATGATGCATGATTTTATTCAGTTTTTGGAAATTAGCCAACAGGAAGACATGCTCTAGGAACGTACATGGTGCTGTTAAGTTACATTTTCAGCTTTCGTGCCAAAACTCAGTTTTGCTGCCTTTTTGATGTTGAAGTTTATTGCACAGGAATCGATTGTAATTTCCGGTATGCTCGTCCCATTAAACCGATCTTATGGACATGTGTTACTTTTTTCCTGTTGATCTTCTAGATGAATTAACCATAGTTTAGATCAAATTATTAATTTATAATTGCTATTTTTGTTTTACTAAGGCAGGTACGTGATCTATGTTTAGTTTGATTCTTCATCCTATCTACCCTTTATTCTGCTTTATGTTTATAATTAGCACAGCAAAATATACGACTTGGCAGTAAACAGTGCGATCCTGGGCAGGTGGGAGCTGACTGATTTGGATCTACGCTAGCTACCCTTGCCTGATCCATGCCTGCTAATCCAGCGTGTTTTATGACACGTTTGTCATAAACAGATTTTATGCAAGATCATTCATTCTTTTACATTCTATACACTGTATAGTGATGCATAATATATATAGCATAATCTAGTCTTACATTAAAGCATGAATTTATTATCTGTGACACAACATTAACAGCCAAACCACTTTCCTCTGACTGATGTGGCTTGTACACAAACAGTATGCTTTTTATGTTATTTAAATTCTATTTTTTGTATTGTATTATTTCTTTGATTGTTTATACATATATCACCATAATGTGATACATACATCGCCATCATGTGATACATATATCACCACCATGGGATAAATATGTCATCATGGTGGGATACATAAATCACCGCCATGTGATACATATATCACCGCCATGTGATACATATATCACCATAATGTGATACATACATCACCATCATGTGATACATATATCACCGCCATGTGATACAAATATCACCATAATGCGATACATATATCACTATAATGTGATGCATATATCACCATACTGTGATACATACATCACCATCATGTGATACATATATCACCATCATGTGATACATACATCACCGCCGTGTGATACATATATCACCGCCATGTGATACATATATCACCGCCATGTGATACTATATCACCGCCATGGGATACATATATCACCGCCATGTGATACTATATCACCGCCATGGGATACATATATCCCCGCCATGTGATACATATATCACCGCCATGTGATACATATATTACCGCCATGTGATACATATATCACCGCCATGTGATACTATATCACCGCCATGGGATACATATGTCATCATGGTGGGATACATATGTCTAGTTGATGTGATACATATGTTTTGGTGATGTGATACATAGGTCAACATGAGGATATACTTATCTCACTATAATGATATGCATATGTCGTCATAAGGGGAAACGTACGTCATAATGTGAAAGATGTGATACATATGTCACAAAACTCTACAAAGTGTTTATATCAGCAGACTTAATGATTAATTAAACTTGTTTAAAATAACATTTTCATAGAAACAACAATTGCATCAACTGTAAGGGGTCTTAATTAACATGCAGTTTCTTTATATATTTTTAAACAGCTTTAATGAAAGAACATTAACAGTCTTATATCGTAACTGATATGGCATTATTGGAACTTATTGTCTTTCGTATCTTTAAATGTATTAAAATGTGATAAACTTTGTTTATTTCTTTAATTATCACCAGTCATTATTTTACAAATGAGCTTTTTGTAAATTATTCCGATCATTAAATAAACTTGCTTTAAAAAATGCGTTCGTTTTATCTTTAGTTTTATACTAACACCATTTGAGAGTTTGCCTTTATCAGACACCTGTAACAATATCTTACCTCTTGTTTGGAGAATTGTTGTATAATTTCTTCATACACTGGAACTAAAAATAAAATAAAGATGATTGTGAACACTTTTTATTTGTTGGACGGTACAGGTCGTAAAATAAATCGATATTAAAGTTCGTACTTCGTGTAATTAACTGCTACATTATCGTCCCCATAAAAACATGCATTCCATAAGAGGCACCGCTCTCAAGATCTACGTGGTTGTTTCAGGAACAAAACCTGGGTGCAAACTGTCGGATATCATTTTTATTAAAATTAAGTAATTTTGGTATATTTAATTTCACCCAGGTCTACAAAAGATGGGTAATTCAAGCTAAAGAAAAACTCAAATAGGCAAAATTTCAAGTGCTTATAAATATATTAAGTCGGATAGGATCGACTTACAGGAAAACTGGACTCTGTATGTGTCTTTTTTTTGATGTAACTAACAAATTTATTTGTAACCGTACGTGACCAAATTAAAATGTCAATTAAGTTTTGTAAACATCTTACGATGAACCTGGTTGCACATGCCAAAGTCCTTATATACGAAGCATGTCCAGAAAGTTCGCAGAATTGGTGTGAAGCTTTTCATCTTTGGTGATAAAGAAAAAAGAAAAACATCGTGAGTAAAAGTAATTATATTGCAGTTTTACTTGAAAAATTTACACATTTACAATAAACGGTAAAACGTACATCAAAATTAAATATACCCACTAACGTCACCTTGCCGCAGGTCGATGACACAATGACGTTACGTCGTGTCATAGCCTAAACTCAACAGCACGATTTACTTTTTGTATGTAGTCGCTACGGGTTCGCAAAGCACTTCCTGTGTCGCTTAATTCACTTGTCAAATGCTTGCTTGTACCAGAAACTGTCATTATTTAGGCTAGATTGCACTTTACCGGTACGTGTATGTTTACCGCTTCCGCGCATGCGTCTCCGGACAAAGCATGCATTTTTTTCTAGCTCTAAATTCAAAAACGGGGGTTCGAGGGCGGTAGCCCCCGATATACGACAACATTAAACGTGAAAAAATAGGGAAAATTTAATTATGCCAAATAAAACTCAACATTAACCAACAAAGCATTTTTTACGTACCGTTTAAGTGCAATTGCCCCCAAATTTAGTCACTACGCGGCTCACGGCATTCTGTAGATCAACAAGAAGCCCTAGTCGCTTATCATATTCAATAGAATTTCTTCCATTTCGGAACCTTTAATGCCACTTGTTGACAAAAGTCTTGCCACAGGAAGGTAAAGTGTCCGAATCTTAAAGCAGTTGTAAAGTTTCAGACGGCGATTTCTTCAACCCAACACAGAATTTAATGGCGCTACGGAATTCCATCTTTTCAGTTGGTGTCATCCCTTATACACCCTCCCTAATCAATCCACGTTAATTCAAATAATGGTATGAAACTTAAGGAAATGACGTCAATTAAACGATGTAACGTCGCATCTTTTCGTGGGTAAAGCGGACTTTTAGCAATTATGTTACGTTGCAGAAAAACGGCGTATAACATACCTGCGGTACTCAGCTGACACTAAGTTGCTATGGTTACCATTATAATATATTAAATGTTTCAATCTAAACCACATATATATTTTAATAATTTCCACTAATGTAAAACATAATTTTCACATATTTTCTGAAGTCCGCCTTGCATACTTTATGAAAATCCCTCTAACTTTCCGGACAACCCTCGTATATGGTACTGGTACGGCACCAGTGAGAAATTTCAAACATATAATGGGGTAGTTCCACGATTAGTCGGCAAGATGTCAGGATAATGTGCATGTGTGTGGTATCATGACAGGTGTCCAAGATATGTTATAACAGTGGAGGCAGCATTTTATTTGCTTCAAGCGGACACCGTCTACAGATAACTGAAATATTGGTGGGATGATAAACCAATCAGACGGATTACTTTGTTGCAAGAACAATAACCATGCAATAGAGTTTAGTAAAAATTGTTGTCGCAGTTGTCCCCCTTATCTAGTCCTGCCCCTTATCGTTTTCATGGTCAGATTGCTATGTTTAGTTATTTGAAGTAATATGATTGAGGCGATCGTGCAATTGGGTCAGCTTGTCAAAGGACACATATGTAAGCTATTTAAAAGGTACATTCATGAAATGCATTTCGTAATACGGAAAATACGTCTTAATGTCATTAGGAGCCAGCAAAGTTCATGCTTATATTTCCTTATTAATTACTAATACATTTGAACACAACCATAAAATACGAATATCAAATGCATCAACTTTTTTCCCAGTATACTACTGACTGTCATCATTCAATGTAATCAACACTTATTAAGAAAACATTCGATAGTAACTAGTACCAGGTGCCCTTTATTCTGCAATAACACTAACCTCGCAAAAACAAATTTAAGTTTCAAATTTAAATAGATGAAACTCTCATGGAATTTCACCGCATGAGGTTCGAATCGCAGTTGAGACGAACACTTTCGTGCGGTTAGGTATTGCAGGTGACATGTGACGGCTTGGTCGTTCTATTCCGATGTTGTTCTTGACCCTGCAGGGCTGAACTCGTCTCCTTATATCTGTATACAGCCATACAGGCAATTCCAATCTTTTCCGTTTATAAAGGAACGGTACTCATTTTACACGTGTTACTTACCTAATGGGTAAGTACTGAGGCATTTGAGAACGCCTCAGATTGCAGCGTGCACATATACACGTGTATGTTGTTGAATGAGATTACTGAATTAGTAAAATTGCTTGAGGATTATGCTGCGGAATTCCGGACGCAAAATTTTCCTATCGATCGTCACCAGTTTGCCTGGACTCAAGGGTTGGCGACTATTCACATGGAACTAGACGGCACCCTACCAAGCACAGTCAGTCAGTCTTGCGATTTTGTTGAAATCACCGACTACTTGGCATTTCCTCCTTAAAATTTGGAATGTAATCCAAAATACAATGCTAAGTAATGTGGTATATCTTTTCTCAGGATTCGATTTAGTCACTATTACACATCTTATACCTAAAAATGAATTCACGACGATTTCCCCAAACTTCCATACGCTAGCCAGTGACATAGGGACAAATCAACTGAATGTATTGTCATTAAATTACAATCCTTAGCGGGGTATAGTTTCCTACTGGTGAGTATTATCTGTTACTGGACACTTTCTTCAGCAAGCACCGCACAGCTAGTACATATGTACTTATAGATGACAATATCGGTTTAATCCGGTTTTTAAACTGTTACAGGTATTACCTAGGTCTATATCGCAACTGCTTGATTGTTCTCCGGAACATTGCAGTGAGTATATCTACATTTATGTTTTCTTCAGAATTTTAAGCTTTGTCTTTAATTATTATTATAATTATTATAATTATTATAATAATAATGATAATTATAATTATTATTATTATTATCATCATCATTATTATTATCATCATTATCATATTATGTATTATTATTGTTATTGTTATTATTATTATTATTATTATTATTATTATTATTATTATTGTTATTATTATTATTATTATATTAACATAATTAACATTATTGTAAACATTGTTATTATAATCACTGGAATATGTTCACATATTCGTTGGATAGTGATGTCATACAGGACTCTTGCCCTTTTATTTCGATGTATTCATCAATCATTGAACGTTGATACAATAAGAATTACAAAGGAGAAGAGTTCTAAAATTAAATTATAGTACAGAGTATGTGCATTTCATCCGGTCAAATGAGGAGCTGTCTTGACTAGAGCAGAAAAAAATGTAGTCACTGGTTCCTTTGCATAGCCATTAACGCCTTGATATTGCGGTATGTGCCAGTTAAACTGGTGCCATTGACCCCTTGATATTGCGGTATGTGCCTGTTAAACTGGTGCCATTAACCCCTTAATATTGCGGTATGTGCCAGTTAAACTGGTGCCATTGACCCCTTGATATTGCGGTATGTGCCAGGTAAACTGGTGCCATTGACCCCTTGATATTGCGGTATGTGCCAGTTAAACTGGTGCCATTAACCCCTTGAAATTGCGGTATATGCCAGTTAAACCGGTGCCATTAACCCCTTGATATTGCGGTATGTGCCAGTTAAACTGGTGCCATTGACCCCTTGAAATTGCGGTATGTGCCAGTTAAACTGGTGCCATTGACCCCTTGAAATTGCGGTATGTGCCAGTTAAACTGGTGCCATTAACCCCTTGATATTGCGGTATGTGCCAGTTAAACTGGTGCCATTAACCCCTTGAAATTGCGGTATGTGCCAGTTAAGCTGGTGCCATTAACCCCTTGATATTGCGGTATGTGCCAGTTAAACTGATGCCATTAACCCCTTGAAATTGCGGTATGTGCCAGATTAACTGGTGACATTAACCTCTTGAAATTGCGGTATGTGCGAGTTAAACTGGTGCCATTGACCCCTTGAAATAGAGGTATGTGCCAGTTAAACTGGTGCCATTGACCCCTTGATATTGCGGTATATGCCAGTTAAACTGGCGCCATTAACCCCTTGATATTGCTGTATGTGCCAGTTAAACTGGTGCCATTCACCCCTTGATATTGCAGTATGTGCCAGTTAAACTGGTGCCATTCACCCCTTGATATTGCAGTATGTGCCAGTTAAACTGGTGCCATTAACCCCTTAATATTGCGGTATGTGCCAGTTAAACTGGTGCCATTCACCCCTTGATATTGCAGTATGTGCCAGTTAAACTGGTGCCACTGACCCCTTAATATTGCGGTATGTGCAAGTTAAACTGGTGCCATTAACCCCTTAATATTGCGGTATGTGCCAGTTAAACTGGTGCCATTAACCCCTTGATATTGCTGTATGTGCCAGTTAAACTGGTGCCATTGACCCCTTGATATTGCGGTATGTGCCAGTTAAACTGGTGCCATTCACCCCTTGAAATTGTTCCAGTAAAACTGGTGCCATTAACCCCTTGATATTGCGGTATGTGCCAGTTAAACTGGTGCCATTCACCCCTTGAAATTGTTCCAGTTAAACTGGTGCCATTAACCCCTTGATATTGATGTATGTGCCAGTTAAACTGGTGCCATTGACCCCTTGAAATTGCAGTATGTGCCAGTTAAACTGGTGCCATTGACCCCTTGATTGCGGTATGTGCCAGTTAAACTGGTGCCATTCACCCCTTGAAATTGTTCCAGTTAAACTTGTGCCATTAACCCCTTGATATTGATGTATGTGCCAGTTAAACTGGTGCCATTGACCCCTTGAAATTGCGGTATGTGCCAGTTAAACTGGTGCCATTAACCCCTTGATATTGCGGTATGTGCCAGTTAAACTGGTGCCATTGACCCCTTGAAATTGCCGTATGTGCCAGTTAAACTGGTGCCATTGACCCCTTGATTTCGGTATGTGCGAGTTAAACTGGTGCCATTAACCCCTTGATATTGCGGTATGTGCCAAACTGGTGCCATTAACCCCTTGATATTGCGTTATGTGCCAGTTAAACTGGTACCATTTACCCCTTGAAATTGCGGTATGTGCCAGTTAAACTGGTGCCATTAACCCCTTGAAATTGCGGTATGTGCCTGTTAAACTGGTGCCATTAACCCCTTGAAATTGCGGTATGTGCCAGTTAAACTGGTGTCATTAACCCCTTGAAATTGCGGTATGTGCCAGTTAAACTGGTGCCATTAACCCCTTGAAATTGCGGTATGTGCCAGTTAAACTGGCGCCATTAACCCCTTGAAATTGCGGTATGTGCCCGTTAAACTGGTGCCATTAACCCCTTGAAATTGCGGTATGTGCCAGTTAAACTGGTGCCATTCACCCCTTGATATTGCAGTGTGTGCCAGTTAAACTGGTGCCATTGACCCCTTGATATTGCGGAATGTGCCAGTTAAACTGGTGCCATTAATGAAAGACGACAGACAGGGATTTTGTGCAATAAGTTTGTTATGTTACAAGTTTGTTATACGTTTGTGCTCAATTGGGTTTTATGATTGATGAATTTGGCAATGGTACCGCAATCCATTGTTGTACATATCCTACCTTTTTCAATGTATCTCCTTCGTGTATGGTATTTGTGTCTACTATACCATCTACCGACCAACTGTACAGTTAAAGGCATGTATCAATAATTGGGTGCTAAACCTACCTAGAAGTGAAGTAATTAGCCCCTACAAAGGTAATATGATACTACATGCAATACAGGCTTATTAATGCAAGGTAACATGGGTGATAATAAGATAGCAATTAGCAAGTCAATGTACACATTGAATACCTTTAAAACCTTAAAAGCATTGAATGTGGCCTTCTATAGAGGTCCCAACCCCAACCCAACATACATATCACAAAGATCGTAATGATCACAGTCCTAGATATATTTATTGGTGCCGCTCTGGAGAGCGGTGCCTCTTATGGAATGCATTTTTATGGGGACGATAGTGTAGGTGCCAAAACAGGAAATTGTAGCTGTTGTTTGTGTTTTTCAGAGAAAAGAACTGAGTATTCAGTTTTTTAACATTGTAGTTTGCAGCAATAAAGTGAAGCTTACAATTATAAATAAGTGGTTGGCATTTACACTAATTCGCAACTGTTTGGCGAAGTATTATTTAACCAAAGAAACCGAGTTTACCAATGTTAGCAATGCAGCTTGTAAATACAGATGTAGCCGAGAAGAAGGAAAACAAAGTATAAAATACTCTATTCCCGTCAGAGCATAGTATGGTTCATTACTGAGAAATGTTTATGAGAGTGTAAGAGAGTGTTTAGTTACTGGGAAACTCATCTTCTAGTTTGAAGCGAATGCTCTCTACGGCGCCTTTGGTGTCTCACATGCTAGCTCTTTCTTGTTCACAGATCTCAGTGCTAGGTATATTTATAAGCACATCAAATCAAGCTCATGCTGGGTTAATTAGCAACGAAGTTTATGTTGCGCGGTAATGGAATGGTTAGTGTGGCTGGTGCATTATTGACGTAATTTTATAATTGTTAACTGCGCTGTTAACAACGGAATATTTCGTATTGCGGTGTCGCTTTTTCGTCTTTTGTTTTGTAGGGTTGTGGGGTATATCTCGCCCAAACAAGTTAGAATTCTTGATATTGCCTGCCATTATGTTTAGATTCTTAGTGATCACTTTCATGAACTAGAAGAACCGGTGTAACGAGTCCAAGCTTCCCACAATTCAAGTCCCCCAAACCAAATACTTAAAAATTCTTTTAACTTCCCTTTCTTCGCTCATGATGCGTTTCAAATACACTATTTCGATTTAAATCAACCACAGACAATAAAACAACAACTTGTGTTCAATATAACCAATTAAATGTGTCTAATAGCTTCTTTGAAGGGAAGGAAAAAGGTCAAGATTTTTGCGTTTTTCTTGAATGGACATTCAAAAACTATCGCTGTCCCATTAGTGAGCTATTGTAATTATATCTGACTAAAGTGAACTTTGGGGCAGGACATTTGAATACTCGATTGTGGGTGGTGTAGGGGATGGGGCGGGTTCGGGGGGGGGGGGGGCTGGAGCGGGCTGTTTAGGGCGCGGGCTGTTGGGTGGGGGTGTTGGGTGGGGGTGTTGAATTGCGAAACGTTTTCAAAAAGTCCTTATCGGGTTTAAAATATATTTTAAAAAAAACGGTTGTAATTATTATGGTGGATTGGCAAAAGTTTTCTTCCCCAAGTTGAGGGTGTGTGCATGTGAAATCATTAATCCTTTGTCAGTGTAATGTGACAAGGAGCGCTATCTATTTAGGTATATTACTATTATTACATTCAATACACGTTTTAAATCGCCGTCATTATCTTTTCAGTTGCTTTTTACATGTAAAGTCCATAGTCCTATGTGATCAAATTATTATAATTTTGCTGTTAAGAAATGAGTAGATCAAACCCAGATTGAAGTATCTCCAGCTGTTCTTTGAAGTGGGAGTTTAAGTTGTATAAAATCTTAAATTACGGATACCGACAACAGTTGAACGGCTTCTTAAAGATGGTATCCGACAGTTTGTCGACATTTTATACATGTAACAATATCAGTAAATAAGAACGGTTTGGATTCCTGTCAAAAATAGACATCGACGTCACAGCCGATGATGTGTATGAACTAAAACATTAGTGGTCACATGGTTTCTTGGTTTAAAAATAGCTAACTGTGCAGCGTGGCTGAGATAGGAAATACATGTTTGTAATGACGATCGTGATGTTATGGATCACTCTTCCGACAGGTGTAGGACATCAATAAACAGCATTTTACGAGATCTGTTTATATAACAATGGTTTACTAAGATGTATAATGAAAGTATTTTTGTCCAAATTATCGGTTACCACCTTTAAAGGGTAATCTAATCATTTCCTTTGTCCTCAGTATAAAATCTGTAAAGAACAGAGACCGTGGCCATTATTCATAATCAGTATTCATAATATAAAACCACAATGAATACATATATAATGCTATGCAGAGCTATCTGGCACCGAAGGAAGAAAAGCATATTGGCAGTTGGTCACATGTATGCTTTGGTTGCGGTACACTCTGTTGTATGATTTGTTTTATAACCATTTCAGAAGTTTTTATTTGTATTTACGCTGCTTTTTATGACCTAAACAAGTCTTATTGGCGACGCGTTACTCACTGAAATTTACACACGAGGAAAGTCTGTTTTGCGGACTTCCATAACCCTGATAGAATACGGGTTCTAATTAGGTAAACGGCCTCCTTTTTATTATTATTTTATGTATTTTTATTTTATAAAAGCATGACAGAAAACGAGAGATTTTGTTTCATTAACAAGTAAGTAGCTAGGAATGTTTCTCGGTACGCCCTTACATATTCACACTTACGTAAGTAGCTAGGAATGCTTCTCGGTACGTATTTACATATTCATACTTACGTAAGAAGCTAGGAATGCTTCTCGGTACGCCCTTACATATTCATACTTACGTAAGTAGCTAGGAATGCTTCTCGGTACGCCCTTACATATTCATACTAACGTAAGTAGCTAGGAATGCTTCTCGGTACGCCCTTACATATTCATACTAACGTAAGTAGCTAGGAATGCTTCTCGGTACGCCCTTACATATTCATACTTACGTAAGTAGCTAGGAATGCTTCTCGGTACGCCCTTACATATTCATACTTACGTAAGTAGCTAGGAATGCTTCTCGGTACGCCCTTACATATTCATACTAACGTAAGTAGCTAGGAATGCTTCTCGGTACGCCCTTACATATTCATACTAACGTAAGTAGCTAGGAATGCTTCTCGGTACGCCCTTACATATTCATACTAACGTAAGTAGCCAGGAATGCTTCTCGGTACGTCCTTACATATTCATACTAACGTAAGTAGCTAGGAATGCTTCTCGGTACGCCCTTACATATTCATACTAACGTAAGTTGCTAGGAATGCTTCTCGGTACGCCCCTACATATTCATACTTACGTAAGTAGCTAGGAATGCTTCTCGGTACGCCCTTACATATTCATACTAACGTAAGTAGCTAGGAATGCTTCTCGGTACACCCTTACATATTCATACTTACGTAAGTAGCTAGGAATGCTTCTCGGTACACCCTTACATATTCATACTTACGTAAGTAGCTAGGAATGCTTCTCGGTACACCCTTACATATTCATACTAACGTAAGTAGCTAGGAATGCTTCTCGGTACACCCTTACATATTCATACTTACGTAAGTAGCTAGGAATGCTTCTCGGTACACCCTTACATATTCATACTTACGTAAGTAGCTAGGAATGCTTCTCGGTACACCCTTACATATTCATACTTACGTAAGTAGCTAGGAATGCTTCTCGGTACACCCTTACATATTCATACTAACGTAAGTAGCTAGGAATGCTTCTCGGTACGCCCTTACATATTCACACTTACGTAAGTAGCTAGGAATGCTTGTCGGTACGCCCTTACATATTCATACTAACGTAAGTAGCTAGGAATTCTTCTCGGTACGCCCTTACATATTCATACTAACGTAAGTAGCTAGGAATGCTTCTCGGTACACCCTTACATATTCATACTTACGTAAGTAGCTAGGAATGCTTCTTGGTACGCCCTTACATATTCACTTACGTAAGTAGCTAGGAATGCTTCTCGGTACACCCTTACATATTCATACTTACGTAAGAAGCTAGGAATGCTTCTCGGTACGCCCTTACATATTCATAATTACGTAAGTAGCTAGGAATGCTTCTCGGTACGCCCTTACATATTCACTTACGTAAGTAGCTAGGAATGCTTCTCGGTACGCCCTTACATATTCATACTAACGTAAGTAGCTAGGAATGCTTCTCGGTACGCCCTTACATATTCATACTAACGTAAGTAGCTAGGAATGCTTCTCGGTACACCCTTACATATTCATACTTACGTAAGTAGCTAGGAATGCTTCTCGGTACACCCTTACATATTCATACTTACGTAAGTAGCTAGGAATGCTTCTCAGTACGTCTTTACATATTCATACTTACGTAAGTAGCTAGGAATGCCTCTCGGTACACCCTTACATATTCATACTTACGTAAGTCGGTAGGAATGCTTCTCGGTACACCCTTACATATTCATACTTACGTAAGTAGCTAGGAATGCTTCTCGGTACACCCTTACATATTCATACTAACGTAAGTAGCTAGGAATGCTTCTCAGTACGCCCTTACATATTCATACTTACGTAAGTAGCTAGGAATGCTTCTCGGTACACCCTTACATATTCATACTTACGTAAGTAGCTAGGAATGCTTCTCGGTACGCCCTTACATATTCATACTTATGTAAGTAGCTAGGAATGCTTCTCGGTACACCCTTACATATTCATACTTACGTATGTAGCTAGGAATGCTTCTCGGTACGCCCTTACATATTCACTTACGTAAGTAGCTAGGAATGCTTCTCAGTACGCCCTTACATATTCATACTTGCGTAAGTAGCTAGGAATGCTTCTCGGTACGCCCTTACATATTCATACTTACGTATGTAGCTAGGAATGCTTCTCGGTACGCCCTTACATATTCACTTACGTAAGTAGCTAGGAATGCTTCTCAGTACGCCTTTACATATTCATACTTACGTAAGAAGCTAGGAATGCTTCTCGGTACGCCCTTACATATTCACTTACGTAAGTAGCTAGGAATGCTTCTCAGTACGCCCTTACATATTCATACTTACGTAAGAAGCTAGGAATGCTTCTCGGTACGCCCTTACATATTCATACTAACGTAAGTAGCTAGGAATGCTTCTCGGTACGTCCTTACATATTCATACTTACGTAAGTGGCTAGGAATGCTTCTCGGTACACCCTTACATATTCATACTTACGTATGTAGCTAGGAATGCTTCTCGGTACGCCCTTACATATTCACTTCCGTAAGTAGCTAGGAATGCTTCTCAGTACGCCCTTACATATTCATACTTGCGTAAGTAGCTAGGAATGCTTCTTGGTACGCCTTTACATATTCATACTTGAGTAAGTAGCTAGGAATGCTTCTCAGTACGCCCTTACATGTTCATACTTGCGTAAGTAGCTAGGAATGCTTCTTGGTACGCCCTTACATATTCATTCTTACGTAAGTAGCTAGGAATGCTTCTCGGTACGCCCTTACATATTCATACTTACGTAAGTAGCTAGGAATGCTTCTCGGTACGCCCTTACATATTCATACTTGAGTAAGTAGCTAGGAATGCTTCTCAGTACGCCCTTACATATTCATACTTGCGTAAGTAGCTAGGAATGCTTCTTGGTACGCCCTTACATATTCATTCTTACGTAAGTAGCTAGAAATGCTTCTCGGTACGCCCTTACATATTCATACTTACGTAAGTAGCTAGGAATGCTTCTCGGTACGCCCTTACATATTCATACTTACGTAAGTAGCTAGGAATGCTTCTCGGTACACCCTTACATATTCATACTTACGTATGTAGCTAGGAATGCTTCTCGGTACGCCCTTACATATTCACTTACGTAAGTAGCTAGGAATGCTTCTCAGTACGCCCTTACATATTCATACTTGCGTAAGTAGCTAGGAATGCTTCTCGGTACGCCCTTACATATTCATACTAACGTAAGTAGCTAGGAATGCTTCTCGGTACACCCTTACATATTCATACTAACGTAGGTAGCTAGGAATGCTTCTCGGTACGCCCTTACATATTCATACTAACGTAAGTAGCTAGGAATGCTTCTCGGTACGCCCTTACATATTCATACTTGCGTAAGTAGCTAGGAATGCTTCTCGGTACACCCTTACATATTCATACTAACGTAAGTAGCTAGGAATGCTTCTCGGTACGCCCTTACATATTCACTTACGTAAGTAGCTAGGAATGATTCTCGGTACGCCCTTACATATTCATACTAACGTAAGTAGCTAGGAATGCTTCTCGGTACGCCCTTACATATTCACTTACGTAAGTAGCTAGGAATGCTTCTCAGTACGCCCTTACATATTCATACTTGCGTAAGTAGCTAGGAATGCTTCTCGGTACGCCCTTACATATTCATTTACGTAAGTAGCTAGGAATGCTTCTCAGTACGCCCTTACATATTCATACTTGCGTAAGTAGCTAGGAATGCTTCTCGGTACGCCCTTACATATTCATACTTACGTAAGTAGCTAGGAATGCTTCTCGGTACGTCCTTCGATGTTCTGACTGAATGTTAAGATAATAACAAACAATATTTGGATTTCGTGGCTGTTCAAAATTTCCACAGATATTTAAATTTTATCTGCCTCTAGACAAAGGCAAAAAGGGTTAATATAAATGTGACAAAAACTCAGAGACGAGACATAACAAACAAAAAGAAAAACAATCAGTTACCGTCTTGGAACGGTCAGTCGGCAACGTCATGACGTCACATGCCAAAAGTGTGAAAAGCGAAATGTAAAAAATACGGAATGTAAATACGAAAGAAGTCATCGAATTTTAGAAAACAACCTAATCCAACAAAATAAAATGTAGAATTGTTAATAGAAGAGTTAATAAGTTTTAAAATAACAAAACATATCATAAAAAAGCCGAGGATTTATCCGCAGTTGGCATATAATATAATAAAGGTACAAAAAAAAATCCCGATGTTATACATGTCTACTGTGCAATCTCACGTAAAGGGGAAGGGAGACTGCTCAAGTTGTCTCACCTATATAGGGCACGACTGGAGAGATAAAGAGACAAGAAATTCAACAGTAACTGTCCAATAATGGCATTAAGTCACTGTTTTCATATAGTCTCAAAGAACTGTCCGGTCATCGTGTAATTTAAAAGCAATGCAAGTTCTTGACTGTAAAAGGGTCAATTGCAACCGAAGGATTCCCGGGTTGAAACCGTCAGCAATAAATTTTCTGATAAGTTTTGTAAAGCGGTCAGAGAAGTTATTGAGACGCTTGATTTTCTTTAACTTGTATAAAACATTTCCATAACATGCAAGATGGCTTATGCCTTTCTGCATAAGTATTTTCATACTGCTATTATACTTAGAAGCAATAAAATCATTGCGGTGAAAGAATTTTGGAAACGCCTTCTGTAATTTGTGAAAACAAAAGCCTTGTTGTAATAGTTTAGAAGAAATAAACGGGTTTCTAGCATTGAAATCTTCTACTTTGGTACAAAGTCGTGCAGACCTTGTAAGTTGTGATATGTAAATACCATAAGAGGTAGCACGAGATGAATCACCGTCAAGGTATGAATAATTCACAATACTAAAGTTGAAATCATCTCTCTTGTCATAGATTTTAGTAGAGACGTAGTCATTGGAAATAGCGATCTCAATGTCTAGAAATGCTGCATTTAAATGTCAGTTATTTGCTTTATTAAGAGTAAGTTCTGGAGGGTAAATCAGATGGATCATTTTTGAAAAGAAAGGATTATCTATAGTAAGAATATCGTCAAGATAGCGTGACGTTAAATTGAAAGCCTCTATAATGTGGCTTTGGTTAGAAGGGGATAAAGTTAACATGAAATCACGTTCAAAGCAGTATAAAAACAAATCTGCAATTAATGGTGTACATTTTGTTCCCATAGTTATACCAATTAGACTATAAGTTTGATAACTTAGAGTTACATATTTGTAGATTCCAATTCAAAACCCAAGTTTGAAATATCAATCCATCAATACAAGTAGATCTTTGCAATATATCAAACAACACACGGTCCCATGTTTCATGTAAAACTATAAACATATTAAGACGTATGTACATTTAATCTTCAACTGGTGTAAAAAAATAACCGATCCTTTTTGCAGCTATGATATTGACGACTCCTTTGGAGCCGAGGATGAATCTTTTGACGCCGACAGTGTCTTGAAAGACAGTCAAACCGTGTGTCGTGGCTTTGCTGTGCTTATGGAGGCCTTCTGCACGTGAGTTTCATTGATATACCTAATGGCTAAGTCAATTATCTAATTATAGCCTGTATATAGATCCTTAAAAGTTGGTCCCTAGCGATCACATATTTCAATATATCCTTTATATTAGTGTTGTGAACTTGTTTAAAAATAGCTGCTCTAAGCCAAAATAACTTAGAACATGGCTAAAGTAATATATATTTTGCAGGATTATAAAATAATAATATGTTATATCATTTTTAAAATGAGTTTGGTACGTCAACAATACATATGATAAACAGGCATTTCGAATCATGCTTTCATCTTTTCAGTCGGGACTGTCATTCCACTATAGGCGAGGCAACTTTAGCAGTCTCCATGCCCTTTAGTGATGTTGAACAGTAGGCATAGCTTCTGGGTATCGTCTGCCTTGATCTGTTATATCATTATTGTTAGACCTCGTTACTTATAATTTGCTCTGAATAATACTTTTTTGTTTATTTTGTTTTTATAACATATTTTGCCCTTTTCTTTTTTTAATTAAATTAGAAGATAGAGTTTAACTTTGTGATAAAAATGTGTACATCTTAACTTTAATTCCAGTGCGGTAAAGATCCCAGTGATGAATCTATATGGATATGCCAAGGGGAGCAGCTATTTTCCTGGACAAGTTTTCGCCCTCGAGATCTTCCCTGACCACGCCTGGAATGCTATCTGTCTTAACAAAACGTGGTTCCTGTTGGACACTTCGTGGGCGACCGGTTACGTCACAGATGACGGCGAGTTTGTCAAGGAAACCAACGAATTCTTCTTCCTCACGGACCCTAAACAATTTGTCAATACCCATTTCCCATACATGGAAGGAAACCTAGAGGCCAGCAGCAAGTGGCAGCTTTTAGACAAACCACTAACTCTGCAACAATTCAGCAACGCCGTGAAAGTCCACCCTACTGCATACATGTTTGGCATTGAACCAATCAGCCACAAAACGGTGTTATTGAACTGAAGAACGAGGCCAGTCTTTCTTTCAGTGGCCAAACAACAACCGAATATTGCTTCAAGGCAACGCTTTGCAAGATATCTGACCCAACACTCATTGAGGTTCCCAATGTTACATTGATTGTTCGCACGGAAAACGGATTTACAGTTCGCATTCACCCACGAGAAATCGGCTGGCATATACTTTACCTATACGCAGGTCCAAGGGGTGAAGAAGGTTTGACCGAATTAGTTAAATACATGGTAGATTGTAAGGAGGTGAAAGACCCGAATTTCCATTTTCCTGTCGACTACACGCCAGATTTGTTTGTTAAATGTGTCCTTGTGTCCCCGTCCCAATACTACCTGAAGGCCAACACGGTGGTGAAGTTTGAGGTTCAGTCTTCGTCTTTCACAGTGGTCTTTGTTGGAGAGGAAGAGTTACGTGTACGGCTCTGATGATCCCGATGATCCGTCACTCTATAACCTTTACGAGTTCGTAGTGTACTTGTATGTCGTAGACATACAAGTGTATCGGATATATTATAAAATATTGTTTTCTTATATTCAGCACAACAATTTTGTGATATAAAAATGCATCACATTTTCTTTCGGAATAATAACTAAGGAAGTATGATGAGCACCTCCCTTGGTCCATGACTTTTGATTTCCGTAAACTGCATAGACGATGTTTCTTTCGTCGTCAGTGTTCAAGTCTGTTAGATCTGTCATGTGTTTGTTTTATCCCACTTATATATATTTGACCATGTGTATCCACTTAAGCAATTATATTTATTATAAATAGATACGAGACAATTGCATAACAGTCATTTTACCACGTACCTGAGATATCAATAGTTTATATTGACGATTGGCTTGAAAAGTTTAAATACATAATTTTATATTAATTTTATAGAATGAATCAAAAATATTATTTCTGCTATTATCTCGTATTGAAATTTTATGTTATTTTTATTTTTTTATATTAACTGTGATGTTTAGTTTGCAGTAAACGTATTGTCATTTCTGAAATATTTTTAAAATTATATTTTCAACATTTTCTAGTATGGATGTGTTTTAAGTACCTCAGGAAAAATGGAGAAATCCATTGGGGCGAGGTTGGGACGATACACTACATCTCTAATAGTGCGCCGACGGTCTTCTTCAATGAACGTCTTCACTGACGCCACTAACGTCGGCGTAATAACGGATGGTCTCCCTGAGCGTGCATCATCGCTTATGTTTGATCTGCCATCCTTTAAGCGTTTAAACCACTTGAAAACAGTAGCTTTCTTCATATCTTGGGTGTGTTGAGCCCTTTGCATAGTATCATACGTTTCTGTGGCTGAATATCCTAAATTGAAGCAAAATTTTACTGCCGCTCGCGATTCTTCAATTTCTGGAAGTACCATAATAGACGTTTTGTGTGAACGCTGCGCGTCACTCAAATGTACATTGAATGCGTTGTATACATCGCATGACGTCAGAATCAACGTGAAAAAATTTAGTTGACGTCACGTCAATAGCAGACAATATTTCGCGGAATTTCGCAAAAAAACAAGGGTCAAAGTCGTGCCAGGTGATACTTACATTGCTTTAAAATTTGGCGTGCTCCGGGGTAACGTTGGGTGGTGATTATAAATATTCATAAAAATGAAACTAACTGTTCGATTTTAAAAAATTCTGGTTAAAATATTTAAAATAAATGGAAAAATATTTGTTCAAAATTTGAAGCGCATATAACGTCATATATAGAAGTTATAGCACCATTCTACGAACTTTCTGATCAACCCTCGTATACATATTTGTTATACATTTATTAAAACGTTAATATATAAGTAATCAACAACTTGCAAATTAATAATAATTATGAAAATATTATAAATGTATAATGAAATAATAAAATATAAACTTAATTGTTAAAACTACAATATTACAAATAAATAGTTTTTTAGTTATCAAACGCCTTTTGTACGTGTATAATGACAGCGCTGCAAGGCACCGCCGAGATGCTCTACATATTTATTGTGTTATAATAACAGTATTTTCCCAAACTATACAACTCTTGTAATATAGCGGCTGAAAGATGATTAACAACTAAGTCTGATTGCCCAACTTTACACCAGCAATGTAGCTCACTATCGCCCTATGCTGGTTACACTAGAGTCTGATTGCCGTACACGTATTCTTTACTGCCGTGGCGGGAATTCACTTACAGTACGGGTCAGGAGGGATGTACAAGAACTGTGCTTCTACCGCAATTGAGCTGTTGCCCATTACTCTATAATGCCCCCCTTGGCCAGTCCACCTCCACCTTACACAACCCCACTCCCCAACCCCAATCTGCTTGCCGAATCATTAACGGATATAAAAAATCGCGGAGAATGAACTTTATCTCTGAACGCGTCTTTTCAGGGGTGGTAGAGCGTGACCTCAGTTACTAAATTCAGAATCCATATTTGTTGCAGTTTTTCATTAAAAGTCTATGCATATGCTTTATCACATTTTACATTTTTGTAGCGTTGCATTTTATAAAAAATATTTGCATCAGAATTTCGACTGCGTGTCCGCCTTTCACACCAAATCGAGAAAATATGTATACCAACTGTATAATAATAGTAATAAAAGTAATAGTTCGAAAATTTTATATCGAGAGTTTCCTGTGCAAAGCAAAGTCTGCCATTGTGTCATTCACTGCTACATCAGTTCTGCTTATTTTGTAATGTAACGACTTCTCCAGTAATTTGTGTCTATATTCCAAAGAGCCTAATACAGTCGACATCCAAATGAATTAGAATTTAGATTTGTATGCATTCTGCTTCTTTCAACCCAAAATTATTAAAAAAAACTTAAAGTGTGTTATATTAACACCGGACACATATGTTTGGAGTTTAAAATCAGCAAAAAAAGACTGCTCGATGTGGTTAATGATGAATCGTTGATGTAATATGTCCACGGTGAAAGTCTCCTTCTCGCCTCGCTTCTTTACAGAGAAAATCACAAATAAAGTGTCTTTTTCTACACCTTGATTTACCCGATGTGAAAACCTATATGTTCTCTGAAGCCCCTGATGCTGTAGTAGAGGTTTTCACTTCGAATGACATAATACAGGCAAATGGTCCTAATGGGAATAAAAAGAAGACAAAAAATGACAAATTAAACAACAACTTTTCTCAAATTTTAGGTTGTTCAGTCTTTATCAAGAAAATTGAGACTTTGAATTAGCATAATTAATGAATGATAAAGAGAAAGGGAATATTAAAAGCGAGCGAAACATGTGTGAGTTTCTCTTGATAAAGGCCGAAAGGTCGAACATTCGAAAATAATTGATATTAAGTTTAGTACTTGCGGAATGAGTTTGCTTTCTTGCTTCCTAATTATTTAAACCAGTATTTCATCACAAGACAATCTGGAATTTCAGGCGGTATTTGTTCTAATTCTCTCTCTCTCTCTCTCTCTCTCTCTCTCTCTCTCTCTCTCTCTCTCTCTCTCTCTCTCTCTCTCTCTCTCTCTCTCTGTGTCTCTCCCCCCATCCCCCCTCACCAGATTAAGGTGTTTTGTGAATGTATTTTGACATAACGGTATATTTTAACAAAATTTCATATGCACTGCACTTTTTATATTTTTATTATATTTTGCATTTTCGAAAACATTATAGTATGCATTTCTGTTATTAAAGTGTGTTTTTTTGTAATATAATGTTGAGTGTATTCAATATAATCAGTACAATAAACGTATAGGTATTCTTTATTACCTCTGTGATGGTTGTGATGGCCACTTCTTCCTACTCCACATTGACATATGTCTACGTTTACTATTAATATTGAGATTGTATTTATATGTCCGTAGTAAACTTAACATATCGTACATATCGTACACGTGTGTTTACAATAAGAATATATGACAAAGTCCTATGAGCATTGCAAGATATACCAAACTCCGAAAAGGCACAGAACAAAGGTATTTCACAAGACAATAAACTCTATTATCCATTCAAAATGTTGTATTTGTTGTTAGGAGTTGTCTCTTATCTTCGGTTAATGCAGTATGTTACGACATCGATGTCTAATACCTTGTTTTAATATGCCAGCTGCAACGTCGCACGGGAAAATGTGGGATAAGAAGGAAAATATATATTAGTAACATATTTTATCCTGTCACAATGCCTCTTTTTGACAAAGCAAGGGTTGATCTACTGAACCTTTAGTTATGATAGTTTTAGATAACATTATGTACAAGTAAGAGAGACGCTGGACATATTGTCAAAATAATTGTGTACAAGCGTAACTTTATGCTATGTTTTATGTTATTTAAGACATGAGAGACATACAAAAGGATTAAATAAAGAACAAAAAAAAGCGTTAACCAGATTGTAAGACCTCGATTTACAGTGCTTCATTCTGTCAACTCTTAGGCCGGTAATCGACAATTTACAGTTCTTAACCTCTGGAACAATTATCGTTTTCAAGACACTGTGTACGATTATGCAATGCAGTACAGCTATAACACTTTACTAATTCAACTCTTTTATAAGTACCAAAAAGTCAAAATGGAAATCAGTGATCTGTGAAACAAATGAAACATGTATCGTCTACTAAGGTCCTATCCGACTATTCGTGTATATTACACAAACCATTTTATGCGTACCGGAATCATAGTCTTCGGTATGTGGGATTAGTAACAGACCTAAGGTACGGCGTTGTTTAATGCAAAGTCGAATTTGTATCACATCTTTAATGCTAAGATAAAATACGTCATGAAACACTTCATCTGTTGTTTTTTCTGTTATATTTTAAATCCATTCTGACGCAGTAGGGATTTCGCTTAATTTAGACTTCGAATTTTCTCAGAAATCTTTTTCTTCAATGGCTGACTTGTGCGGCCACTTTAGCTAACAGAAAAGAATGTGTGACCAATCGGTGCCAAACCCTCGTCGGCTAACTTTCTTTGTAGAAGCAAGTTTCACCTTACTGAAATCTAGATTGAATATTAACAAGTAAATATCCACCCAAAACCAGGATACTGATAAGCACCTTCAGTCTTCATCTATGAAGTCAACCGTACTGTGCGTTTTCTTCCATGTATTTTATCATGCTTAAGGAGTCGGATAATCATCTTAAAGGATGGCTACTGAATTCAAATATAAAGGTTTTGTTTATCAAAATAAAACCTGTGTAACCCATTTTGTAAAATTTTATATCTACTACTGAGAATTCACTCAAACACCTCAGCCAAATACTCTACGAATGACGGAGAATTGCATAAAACTTCTTGAATCTGTCTTTTATGAAAATACCATATATTTGAATGGGCATTGTCTTTAATTTATGTTTCATGTAAGTTCTTTATAGAGTGTGTGTATAGTGTCTTTGATTTCAAGTAGCGCTTCTATTGGCTGTCATCAAAGAGGAAGTATTTAATATTGGGTTATCTAAACCAGCCGGTGTTTGTAACTACAGACGCATTGCGTGGGTCTGTATAAGGCTTGACAATCTTCTGACTGAACTGTTGTAAGTATGTATACTTAATTGTTTCATTAATTGTTCTTTTTGTGTTATCTATATCGTTGGTTTTAGAGGTATTTACTGAACGTTATTATACTTATTAGCTATGCAGTTACTATGCAGTTACTGGATTTGGTTCTGGCCAAAATATTAAATGAAAGAGAAAATGTATTCAAATTTGTCTGATATCTCCGAATTATCGGCCTATGCACTTGTATTATTACTTGAATCGTGTACTTTAAAGTATGTGCTTAAAATTAACAGTCATTGCGTATTGCAAATTAATTAATAATCCGTTAATTAATCCTGGGCTCAGGTGAAAATTCTTTTATACCCTGACTGTTTTAAAACTGCCCATTATGTTATTTCGAACTTCCTTCGATTTACTTAATTATACTTTTCACTAATATTGCTTCTAAATTACAAAAAGTTCAAATGTCGTAACTAATGTTCAGAAAGGTGTCATGACTGGCTGACCTTGTGTCAATTTACATTCCGATTTTATGGTTTGATATTTTAACCTTTCATCAGAGAAGTATGCCTAAATGAATTAAAACATATTAAATGCTTATCAAACTAACTGTCTTAACACATTCTGAATTTACACGAATTTGCAACTGTGTTCATTTTGGAAAATATCACCGAATTGTTGACGTCCATCGGTTGATGAACAGTGTTGGGCTGTTTAAAGGATAGTGAATGAGATTAAGTCAGTAAAACATAAAGTCATCTCATCATAAATTGTGGTGTTAATTGTGATGTCCGGGAAGTGTCACTCTCCAACTGTTGTGGGGATTTTTATCAAAAGCAATTACAAATGTATGTTCCGTTCACAATCTTAGATGGGGGTTTTTCTCATGGCGACCGTGTTTGTCTGTGTTTATTCGTTATCTGACCTTAGTAATCTTTTAAACGCCTTCAATCGCTCTTATGTTATTGATTACATCTCGAGATCGTGTACATGTAGGTTTTCAATACGTTTTGCCTCACCTACGTAGAAATGTTGACATCACAACCTAAATGAGAATCAGAGAGAGATTTCCATTCGTAAAAATGCTCAATACTTAACAAAACAGCGGTATTGTACTCATACGTTGATTGGACTATAGAAAGTTAACTTTACTTTAGAAAAATAGACGATGCCTACCTCATGTGCCGATGACAAGTATAAGAGGGGCACTACCTTGAAGATATATAAATATATGCACTGAGTTATGACGTGCCTTGCATCTCTGTTGGTAGCAATTGTTTTGGGTTCCATAACAAGTAACACATATTTTTATTAGATCTAACTGGTGAACTTGTAGGTATAGCTTTCCATGGATTTAACTGTGTTTAGTACGCACAACATTCAAATTTAGCTTAAATTATATTGACAACATTATTTTGTGCATGATTCTATTTAACTTGTAAACGAAGATAATTGTCGGAAGGTCTTCCGGCTATCCTGCGTGACACCATGAGGCCCTTAAATATCATTTGCTTAGTTCAACGAGTTTCTAAACAGTATTATAATACAAACAAATGTTATGTGTTCACCTAGATAAATACAAATATCTATTTTCTTGGCCGATTTATGAAACTTTAGCCAAGTTTAATTAAATGTTGACCGGCCGCAATAGTTCAATTCGTAGAGCGTCGGCTTGCGGATCGTGATGTCACTGATTCAAACCCCGGCCGAGTCAAACCAAAGACTTTAAAGTTGGTAGTAGTGGTTTCCCTCCTAATGCTCGGGGCCAAGGGAACAGCCTTACGCTGATTACCCATTACGTAGAGATACAAAGGTGTAAGTATACGGTTATGTTTGGCTGACAAGCCCACTAAAATGATGACAACGTAAAACAATATGCTCAAAATTGCACAGACAAAATATGCGTTGTTTGAAGTACCTTCAAAGCCGTTGGCAAAATCCTTTAATGTAAACATGATATGAAGCAGTGTCAAAAGGGGTGTACATAGAAAGGCCATGACAAGTTATTATTTGTAGTATGGTAGTAAAATATACACGCATAGAATAATTTGTGATTAAAGTTTTCAAATCCTTCAGAAAAAGGATCCATTGCATAAAAATCGACCGATCCACTCCATTAGGAGAACATTAAAATGTATATGAATGCTGAGAGATTATAACAGGTAAAGCATTGCCTGTTTTATTGTTGTTTGTCTTGTGTCCTTAGTGTGGCTTGTTAAAGAGTTACCGAACGGAGTCATATCTGTCTCAAATGATCTAAGAAGCAGAATAAAAGTGTTAAACATGAGACATGTTCAAAATACCTTTTAAAATTTAAATTGGTGAAATTTACTTGGTAATAAAGCAGAAATACTTATAAGCCGATTTACGTCTATATATAAACTTGTATATATACAACAGGACAGGACCACCTGCTTCAAGTGAATCCATAATTTCTAAACGTTAAGTCGGTTCTAGTGGAGTAACGGTCACAATGGGGGGCATATGCAGCTCTACGGCAGTTGTTGAACAAAACACCAACACCAACACCAACACACAAAAGCCGGTAGCTAAGCAGCAGAGGAAAACGCTACAACAACCTGACGTTACGTTGACCTTCGACGTCGTCGACCAACGCGCCAGAAACGTACGTAAAACCAGGGTACAATGTTTCGACCGGTGTCGCTATTTAAGAGTTATTTATAAAATGGCACATTTACTAAACGATGAAATGGTGTAACAGAAAGAACAAGCCAGCAACTAACTACTACAATAATGTTTTTTTTAATAAACAATAAAATCTATGGCGTAACAAAATTATAACAAATATATCAGACAAAATTTGAGAATGCAAATAAATGTTAGCTTACAGTTTGCAACTTTAGGAGGTGCCCCTTTAATAGTTCAATTAATAATCCAACGTCGAATAATCTTAAAGAATTTTCGGTAGAATGTCCTCGTAGATACGCACAGTTGAAATAATCCAAAGTTAGAAAAATACACGAATGTAATTAATAAATTTCCAAATCCAACACTTTAATATTTATATCACTGTAGAATATAATAAGTCCACGTAAGTTCCAACATAGAAAGATTTAATATAGAAGCTGCAAGTATTTCCAACCTATATGTCCAAACTTAAACTTAAATCGGCTAAGAAGCGACTAACAAGCCCTTATGTAGGCCCAAAAATTTCTAGAACGCAGAAGTCTCCAGAACATTCACGAAACCCAGTAAAAAATAAACAAATAAATTTTCTAGCATGATCGAAAGTCCATTTCTTTCTAGCAGATACGCAAATGCAACGTCATTAATACGGTAAACAGGCCTTTAACCTGACTAGCGTAACCTTAGACGCTAGTGTACTACTGTACATAACAACGATGTAACCTTAGACGCTGGTGTACTACTGTACATAACAACGATGTAACCTTAGACGCTGGTGTACTACTGTACATAACAACGATGTAACCTTAGACGCTGGTGTACTACTGTACATAACAACGATGTAACCTTAGACGCTGGTGTACTACTGTACATAACAACGATGTAACCTTAGACGCTGGTGTACTACTGTACATAACAACGATGTAACCTAAAACGCTCGTGTACTACTGTACATAACAACGATGTAACCTTAGACGCTGGTGTACTACTGTACATAACAACGATGTAACCTTAGACGCTGGTGTACTACTGTACATAACAACGATGTAACCTTAGACGCTGGTGTACTACTGTACATAACAACGATGTAACCTTAGACGCTGGTGTACTACTGTACATAACAACGATGTAACCTTAGACGCTGGTGTACTACTGTACATAACAACGATGTAACCTTAGACGCTGGTGTACTACTGTACATAACAACGATGTAACCTTAGACGCTCGTGTACTACTGTACATAACAACGATGTAACCTTAGACGCTGGTGTACTACTGTACATAACAACGATGTAACCTTAGACGCTGGTGTACTACTGTACATAACAACGATGTAACCTTAGACGCTGGTGTACTACTGTACATAACAACGATGTAACCTTAGACGCTGGTGTACTACTGTACATAACAACGATGTAACCTTAGACGCTGGTGTACTACTGTACATAACAACGATGTAACCTTAGACGCTGGTGTACTACTGTACATAACAACGATGTAACCTTAGACGCTGGTGTACTACTGTACATAACAACGATACATATTGATGGGGGTTATAAATGTTCATTTTTTTATTTTTTTTAAATAGGAACTGTAGTAGTTTGTCATTCTCTTTTGGTCAGAAATGTCCAAATTTGCTTTCAAGTGTGAACGATTGGGTATGTTATATTAATAAATTCAAGCGACTGGCCACATATAGTCTATTTTGTACTTTTCATTGAACACAAAAAGCGAAACGGTGGTAAACCTTATACGGTATTTGGTTTAATGATCTTTTATTACTTGCATTTTGTGAACTTGCCTTAACATGTATACATGATGTCTTCACTTCTTTGAAACCAACGCTTTAAAAAGCTTTTTTTCTGATATATCCGGCATAGTATACCCTTTACCTACCTTTTACGTAACCAAATAAACACATGCGTCGCGCGTCAGTCCTTAATAGTACAAATATTTGATCGATAGAACATATTAGCCACGTAATCGGTCCTGTATTTTTTATTTCGGGTATTTTTATAGTTTAAACAATTGGTAATCATTACTTTAGGATCACAATCACAATCGTAAAGTCGTGAAGCTGAGATGTGACATGAGACGATGTTAAATTCATGAATTGGAAATCCAATTCCGCGATTTCAAGCCTATGAATTATGAATTCACCAATTGATTGCGAATTTATAAATTTTAATTAACACGTGTCACAGAAAGTCCTTTATAAAACATTTTAAAATAACGTTCTGAAAAAAAAACGCTTTGTGACAACTGCCGTAAGTTAGGCCATATAAATTCTTATGAATAAGAATATATGACAAAGTCCTATGAGCATTGCAACATATACCAATGAGACTTATTTTGCACATAGTTGTGAATTTACCTGATTGTAAGAGTTGATTTTATACAGTGGTATGTTTCAAATCGCACTCAGTATAAAAAAAAGCATGAACCGAAAGTAACTAATTTCTATGCCGTCATTACCTAGGTACCAAGTTCAGTGAAGCGGACCGTACCAGCCCTAGTTCAATACCTGACCGAGGGGGTCACAGATCAGAAACTACAAGTGAGGGCAATGTTTGTCTGGATCGCAGACAATATCAGGTTAGGCGAGTTATTATGTAGTTTTAGTGACCCAAACCCTGGAAATTCCGCAGTTTAAAATGATTTATCCCGCAGGTGAAAAACGCAGGTTCCTAAATATATATTCAATCGTTTGAATGATATCGTCCAGGAATTGTGACGTTTTTTAATATTATATTCAAAGCTATGAATAACATATATTACTAAATAGAATAAAGTTTATGTTGACAAAATCATTATAAAATAAAGAAACCATCCGGTGTATTTATCTGACTGCTTCTGTACCCAGAGAAACCTGCAAAAGAAAAACCAGGACAAATTAATATTTTACGAATTTGATGTGCACAAGTCATTCAAGATTGTGTGCATATATCAATACAATTATCTAAGTTGCACAATTTCTAATACAATAAGATGACTTAACTCGTGTTAATTAAGACAAAGCTATATTTCTATTTATACCAGATATGACGTGGACGGCTATTTCGGTCGAAGCCAGAGTGTATCTTGCGAAGCCGACTCAGTTTTGAAGCACGGTAAAAGCGTGTGTCAGGGCTATGCTAACCTTATGGAGGCCTTCTGCACGTGAGTGTAATTAATATGTTATGGTTTAATTGTCCATCTTATATCTACTTTATATTTATATTAAGTGAAATTTCTTTTATTTACAATAAATATATAAATAAAATTATATTCAGATTAGAGTAGCAGACTTTCCTCAAAACGCAACGAATCGATATCGATCGAGTAGAATACAGAAATCACTTGACAATCTAATTTGCCAAATGTTAAAGGGTATAGTACTGGCTTGTTTTGTAGTATTGTACACTTTAATATTTTCTCCCTTTTTAAACAGAATTAAAAAGGAACAGAACAATACAAAATGGGTTGATTAGATACGATGTCACAAATGTAACAGAACAATACAAAATGGGTTGATTAGATACGATGTCACAAATGTAACAGAACAATACAAAATGGGTTGATTAGATACGATGTCACAAATGTAACAGAACAATACAAAATGGGTTGATTAGATACGATGTCACAAATGTAACAGAACAATACAAAATGGGTTGATTAGATACGATGTCACAAATGACATACGTGATCAGAAGCAATAAAACACAACTTTTATAAGAATTGATTTCCCTCAAAATGGTAGGCTATTGTTGATCTATCTTTGATACTCATCTGGAAGACACCAGTGATCTTATTTTGTGAGCCAAAGTTAGCATTTTTTACACGATAACGTGTTCATTTACTTAAATAAGTACTTTCTGACTTTGAGATAATTCCAATAATATGGATGTTATTCTATTCTTAGAACGGCCAACATCAAAGTGATGTCTGTGTCAGGGTTTTCCAAAGGCTATGGTTACAACCCGGAACGACCCGTTACTCTTCGATCTTCTACAGACCACGCCTGGAATGCCGTCTGCATCAATAACACGTGGTTTCTCATGGATGCCACTTGGGGTGCAGGACACGTCAATTCAGAAGGTCAATATGTCAAGAAGTTCGACGAATTCTACTTTTTCACGGAGCCTGATAAGTTTGTTAACGCTCACTTTCCGTTCATGAAGGGAGACCTAGAGGCCAGCAACAAGTGGCAGTTACTGGACAAACCTATCACCTTGCAACAATTCAACGACACCGTCCAAATAAAACCAGAAGCGTATAAATTGGGGATTGAACCTGTGAGTCATAAAAAGGGTGTAATTGAAGTAAAGAACGAAGCAACCCTTGCTTTTAGCGTTCCAAGCGGAGCTCCATACTGCTACAGTTCCACGATCTTGCTGAAATCTGAATTCTATCAAGAAGAGGTTCCCCGCGCGACGTTTGTTGCCTGCACTGACAACGGGTTTTCAGTCCGCCTTCACCCACGGGTAGTTGGTACGTATACACTGCACATTTTCGGAAATGCTGGCGAGAAAGGGGAGTCAATGCCTGAAATATTTGAATACACCGTGGTATGTACAGAAGTCACAGATGCGGAGTGTCATTTACCATACGCCTACACGCAAAGTATAACTGACAAGTGTGTCCTTCTAGCCCCGACTCAATACCACCTTAAAGCTAACACCAATGTCATGTTTGAGGTTCGTTCTCCACTTCTACAGAAAGTCATGGTGGATGGCGTCCATCTTCAGAAATCAGGAACAAGTTTTAAAGGCAGTGTGAATGTTGGCAAAGCCTCGCGAAATATTGCTGTTTTCGGCACAACGAATCCTAACAGCCATGGGTACGATGGTCTTTACGAGTTCGAAGTTAAGTAGTTCCATCTTTGCTTTTAGCTGGAGGATGTTACAATATACTATTATTATATGTTGACGTTTGTACCATGACCAGTTACAGAAATTCGGAACAGGCTACAAAGGCGGTGTGAATGTCTCGCCAGGTAGTGAGAGCGTCAGTACAATGAACTCTACATGCTCGACATGAAGTACACGAAACTTCGTCATTGATTTTGGTGGTATATGATTGAGCATAAACTGGCGTGCGTGTCAAATATATATATATATATATATATTGTATTATTAATGCATATAATAATAATAATAATAATAATTATTATTATTATTATTATTATTATAAATATAATAATAATAGTAATAATAATAATAGAAATATCTGGTGAATTATTTGGACTTTTTATCTTGGTCTTAGGAAATTGGGGTTAGTCTTTTATGGCCTTTGTAGGTGCTATGCCATCCAAATTTTCTAAAGTTGTACTTTTCTTTGGGGGTTAAGTTTTAGTTTACTTGTTTAGGTCGAACTTCTTCTTATTTAAAAAAAAATGAGTTTGGGTCTTGAAACTTTCAACAGGACTTTCAGTTTAGGATTCACTTTTAGGTTTTAATCAACTCTTTCGTCAAATATATATTTTTGAAGTAGTTCAGTCATGTTATGTAAAAAGGGGTATATAATGATTTTGTATATGAACTACTTTGTTTCCGCTACGTCCTGCTAGTTAAACTGATCGTCATGGAATGTATCCGCAACATGTATTATTGACAACGCAATTGAGCAATCGGAACATCTTGGATAACTCTCGAATCTTCTTTCAGATGTATGTAGGTAGTCGAATCACCTCGGCCATTTCACTAAATGGGAATAATTTTGTGACAGACGTCAAAACAAAGATGGCAGGTCGGTTGACAGCTCACTGCGGTGTATAAACATTGTTTTCTCTATGTAAGGCAATTATATTACAGTGGTATATTGAGCTACAGAAACGCACACTTACAGCCAACATACAGGGTAGTATCTGATATATCAAACTTCTTCCAAATCCTATTGGTAATACGACCAGCGTATCTCTCCCCTCAAACAATGCCTGTAAAACGTTCTTTTCGGCTTCAAAATTAAATTCCAATTTTAATTTACCCAGCGCAGCAGACACACAGCAGTCAAAAGATGCCATTGTTTACATATTATGCGAACTACAGGTTATGGCATGCTCTTCTTCCGACTTCCGGCGAACAAAACAAAAATACTTCCGAGCGATGATTGTCCCGAGGACAGAATTACCCGAGAAGTTTCGATTGCGCACTTGAGCAGGAAGTTGTGGCAGAGATGACTTAAGACTGGTATGCCGGGATATAACATGACATAGAGCCGCAGGAGGCAGTGAAGTCCTGTGCTGAAAATTGCAAATATCTCGGATAATGCTTAGTCAGTGGAACGATCATTCTGATAACATTTTGCCCCCTCCTCTTTCGCTCTTTTCCTTTTGCCACTGAGTGGTATTCCTCCGCGGCGTTGTTCATTAACAAATCAGCATTCCTGTATATCTCGGGTATCTCCGCATTACTCACCTAGTTTAAACAAATTATGACATAAATATGAAGCATGCCTGGATACAATCAAACCCTTTGTATTTGCATACGTGTTTCTGTGCCTGTCAAATTTAAATTAAAATGCGATACTGACTAAAAATTAGGATTGAACATATCTTGACTAGTAAATCGGCTCATGAAAAACGCAATCATGATAATTAATTGCGCCAGTATTAAATGTCAAAGTAAATCATACTTTAAAAGGAAACATGGAACTATATGCATCTAATAGTTAAAGCAACTGACTCTCTGTTGCGTAAATGCATGCCGTACAGAACCACGCGATCCGATATTCTTGTATGTGCATTTGTATTTAAATAAATGCGGCCATGTCCTTTCAGTGCATTGTTTATGATTGGCGTATACACAATAAAGTACATTATAGCATGCGAATTTTAGAGATATACGGTACTAGGTTTTTAGATAAACTGCCTACGACGATGGAGCGTGGTAAAAATGGGTGCAGAAAAAAAAACATAGTACCGCTTTTTGTACAATAAATGTGGCACTATGCTTAATAGACCATGTGCTAAATACTCCTCATACAGGAAATGACCACACTGCTTGCGGCCATGTTTCTCTTTCCTTTAATCGCTCTTGATATGGGCGCCCACATGAGGATGCTAGCCCTCGAACTTTCGGTACTGTCTGACAGAAACATTTCTAATAGGGCTTTATTTGGAGAATAGGACACAGCCCTGGTGGCCATGTTTTGACTGATCAAATTTTTACCATTCTTGAAAGAGGGTCTCTCAAGGAACATTTTTACCAAATATTAAGTCTCAAGCTCTTGAAATTTCAACAAGCAGACTTTAAAAGTTGTTTTTATCTAAAAAAGCTTCAATGACAATGGCCACGTCACTGGCTTCCATGTTTTTGTATGAATTGGAACTTGTACTGTGAAGCTTTTGTAGGCTACTTTCCGACAAGAAGAGTTTCAAAGTTTAACTTTATAGTCAGTTTGTGGAAATGGCCAGGTCCTTCATATAGCCAGATATTTCCAGCTATTTATCTATCTCGCTATCTATCTAGCTTAAGTAGATATATTTTTGTTACAAGTTTGTCTGCTTCTTTCTGTTTTGTTTATTTCCAACTTTATATAAATATATTTTATGTATGTATGCATGTTTGCTTATCACACAGATGATAATTGCAAATAAAGTTCCATTGGTATGTTTTACGATGTTATGGTAAGTATTGAATGATATGTAGATAACAGCTTACATTGTATAAAATTTAAATAAGCTGTCACTTGCTTTTACTATTGTCATGGAATTGTCATGTTGTTTTGTTGTTTTTATTTTCAGCTGTCCTTGTTTGCACCTAATATGTATACCATGTATACTTATCATTATTTGGGCGAAATAAGGATAAATATAAACATAAATTTGTTATCAAGCTGAAATAATCATATTATATAAATGCATAATACAATATTCAAATAGTACATCGTTTAATTCTAAAAAATCAACAAGAAAAAAATGACTGTCACTGCACGGAATCGAACCGCTGGCCTCTTGTCTTTCATATTGATTATATACTTATATTCGCCATTTGGCTTTTACTATAATATGGAAAAGATGACGTTGAATAATGTTTATCTCGGAAGAGGTCAGTGTAAGGAAGTTATATCTCCTATTTTAGGATATATATAAAATTGTACGATAGAAGATCTAATGCGGATAAAAACATTTATGAACAAATCGTCATGAATTTTATCATTATGATTAGTGAAAGGTGTACATATATTCTTGTTCATACATTTTTGTTTTGTTGTTTTTTAACCTGTTTCAATCTACATAAAATGTAAATCTACGAGAATTAACAAGAAACAATTTACATAGCCATTTTATTTCACAGAACCATATTTAAGTCACACAAAATGACAATCTATATATTCATTAAATGAATGCTTCTTATCACGGTTATTAGTTCACACTGTTTAAAAATTATTTCAAATTGTGAGGATGACTGAATATTCAATAGGTAAATAAGAAAAAGTCCTATCAAAATTTCCACAGATATTTAAATTTAATCTACCTGTCGACAAAGGCAAACAGGGTAAATGTAAATGTGACAAAAACACAGAAACAAGACATAACACACACAAAAAAATACCATCAGTTACCGCTTAGGCAGGTCAGTCGGCAAAAGGGCCGACTGGGGTGCTTAAACCTGGTTTGTGGAGCGCTCCAACCTCGCACTTCCTGAAGGGTTTTCTATTAAACAAACAGTGTAAATAAAAATATCCCGTCAAAATGAGACAAAGGCAAACAGGGTATATGTAAACCGCAACTGTTACATGTAAACCGCAACTGTTACATGTAAACCGAAACTGTTACATGTAAACCGAAACTGTTACATGTAAACATGAGTATAAAGAATGTATCGCTTCAGAACGTTGAGTCTAACATGAACATTTTAAAATGGCTGACTTCACAAGGAATGCAATAAGTCGTCCATGACAAACAAATGCCATTTTTCTAGCTGCCTTACAAATGTGTTAAAAAGTCTTCCTGCAATGGCTTATACTATACTGGCCTCTAAATTGGACCTACTTAATTTGATAATTGAAAAATATAACATTTTACTTTGCTTTCATCTAAGGACTTATTATTTTTGCTGTTGTTCTTAACATTTTATTTTTACACCAGAAATTGTATGACAAACTTAAATGAACTGTAAAAATGACTCAAAACACATCAAAATGAAGCACGTTACTTTCCTTTAGATTCAAACTTAAATTGTCACCTCTTGGACCTTCCTTGAAATAATCAGATCGAAACTTCTTTTCAGCTATTACAGATATTTTCATTGATTTTGACCCGAAAGTTTGTTGTCGTTTAGATTCTAAATAACCAGGTAAATCCATGTTTGATTGAAGACTTGTAAAGTCTCCGGAAATAGAGATAATATAGAAATATTTGGGCATAAACATGAAAAGAGCCCGGGGAACTTTATAAGCTGATATTGGTAATTTATGCAAACACGTGTAAAATGAACGGGCGGCATTCGTATTTCGACTGTATCTCTGGCAACCCTTTGAAACTGGCATTTTCACAGCTTACGATGATCATTCACATACGTTATTAAAAATTGGAACCACTAAATATATTTCAGCAAATATCAATTTCACAGATTTGATAATATATTGCTTTGACACAAGATTAAACTTTGTTAAGTTATCAGCTGTATGAAAGTTGAAAACACATATGGGGAATGTTTAAACTTGAAACAAGAGAATAATCTCTATACATCTCTTAACTAGATGGTAACAAACATAAGTGCAAACTGCTTTAAGTGACTATAATCTGTATATTTCTGCTCCACTTGAATTTATGTATTTACAAACAAAATATTGTTCTACACAAAGTCCTTTTTAAATATAAAATAAATGTTCACATTTAACAAAATGTTAAGGAATAAAGAAACACGCACAGTGGTATTTTTACCATCGCCACACTGCACAGGTAAAAATGACAAAAGTCCTATGAGCACTGCAACATGTACCAAAATTTGAAAAGCATCGAACAAAGCTATATTCGTGCAAGGCAAATGTTAAAGTTGAAACAAGTATAGCAAATCCAGCGGATACCGCCTTGGAACGGTCATTTAGCAAAAGGCACCGACTGGGGTGTTTAAGCCGGTTTCACGGAGTCATTTCACAATACTTTGATTTAAACATTTTAACTTTGCTGTACATTTATGAACCAAACATAACAAGCGAAGGCGTATTTCATGAATTTGGTACCTTATGTGTCACGTGACCGTATAGAAATATATAACGTGAAGATATACCCTTTTACTGCCAGGCACTTTATGTTACCATCATGAAAAATGACTGTCTTTAATTGGTCTACGATGTATTATAATCAATATTTATAAATGCAAACAGAGTCATAACACATAAAAAGAAAAACCAGCCGTTACCGCCTTTGAACGGTCAGTCGGCAAAAGGATCGACTGGTGTGCTTAAACCGGGTTTGTGGAGCGCTCCAACCTTGCACTTCCTGAAAGGTTTTATATCAAATAGTGTAAATAAAAATAAAATAAATAAAAATATCCCCTTAAATTGAGACAATTTACAGTTAACACCTGCATCGGGAGTTAAAACAACTGATAAAATTAAGTAATATACAGGCAAGATATCTAGTAATATAATAAACTATCAACATATGTACAATATGTACAGTAGATAAAAGCCTCGCTAACCTAAAAATTCCAAATGAGAAAGTAGTTTGAACTAGAACAGCCCAAGCGATGATGTATAATAAGAACAATTTAATGACGTCTTAGAAAATGCCATGTCAGATGTGTCAAAAGTGACATTTAAAAACACGAGACAAATCATCGAATTCTAGAAAACAACGCCCCCCCCCCCCCCCCCCCCAAAAAAAAAAAACACACACACACAAAAAAACACAACAACAACAAAATGTATTATTGTGAGGAGTTAAAATTAAATGAGATCCCGATGTTATACCTACTGTGCAATCTCACGGAAAGGGCATGGAGACTGCTCAAGTTGTCTCACCTATATAGGGCACAGTCATTGTTTTCATTTAGTCTCAACGACCTGTTTGATCATCGTGCAATTCAAAAGCAATGTAAGCTTTTGATTATAAAAGGGTCACCAATGCATTACAATATATGTGTGCGTGCGTGCGTGCGCGCGTGTGTGTGTGTGTGTGTGTGTGCGCGCGCGCGCGCATATTTTTCATTGGCTAGAGGAATAATTCGAAATGGGGAGCAAGCTACTTTTAGAACGAGTGTTCCACTAACTGTCATCATCTAATAGGCCGAGCTATTTGCGATTTCCCGCGCGGGGTCTCACTGCCTTCTGCGTCTCTGAACCAGGTAATGTAATGACATCATCATTCGTATCATCTCAGCATCTCAGTCTAAATCTACCGCCCGCGTCTGGAGAGGAATGCCGCACTCGGGAATAAGATTCTGATCACAGCGGTGTTAGAGGTTGCAGTTTATTTTAAACTCAGTTTATGTTGGTCGAATCCAATCGAATAACATAAGTTAAAATGCATAATAATGAAGAAAGTATTGAATGTTTATTGTCAGATGTTAGTGACTCTGCTGTAATTTTGTCTCAATGTATAATCTATAATTAGAAGAGGTGTCTATTTGCAGCTGAAGACTAGCTAGCTTTCTAACTTCCAATGAATTGTACATTTAATTCTCTATGGAATAATGTTGACCATTGTTTGCACACCTATTACCACGTACAGGGTTAAACTTACACCGCCCAAACAGCGCTCCTGAGCGTTTTCATGCACATACGTAACGCTTTGAACAAATAAATCACTGAATCCATGGTATTTTATATTGCACAAAGATTTAAATATGTTTTGACACAATGATTGGCTTCATTCCGATTTCCATTGTATCAATAGGTAAATAAGAAAAGGTTCTATCAAAATTTCCACAGATATTTAAATTATAGAAAATAAATGATCACATCCGACAAAATATTGTGGCAATATTAAAGAAAACATAAGTCTGCTCAAGTTCTTTGCACAACAGTGAGTGATAAAGATAAACTGGTTATGCTTCTTATAAGGTATTATTAACTAACCACAATGTCTAGGTGGGCACCAAAACCTAAAATATAAAAAGGCACCACAGTATTTCAAGAAGAATTATTTCAAAATTTAAAATACACAATGCTTCCTAAATTCACCCTGTTGTACGTGTATATGCACCGTATGGTTGAACGTTATTGTGTATTTGATAATTGGCCCGATGTGTTCATTGTCCTCGATCTGCTGGTCCCTTTGGCTGTAGACAAACAGGAAGTCATAAAGACAAGATATATTGAAACCATTTGACAAGTGATATTTAACAGAAGAATCGCATACGTGTCTAACGTGATTAGGAGATTGTTCAGACGGTATTTCAGTGAGTATAAATACATGTTTAGGTTTTAATTGTAAATCATTCTTTGATTTTGCAGTTATCAGATAAATACAATTCTATACTAAAATTTAAAGCCATTTAAAATTTTGAAAAGCATGTATCTAGTCTCAAAGAGATATGTTGTAGCTTCTGCTAAGATAATAAACGTCTCTTATATTTATGATTTTGTTTATTTATCGAATTACTATTCATTAATCTGTACAAATATCATAATTTTCAATGAATATTCTTCGTTTATGTATATATATACGGCATTGTTATAATAAGAATGTAAAACTTGCTTATACATGTAAACGGCATGACTTTTGTCAGACACCACAGCATTCGAAAGTGAATAATTTGTTTAAGGCTAGATATTATATAAGCAAGACATAATTATTATGTATTAACGTAAATAGTTTTCATTCCTTAGTGTACGTTTGGTTGTCACACTAAAACAATCTGATAATACCACTTATTGAAATTGGAATCCTGTTTAACCACTTACTGTTATTGGAATTCTGTTGAACCACTTACTGATATTAGAATCCTGTTTAACCATTTACTGATATTAGATTCCTGTTTAACCATTTACTGATATAAGAATCCTGTTTAACCATTTACTGATATTAGATTCCTGTTTAACCACTTACTGATATTAGATTCCTGTTTAACCACTTACTGATATTGGAATTCTGTTGAACCACTTACTGATATTAGAATCCTGTTTAACCATTTACTGATATTAGATTCCTGTTTAACCATTTACTGATATTAGATTCCTGTTTAACCACTTACTGTTATTGGAATTCTGTTGAACCACTTACTGATATTAGAATCCTGTTTAACCATTTACTGATATTAGATTCCTGTTTAACCATTTACTGATATTAGATTCCTGTTTAACCATTTACTGATATTAGATTCCTGTTTAATCATTTACTGATATTAGATTCCTGTTTAACCATTTACTGATATTAGATTCCTGTTTAACCATTTACTGATATAAGAATCCTGTTTAACCATTTACTGATATTAGATTCCTGTTTAACCACTTACTGATATTAGATTCCTGTTTAACCACTTACTGTTATTGGAATTCTGTTGAACCACTTACTGATATTAGAATCTTGTTTAACCATTTACTGATATTAGATTCCTGTTTAACCATTTACTGATATAAGATTTCTGTTTAACCATTTACTGATATTAGATTCCTGTTTAACCACTTACTGATATTAGATTCCTGTTTAACCATTTACTGATATTAGATTCCTGTTTAACCACTTACTGATATTAGATTCCTGTTTAACCACTTACTGATATTAGATTCCTGTTTAACCACTTACTGATATTAGAATCCTGTTTAACCACTTACTGATATTAGATTCCTGTTTAACCACTTACTGATATTAGAATCCTGTTAAACATTTACTGATATTAGATTTCTGTTTAACCACTTACTGATATTAGATTCCTGTTTAACCATTTACTGATATTAGATTCCTGTTTAACCACTTACTGATATTAGAATCCTGTTAAACCCTTTACTGATATTAGATTCCTGTTTAACCACTTACTGATATTAGATTCCTGTTTAACCACTTACTGATATTAGAATCCTGTTTAACCATTTACTGATATTAGATTCCTGTTTAACCACTTACTGATATTGGAATCCTGTTTAACGACTTACTGATATTGGAATCCTGTTTAACCACTTACTGATATTAGATTCCTGTTTAACCACTTACTGATATTGGAATCCTGTTTAACCACTTACTGATATTAGAATCCTGTTTAACCACTTACTGATATTGGAATCCTGTTTAACGACTTACTGATATTAGATTCCTGTTTAACGACTTACTGATATTAGATTCCTGTTTAACCACTTACTGATATTAGATTCCTGTTTAACCACTTACTGATATTAGATTCCTGTTTAACCACTTACTGATATTAGATTCCTGTTTAACCATTTATTGATATTGGAATTCTGTTTAACCACTTACTGATATTGGAATCCTGTTTAACCACTTACTGATATTAGAATCCTGTTTAACCATTTACTGATATTAGATTCCTGTTTAACCACTTACTGATATTAGAATCCTGTTTAACCATTTACTGATATTAGATTCCTGTTTAACCACTTACTGATATTGGAATCCTGTTTAACGACTTACTGATATTGGAATCCTGTTTAACCATTTACTGATATTAGATTCCTGTTTAACCATTTAATGATATTGGAATCCTGATTAACAATTTACTGATATTGGAATCCTGTTAAACATTTACTGATATTAGATTCCTGTTTAACGACTTACTGATATTAGATTCCTGTTTAACGACTTACTGATATTAGATTCCTGTTTAACCACTTACTGATATTAGATTCCTGTTTAACCACTTACTGATATTAGATTCCTGTTTAACCACTTACTGATATTAGATTCCTGTTTAACCATTTATTGATATTGGAATTCTGTTTAACCACTTACTGATATTGGAATCCTGTTTAACCACTTACTGATATTAGAATCCTGTTTAACCATTTACTGATATTAGATTCCTGTTTAACCACTTACTGATATTAGATTCCTGTTTAACCACTTACTGATATTAGATTCCTGTTTAACCACTTAATGATATTAGATTCCTGTTTAACCATTTATTGATATTGGAATTCTGTTTAACCATTTATTGATATTGGAATTCTGCTTAACCACTTACTGATATTGGAATCCTGTTTAACCATTTATTGATATTGGAATTCTGTTTAACCACTTACTGATATTAGATTCCTGTTTAACCACTTACTGATATTGGAATCCTGTTTAACCACTTACTGATATTAGAATCCTGTTTAACCACTTATTGATATTAGATTCCTGTTTAACCACTTACTGATATTAGATTCTTGTTTAACCATTTACTGATATTGGAATCCTGTTTAACCACTTACTGATATTAGAATCCTGTTTAACCACTTACTGATATTAGACTCCTGTTTAACCATTTACTGATATTAGATTCCTGTTTAACGACTTACTGATATTAGATTCCTGTTTAACCACTTACTGATATTAGATTCATGTTTAACCACTTACTGATATTAGATTCCTGTTTAACGACTTACTGATATTAGATTCCTGTTTAACCACTAACTGATATTAGATTCCTGTTTAACGACTTACTGATATTAGAATCCTGTTTAACCACTTACTGATATTGGAATCCTGTTTAGAAAAGATCTAAAGAAACAGTTTACAGTACTTTGAGTAATATATTTTAACTGTGTTGTACATTTTATAGTAAGGTCATATAAATGCATATAAATGAAAAATGGCATTTTGGCAGCAACTTTCAGCTACATAACAGAAAAACATTTCAAAACGTCACGTTTTATAGAATTCCATTTGTTGACAATGAAGGATAGGACAACAAAAAAACATTAAATTTCAAGTCAAATTGAAGCTAAACATGTCATGTTTTCTGATACATTTTACAAATACGAATATAAATTCAAGTACATTTATACAGCGAAGAAATTATTGTACAATATTCTTTTGCGCCTTACAGTCCTATTTACAATGCCCTCGTGACTTATGTTTTAGTCAAAGAAAACTTTAATCAAGTGAGTATTTAATCATTTTACACACATTGTAGAGACAGCTGTGAAAAGATGCAGTTTTAAAAAGGACCATGTGAAATAGATTAATTGGATTTGCAAATTCTGTACTATTTATAGAAACTTCAACTTTGTTATTTCTTCTTGAACCTATCATGAGCATTCACTCATTCACATTGCGCGTGTCTTTGGGAGTTTGTCTAATATAGGGATCATGTAATATGTCATTTTTGTTTTACACACTATTACTAATTTACAGCAATTTACATGACTAATTGAACTTAAACTCGCCAAATATTTTAATATGTTAAAGTACATGTATCTGCTTCGACCTAATACTCTAGACTGAACATTCTGTTGTTTGAAGACGGTCGTGGAGAAGAGAAAGTCGCTATGGGAGGAATCTGCAGTTCCACATCATCCAGATCAGTATCTGTCCAAGTTGATATCCGCAGTTCCAGAATAAATGCTGTCCAAAACACCAATACTCACACACCGGAAGCTATAGGAAATAGTCTCAGTTCCACAACAGTTGTTGGCCACTTCACTAATAATCAATCAACAGTCGTTACTGGAGATTACCACAGGTCTACAGCAGTTGATGTCCACAGCACCAATACTCATCTACCGCTGGCTAAAGGAGATTACCACAGTTCTACAGCAGCTGATGTCCACAACACCAACACTCATCTACCGGTGGCTAAAGGAGATTACAACAGTTCTACAGCAGCTGATGTCCACAGCACTAACACTCATCTACCGGTGGCTAAAGGAGATTACCACAGTTCTACAGCAGTTGATGTCCACAGCACCAACACTCATCTACCGGTGGCTAAAGGAGATTACCACAGTTCTACAGCAGTTGATGTCCACAGCACCAATACTCATCTACCAGTGGCTAAAGGAGATTACGACAGTTCTACAGCAGTTGATGTCCACAGCACCAATACTCATCTACCGGTGGCTAAAGGAGATTACGACAGTTCTACAGCAGTTGATGTCCACAGCACCAATACTCATCTACCGCTGGCTAAAGGAGATTACCACAGTTCTACAGCAGTTGATGTCCACAGCACCAACACTCATCTACCGGTGGCTAAAGGAGATTACCACAGTTCTACAGCAGTTGATGTCCACAGCACCAATACTCATCTACCGGTGGCTAAAGGAGATTACGACAGTTCTACAGCGGTTGATGTCCACAGCACTAACACTCATCTACCGCTGGCTAAAGGAGATTACCACAGTTCTACAGCAGTTGATGTCCACAGCACCAACACTCATCTACCGGTGGCTAAAGGAGATTACCACAGTTCTACAGCAGCTGATGTCCACAGCACCAATACTCATCTACCGGTGGCTAAAGGAGATTACGACAGTTCTACAGCAGTTGATGTCCACAGCACCAATACTCATCTACCGCTGGCTAAAGGAGATTACGACAGTTCTACAGCAGTTGATGTCCACAGCACCAACACTCATCTACCGGTGGCTAAAGGAGATTACGACAGTTCTACAGCAGTTGATGTCCACAGCACCAATACTCATCTACCGCTGGCTAAAGGAGATTACGACAGTTCTACAGCAGTTGATGTCCACAGCACCAATACTCATCTACCGCTGGCTAAAGGAGATTACCACAGTTCTACAGCAGTTGATGTCCACAGCACCAACACTCATCTACCGGTGGCTAAAGGAGATTACCACAGTTCTACAGCAGCTGATGTCCACAGCACCAACACTTATCTACCGGTGGCTAAAGGAGATTACCACAGTTCTACAGCAGTTGATGTCCACAGCACCAACACTCATCTACCGGTGGCTAAAGGAGATTACCACAGTTCTACAGCAGTTGATGTCCACAGCACCAACACTCATCTACCGGTGGCTAAAGGAGATTACAACAGTTCTACAGCAGCTGATGTCCACAGCACTAACACTCATCTACCGTCGGCTAAAGGAGATTACCACAGTTCTACAGCAGTTGATGTCCACAGCACCAATACTCATCTACCGGTGGCTAAAGGAGATGTTGGCAGTTTCACCGAAGTTAATGTCCGAAATATCAAGACTCATACACCGGCCGGTATAGGGGATAGCCGCAAGTTGACAGTTAACGACGTTAAAACATGCAACACTTTAACACCGGTTGATATGAAAAAGAGACTTAAGTCGCAACCTATCCCTAAACCCGTTGCTATGCTCACCTTCGACGACATCGACAAACGTGCTAGAAACGTAAGTCAGTGTTTTGCCGATTTCATCCGAAAGTCTTCAATTTTAAAAGTATGACAGCTTGCTTACCGGGTATATGAAGTGCATGACATAGAAAGATCGTGTTTGTGGGTGTAATGAGGACGCCAGTCTAGTCAGTCAACAAGCATGACTTATACAGTAAATCTTGTGCCTGTTTATAACTTAATTATATGCCACAAAATGCCAGCATTTTAGTACCGACACGTGTCACCATTAGTTTTTATTTGCATTTACATTTTCTCAGTTTATTTGTTACTTTTTATAGTCTTATATAGGAGTTAATGGGAAGTTTATTTTTTAAATCTGACAAGTGTCACTGTCCCAGATATATCTCAAACAACGTGGCGATTAATTATAGGCAAGACATTTCATGAGCGGGAAGTATATGACCTTGACCTCATTACCTAGGTACCGAGTTCAGTGAAGCGGACCGTACCAGCCCTAGTTCAATACCTGACCGAGGGGGTCACAGATCAGAAACTACAAGTGAGAGCATTCTTCATCTGGATCGCAGACAATATCAGGTCAGAGGAAATGTAACATTTAACGCAAATGTGTATCTCGCATAACAATAGATACCACATAAATAAATGAGTATATGTATTGTATTATATGAATAATATCATTTGCATATGGTGTGATTTCAAGGCTTTAGTCCAAGTTTAAATGACATCAGTCCATAAAGTACGAGTACGAGTATATCTTGCTACTGTTCCATTATCGTGATTACATCCAATGGCTTTATTGATTTTTCTTATCTAGGTCGACTTTGTTAATCATTCCTTACAGACTATCATTGGAGCCTTTTACAATAATAGTGTAATAATATCTCTTTTTTCTTTATCGTAGATATGATATTGATGGCTACTTTGGTCGAAGCAAGCGTGTATCTTGCGAAGCCGACTCTGTTTTGAAGCACGGCAAAAGCGTGTGTCAAGGCTATGCTAGCCTTATGGAGGCCTTCTGCACGTGAGTGTCACTTGTACCACTTCGTCACATTTATTGGTATTTTGGGGTTTTACGGCACACCGACACCTAATAGGTCATACGGCACGGATAGTCACATTTAACAAAGATATGAAAATAAGTAATGTATGTTAAGCGACTTTGACATTGTAATTACCTTGTGATTCAATATTAACTTAACAATCAGAGAGTTTTTCATACACGTCTGAAATATATTAAACTATAAAAATATTTTAAATGCATTAATCTATTCAAGTTTACGAAAATGTACTCGTATTTATTAAAAAATGAGTACTTCCGAAATCCAGCTTGCTCATAACTCTGGAAGGTGTCCAAAATACAATATAAAATACGATACTGCTTTTCTAATTTTGTAAAAAAAAAGCTATGTCAAATGGTCCCTACGATTTAAAACAAATAAAAACCAAAGAACATTTTTAATAAAACATTTCACAGACTTAATAAAAATATTATGTAAAAAAGCGCCCTTTGTCTAATATGGCTTTTAAATAAAATATTTCTAATCAACTTAAACAAAAAAAGTTTTAATTTTCATTAAAATTGATTCTTATTTAAAAATGCTACCTAAATACATTAAACTATTCATTCAAAATATAAGTTAAAAGCACAGCCAGTATTCGTCGAGTATGCTGAAGTTGTTATCATTCTTCTTCTTACACAATTCTGCACAGATCAATGGAAGCATTGTTTCTAACATGCACAAAGTTTATTTCTAAAGATTCTGATTCTAGAAAACATTAAGAACGTGTCCATGCAAAATAAAGGTTAAGTAGTTGAAAGCATCCAGAAGCGCATAGTGTAACAAAATTAGTTGATTATTTATGTCAGTCTGCTAATGCATACTTTCGTTTTATGGTTACATGGAAATTACCTAGTTATTTGCATTATAAGATTATATTTCAAACAATTTATATGTTCTTTCATTTTCAGAGCGGCCAACATCAAAGTGGTGTTAATATCTGGTTTTTCCAAGGGGATGAGCTGCTCTCCTGAACGATGTTTCACGTCCCAGTCCTCTTCTAACCATGCATGGAATGCTGTCTGCATCAATAACACGTGGTTTCTCATGGATGCCACTTGGGGTGCAGGATACGTCAATTCTGAAGGTCAATTTGTCAAGAAGTTCAATGAATTCTTCTTTTTCACGGAGCCTGAAAAGTTTGTTAATGCTCACTTTCCGTTCATGAACGGAGACCTAGAGGCCAGCAACAAGTGGCAGTTACTGGACTTACCTATCACACTGCAACAATTCAACGATGCCGTCCTAAGAAAACCAGAAGCGTACAAATTAAGAATTGAACCTCTGAGTCACAAAAATGGTGTAATTGACCTCAAGAACGAAGCAACCCTTTCTTTTAGCGTTCCAAGTGGCGCTTCATACATCTGCAGTTCCAAACTCATGCTGAACTCTGAATTCTATCAAGAAGAGGTTCCCCGTGCGACGTTTGTTGCCTGCACTGACAACGGGTTTTCAGTCCGCCTTCACCCACGTGTAGTTGGCACGTATACACTGCACATTCTCGGAAATGCTGGCGAGAAAGGGGAGTTAATGTCTGGAATATTTCAATACACCGTGGTATGTACAGAAGTCAATGACTCGGAGTTTCAATTTCCCTACGCCTACGCGCAAAGTCTTCTTGATAAATGTGTCATTGTGGCCCCGGCTCAATATTATCTTAAAGCCAATACAGAGGTGATGTTTGAGCTCCTATCTCCACTTCTAAACGAGGTCATTGTGGACAAAGTCAAGCTACATAAATCTGGAACAACTTTCAAGGGCTGTGTGCAAGTCGGCAAATCCTCACGAAGTATTGGAGTTTTCGGCAAAAAGGATTCGAAAAGTCGTCATTACAATGGACTCTACAAGTTCGAAGTAAAATAGTTTCATCCTTGGTGTGGGGATCAATACCACAACACTCGCTTGTGTGTTATTGTATATATTATATATTATTATTTATTATATTTAGAAAATTTAAACAGGTATGGACATATATATTCGTGTTTTAATCGTGCATAAACATAACTGTCACCGTGTTGACTTTATTTTGTGGGTTATTATCTGTATTGTCTAAATGCAATCGTTCCTGGAAAAGTCCTTTGAATGTCGCCTTATTGTTCTATAAACAAGTGCAGTGAGGCGCTTTCAGGCACTGAATTTTGGTCTTTAGTAAACTTAGGTGAATAACATAATTAAATAATATTTTAATTTAAAATGTTGACACATCTATATGTTCTATGTGTATGTATGATTTGTTTAACTTAAAATGCGTTTGTTACAACGATGTATTATGTACAAGTCAAATGTTGTGGTGTATTTTGTTGTTTGTATTCGGACCTTTTCCCATGTGTCCACAGGCTGCATAAAATTTTTAGACAATCTTTTAATAACAACAATCTTTTAATAACAACAAAGTTTTACTGTTTCTTGGTAGGTCTGTTCTCATGCAAACTTCGCTTGCAACACCATCCAGAGTTATGAGAAAGCTGGATTTCCGAAACACACAGGATTGATATGCATGCCCCTGACTACTCGCGGTCAGTTATTCATGCCTGGGAAGAAGTAGTGCGTGTACAGAACAAATATACTATGTATGTCAAAGGAGACTTTACGCTTCGAATGTTAACATAAATGTTGCTATCTGTTTAAAATTGAAGTCCGTTATATTGTGTAATTAACATATACATAAAATGCAGAAATATTAATGAACAATGTCGCGTACAAATATCACTCATTGACTATACGAAATGGGGAGCAAACTGCTATTAGAATTAGTGTTCCATTGACTTTGCATCATCTACAGACACACGGCCTGAACACAGCATGACAGTACGTGGCACGGCTGGGTTACTAGGAAACCCGACTATAATTGAATAATTAACTATTATTTTGTGGTACGATGTAATTACTTATTGATATCCTCTGCATTATGACTAGTGGGAATTGGCCTGGTTTTGTATCTATTCAAAATTCACTAAATTTCGAACTTTTGTTCTGTTATATTTAAATCAGCATTACATGTATTTATATAGCTCATTATTGTCATTTTTCACTCCAGTGTGACAATTTGTTTCATGGTCAATATTAATTTATGCGCAAGCAATAATAATTAGAACATATAAACACGTAAGAATGTCTAATTCTATTCGTTTTTAAACTATGGTAATATTTTATATGCATTAAATTTCCTTGACATATTATTATACATAATACATACATAATCAAAATGTCAGAAAGAGAGAAGGACAACAGTTGTGTACTTTGCGGGTGACTGGTGGGTTCTTGTTTAGTAAACCCAGTCAATCGAAACCATCTAGTCCCCGATTCAGACAATTTGGAAATAGTGTTTTAATTATAAGTAAATGTTGAAAATAGTGTGTACCTGTGTTTAGGATAATTCATTCTGGGACATTATTGTGAACAGTTTGAGCATTTTATTCAGAAATAAGCCATAATTCTATAAACACATGCATGCATAAGGTATTTAGTCAGACCCTTGTGGCAATATATGTTGCATAATGTACACATCATAACGTACGCCTATCTTTTAATAGGCAGTAATCGAACAAGGACATAAAATACAATGTGAAGTTTGAGGACATCTGTCGATCTCGTTGCTACTCCTTACCTTCCTCGTTAGAGGATTACAAACCTTTTCCGAAACTATGTAACACCCTTACCAAATCACGGGTTATGTCCCTTGATTTGGAATTTCATATTCATGGGACGTCACTTGCAGGCAAAAATGCCGGTTAAAATTATTACACTTATTTCTGAGGAGCATCTAAATTAGGGAGGGGGGGGGGGGGTAGTAGCAACCGTTGAGATTATTCATTAAACAGGAAAATATATATTTCTAATAATGAAATAATGAAACAAATACAATTGGAAAATTTACACTGTATATACGTATATATGTTCTTAAAACATTATTTTTATTTTTGTTTGTTTGTTTTTATAATAATAAAGGAGTGAAAACACTCACTGTTTGGTTTAAAACTTCACTGCCTTGTTTAACAACGCAGCAAACTCTATGCAATGTATGACAGAAATATGATTTACTGAATATACAATTTGGGTATAAAATACTACCAATCTTATTAAAATCATATCCTGAAAATCGCTTCGCAATCAGGTTGTGATGTTGAGTCAATAAAACCTTCCTAACCAATCAGATTTGTTGCCTAAAAAATCGCGAAAGTAAATGATTATCCGAAGCGTTCCGAACGTATAATTTTAAATGCTGCTCCCATTTACAAAGAACTGTAAACATGGACAGTCCGCGCAAGAGTTATATCAATGAAGACAGGTGCATTGTATGCGCTATCCATAATGCAATCAAGTATTTGTTCATGAAGTGGGTTAAACGAGTGAATTTCTAATTTTGTCGAACACTTTTCAACTGCATCATCGATGGCGGCCACAACTCTTACCGAAAGCGTTATTTATACGCTCTCTGATAGGCTGTTATAAAAATAGTAATCGGGGAAACCCATTCTTGTTTATAGGCGGTATTTGCGGGCCGTCATCAGAACTTACATTTTGTAAGATCTGACTTTAGTGAGATTGTACACTACTCGAAAGAAGCTGTGCAGTCTATGTTACTGAATAAATTTATTTTAACAACGCCGGAAATTAAGCCAATCCGATTTACCTCCCTTGATAAGTGATGTGTCCGCCATTACGGTACTGCCAAATCCGTGTTGTTTACTAAGTATTTCGTTACTTTACGGTTAAAACAATGCCGTATGAAGATTGTCGGGACAAACAAAAATGTGCAGTTGTTGGTTGTAAAAACAACCAACGGGAAATTTATTTATGGAAAACCCTAAAAATGTACAGTTTGTAAATGTCAGTCGTGGGAGTGTGTTACATTGTCGTAGAGTATCAACGAAACGCACTAAAATACTTATCTGTCCATCATACAGATGGTAAATGACAGTTTTAACCTTTTTTTAAACAAATGCATTTTTGTTCCCTGAAGAGATTTCGCAAGATGCTCTTTATGTCCTACATCTCTTTGAAAACAGAAGAATAACAGCCGCTCGTTATTGCAAACATGTATTTCCTATCTTAGACACGGTGCATTGTATTTGGTATAGGCAGACTGTAAGGTGCGATCTTTAAATAGTGCATCTAGACGTATGGAATAAAGAAATGTTAAGACAATAATATAAAACAATACAACTATTGTATTTCATAAGACAACTCATTGCTTACAGAACAGCAAAACAAATAATATGTATACAGAGTGGCATGGAGAGACATTGTTTAACAAGGAAACAGATTTGGAGCTCACAAAATTAATTACAAAAGTTAAATTATCTATTAAACTCCTAACATTATAATTAAATACGTGTTTATCTGTATGTTTCTTTCTTCTTAATGATGGTAAGAAATTATACAGTTGTTATCTACTAGTACAGTACAAGTTAAACGATGCTTAGCTCTCCACTCTTTCGCACCTTGCTGCTTGTGTTCGAACCATGGACATGACAAAATGGAAGACTGAACTATGGCGCGCCGTTCTACCCAGTAATTTGTCTATGGGCTTTCTGCTATTACACGCATACATGTTACACTGCGAGGTTAAATATATTTACACAAATAAGTTAATACGTAATAAGTGTTTTATTAAATAAGGATATATTAATATTCTATACTGCCTACATTACATCGAAATTACATAATAAACACGTAATATTACCCTTACATACAGCAATTATGTAAACATTTTCTGTGCAAGTTCAAGAGACGGAAATCTCACCAGATGCTATCGTTACTGTTTAAAAATAATTCACATAAATGAGACGTCCAAATCTTTTGAATTGCTAAAGTTATAGCGTGTGCTGTTGTTTTGTTATGGTTTTAATACTTTAATCATTTATAAAGTCAAAGACAATGTCGCAAAAAGAGACACTATTACAACTTATAATAAAACGTGTTTAACTGCTGGTTAGCATACTAGCAAAGTCCAGCCAGCAGAGAGGCCGTGAAGCACTTTGGATGCAGTGAAGCACAGTCTGAGCAGAGAGGCAGTGAAACACGGTCGAAGCAGAGAGGCAATGAAGCACGGTCGAAGCAGAAAGGCAGTGAAGCACGGTCGAAGCAGTGAAGCACAGTCTGAGCAGAGGCAGTGAAGCACAGTCTGAGCAGAGAGGCAGAGAGGCAAAGTCCGAGCAGAGAGGCAGTGAAGCACGGTCGAAGAAGTGAACCACGGTCTGAGCAGAGAGACAGTGAAGTTCGGTCGTAGCAGTGAAGCACGGTCTAAGCAGAGAAGCACGGTCTGGTCAGAGAGGCAGTTAAGTACGGTCGAATCAGTGAAGCACGGTCTGAGCAGAGAGGCAGTGAAGCACGGTCGAAGCAGAGAGGCAGTGAAGCACGGTCTAAGCAGTGAAGCACGTTCTGAGCAGAGAGGCAGTGAAGCACGGTCTGAGCAGAGAGGCAGTGAAGCACGGTCTGAGCAGAGGCCTTGAAGCACGGTTTGAGCAGAGAGGCAGTGAAGCACGGTCTGAGCAGAGAGGCAGTGAAACACGGTCGAAGCACAGAGGCAATGAAGCACGGTCGAAGCAGAAAGGCAGTGAAGCACGGTCGAAGCAGTGAAGCACAGTCTAAGCAGAGGCAGTGAAGCACAGTCTGAGCAGAGAGGCAGAGAGGCAAAGTCTGAGCGGAGAGGCAGTGAAGCACGGTCGAAGAAGTGAACCACGGTCTGAGCAGAGAGGCAGTGAAGCTCGGTCGTAGCAGTGAAGCACGGTCTGAGCAGAGAAGCACGGTCTGGGCAGAGAGGCAGTTAAGTACGGTCGAATCAGTGAAGCACGGTCTGAGCAGAGAGGCAGTGAAGCATGGTCGAAGCAGAGAGGCAGTGAAGCACGGTCTAAGCAGTGAAGCACGTTCTGAGCAGAGAGGCAGTGAAGCACGGTCTGAGCAGAGAGGCAGTGAAGCACGGTCTGAGCAGAGAGGCCGTGAAGCACGGTTTGAGCAGGGAGGCAGTGAAGCACGGTCTGAGCAGAGAGGCCGTGAAGCACGGTCGAAGAACAGTAGAGAATAAGGGTCCTTGTAAGGGCCGCGGATGGGACCTGACAAGGACCTATAAGAGATCCAGGAAAGAATGTCGTGCAGTTGTCCTGTGATACTACATCGTAAAATTTTAACGCAGAAAAGTGAATATACATAATTATAATAATAAGACCTAATAATACTGGAGAACACAAATAGAAAGCAAGTGTGCAACAATGTAGTGTTTTTATTTCTTCTTCTGAAATCTAAATCTAATTTTTTCTGATGTATGTCAAGTCATTGTGAAGAATTTACCGCTTATGACGAAAGACGCTAATGGAAAATATAACCATTGGAAAGGTTATTAATTAATTTCTAATAAAGCCATGCTTACATGAATATATAGTGTCGGGTCCATTCACAGGAGGTATGCGTACTTCAGTTCCGAGAATCCCATTGAAGACGTTTGTAATGTATCGTTGTAGACGTTCATGTGTACATGTACATGGTTACAAAGGTTAAGTTTGAAGTCCGTTCGATAACAAGCCTTTTGTAACGAAATAGATCGGAGGTTTTCAAGTAATACGACTGTCGGATGTCTAACTCATAACGGCATGTATTGGATTATCTTCAGTTTTAAGGACTTTACAAAGGGTCTGTTGAATGTCTTAGGGTCATTTCTACTTATTGAAACAATAAATCCTGGAGGGTACTTTACTTAATGTAGCATTGATAATTAGGGACACTAATTAACATTATCTGAGTGTTAACTACAGACTAATATATCTGATCACCTCTTCCGTTTCTCGTTTTTTTTTTTCTTGTTTCAAGCCGCTCCTTTTCTAAAAGCCCTTCTTAATTGTTGTTATCTCTGATACATCGAATTTCTTGTCACGAAACAAGTGTTTATATATTTACTAAATTTTACTTTTTTTGTATTTCCTTAATCCCCCGTGCTGTTTACTTCCTACATATAAATTGAATTAAAATAATATTATCTTCTGTTATGTTTTAAATTTGTGATATGCGTCCTTGCCAATTTAGACGTTGTATTATTTTAAGACAATGAATAACATTTTACTGAAACCTGTAGTGACAGTCCATAAAAAACGCACGCCGAATACAATAAATATCATTTTAATGACTCGGGTAAACGTAAACAACATATATGTTGTACTACTAATATTTTAATGTATGATTCAACACGGATAAATGATATCACCTCCAAATAATTCGACAATCAATCAATTATCAGTCAGTCGTGGTACCGTCTTTACGGGCCGTGTCACGTGACGTCACGCTGCGTTTAGACAAGGTGTCACAAGTTGCCAATCCAGAGCCAGGCACGGATCCAGAACTTTTCAGCTGGGGGGACGGGGGGAGGGGGGTGTCGAAGACCGAATATACCATACATTCTAGCTGGGTCTGGGGCCATGCTCCCACGTTTCTGAAATCTAAAATGTTGGAGATGCGTTCTACAGTGTATCTGGACAAGAGGATAATAGTTATAAACCCTTTACCTTAGCTCATGCATAGGCCTACGCCATTTTACGCATTTGTAAAGCATTCACAATTATTCCTTTTATCTTAAGCTGCATAAACACAACTAAGGGTTTATTTGTAGACTAGTTTAATCTAGCTTATATAAATACATGCAAAAAAATGTATGTGTTTAAAAATATTTAAAACTGCTCCAAAGAAATTCACCAAAATCAGGTGAACTTTTAAAACCCTGTACATTACCTATGAATGAAAAGGTTAAACTGACTCTGAAAATGCGAAGACATAAATCTCTAGCAACTGGTTCGAATTCCAAAAATATGCCGAAATAGGCAAACACATACTTATACTTTCATATAGATTACATTTGAAGCTCCGTTTTCCCATCGGTCGTCGTTTGTATATATATATCGTGTGTGTGTGTGTGTGTGTGTGGGGGGGGGGGGGGTTAATTTAAAAACAACAACAAACTAACAACTAAAACTTGCAATACCAAAAATTTCAGCGAAGCTTACAATAAATAATGTGACGAACAAAACAGTACTGATTTGCCGCGAAGGCTTTATTAGATGTTGGACCCGACGAAATACAACTATCAGTAATTTTGCAGAACAAACAAAATATATGTAAGCCTTTTCAAATTTACATCAACCAAGCAAAGCGTTTATTAAAACCTGGACCAAAATATAACAGATTCTTTACACATCATCAAACTACCGTAGTGTTACAGTAGGCATACACGATTCATTTGAATTTAGAAAAACAAAAACAAAACAAATCATTACTACAATTGCCAATGCATATTATAGATGTGTTTAACTATTTGAAACAGCAACATTTTTGAGCCAACGAAAACTGCAAAAATTGTTAAGTACTGATGCTACATATGGTGCTTCCTACAGCTGCAGATCACTAATTTATCAAATTACTCTTAACCTAGCAATACACTTCGTGGGTTATTGCTAAAAACAGAGAACAGACAAAATTCTTCGATAGCAAAATTCCTTCTGTTCATTTAAGCTAAGGTGAAAAAAACACCCTCGTGTAATTTTTCATGTACGGATAAAAATCAGCTCCTATAGTCTACTTTTTGCACATTTTGCAATAATGTTTATTTGGTTCGCGCAGTTAATTCTCGTATATACACTGCTAATAACATTGGGTTTTCTTCCCTTTGTTGTTGTTGTTGTTTTGTTTTGTTATTTGGATAAAATTCCAACTTCGCGGTATCCTTTACTGTAATTAATTAACGTGAGTGATTTTGTCTGTTCTTGTTAAATTTTAGATTGTGTCCGGTTATGCTAAAATGAACGGAAGGGATTTTTGCCGGGAGGTAGTTTGTCATACAAATGCTAGAACTATTGCCACTCATTGTGTTTTTACTTTGCTTGGATATAACTCTTTATTGCTCTATTCTCTGTCAGAGTCAATTTCAAAGCACTGTCTTCAAAATATTTTCACAAAAAATCTCCTAATTATAAAACAATAAAATGACAGTTTACATATCTTAACCATTTTGTCAGGACATGAAAAAGTTCAATCCGGGTCTAAGAAGAACTACACGTGTACCGTGTTAGACCCTACTGATAAATTTTCGCAGAAGCCGTTTTCAAGTCAATCCTGACCTTAAACACACGCACACACGCGCATGCACACACCTGACTTCAGAAAGATGTCTTTGGATAAACTTGCTACTCGTTTTGAGCATGTAAAGATCCGCATTTCAATATCATATAGGCTAACACACAAAGTATTTCGCGACAGAAAAATATCCCCCCCCCCCCCCAAGACACACACTTCATTGGATCCGACCCTGTAACCACTGTACCAACCTATCGATAGTTATTATTGGGACTTCTTAACCAAGTCTGGCGTAAGATTGTCCGATTGACCCATTTAATGTTTATTAAGGCAGGTCATTATTTGTATACAACAATCACGTTTAATCTTTGCACGCCATTTAACCTATACATGTACTTGCGATTAAATGCGTAGCTCGTTCTAGTCTGTCATGAGACCTAGTTATTTTCACAACATCCGCTTTGGTTGGTTCCCAGCCCTATTGTATTGCTATATATGCTAACGACCAAGTTGACGGGTACCACTCAATACGAATTGAAGGGAGTGTAAAGAACAAACATTGTAAGTAGGTGTATTTATGTTTTAATACAGGTACAACGAGTTGGTGTTCTGCTTCCTCAACAAAAAATATTAATTAAGGCGGACATATTAGATTGTCTTTATAAGTTATGTGGAAATCGGCGTTCTGGAGCTGGTTAGAACAAGTGTAGAAACAAAGGGTGAAGTCACTACATTCTGAAAGAACTGAGATGTTTATGTTGAGGTAATTTATTGTTAACACGTGGTGATACTTTCGCTTGATGGATATGTGTGTTATACCACAATGGCAGTTACGGATAACATGAAATGATACAAACGAATAATTATGTTTTACATTGAGAACAGGTGTCTTTATTGTATTGAAATTTGAATAATTCTGTTGTACGGATCTTACATTGGTACTGGTCCAAAAAGGCCGCAAACCAGAAAGGCCCGTACCAAAAAGGCCGCACCTAAAAGGCCGCAAGCCTTAAAGGCCTTATATATAAAAGGAGATGGTGAATCTAATATGTTATAAATCTTAATACAGTAAATGTTATATGACTATATATGATTATAATAGTCACTAGAAAGGAGACCTGTTTTGAAATAATATTAATTTATGCAGTTAAACTTTGAACACTTATAGATCGGCTTAAATTGAAGTAATTTATAACATTATTGTGTGATAACATTAACTTTAAGCTGTTGATTGTTAAATTATTACATTCCTACTTCATAGTGTCTATTTTAAATTGGAAAGTTTGTTTTTAACAGTTTGTCTCGTTTTTTTATGAAATTTCTTTCGCACTGATTGAAGCCAAAGTTCAAAGGTAAAATAATTAGCAATACGATATTATTGCAGTACCATAATTACTAATTGGAATTGATTAAAGACCTCAGTCCCTTTAATATTATATATCATAAAGTACTTAAATAATAACTTAGCTCAAAAATAAAATGAATTCAACAATTTGTCTGGCTTTGTTTTTTTATCATTAAACTATCTAGCATCAAATGCATATTCATAATCCTATAATGCATGAAACTTGCGGCCTTTTAGGTTTGCGGCCTTTTTGGTAAGGCCTTTTTGGTCTACGGCCTTTCTGGTACCCAATCCTTACATTTACACCCTTAACTCTTGCAAAGGACAAATACACAATCACTGAATTACAAGTTTTCTAGCACCAAAGGTTATTTAAGAATAACACCCAGTGGGTAGTATGAGCAATCAAATGACTTATATTGCCCATGAGGTATTAGTCTGTTAAACTTAAATGCTATTGTAATGCAGAAAGTTATATCAAGGAAGTTAATTTTCATACATGAATTTGAGCTATAGCGTACATGTGAACTCTCTCGCTTTTAGAGGGACACTCCCTCTTTTAGGATTCAAAATTTTTTGAAAATGAAAGTTTTTTTACACATTTTCAGAATCTCCCAACTTGGAAACTGATAACTTCCTTCTTTGTTTCTATGAAAATAACAAATCTCCCTCTTTGCAAGTAAAAATCTCCCACTTTGGCCTCAGTAAAGTTCATGTGTATGCTATAGTTAGAAATTGTATTCATGTATAGTTGTATATTTTTATTTAAGAAATAGCATTATGACTAAAAAATCAAAAGTATGTTTTACGTTTCTGTTTATATACCAGTAGAATATAGACAAATTTAAAGAATATTACAAGTTTCGACCTCTTTATCTATTTTCATGGTATTTTTTTTCTGTCTATTTACAGTTGTGCAAAATCTTGCATTTTGCCATGTGCTTGCATCATTTGGCAGTCACCTTTTGAAATCATTTAACTGTTTGTTTATGTAGTGCCATGTATCATGTAATGATATCATATGTAACTTGATCAATTAGTTGAATTATATTTTAGTTATAGTTTATTTATATTAAAGTTTATTTATATTTACCCTGATTGCTACATACAACCTACATAGTGTTATTCTTAAATAACCTTGGGTGCTAGAGAGGTGGTAGTTAGTTTAATTATATTTTAGAATAAACAGGTATGTCGAAACAAATTATATCTCCATTTTTTTACCATGAAATTCACTGATAAGTTACTCATATGATGTACTTGAGGACTGTAAAATGTTTTTTCTGATTTTCTGTATCTGTTATGCTGGTAATATGTTATATAAAAAGTTTGATGTGTGAGGTTTCTTGTGTATTTATATAAGATGATTGATGTGTGAGGTTTCTTGTGTATTTATATATGATCCTCGTGTATCTATATTTTAGGTTCCTTGTGTATCTATATGTAAAGTTCCTTGTGTATCTGTATGTGAGATTCCTTGTGTATCTGTATATGAGGTTCTTTGTGTATCTATATGTGAGGTTCCTTGTGTATTTATATATGAGGTTCCTTGTGTATCTGTATATGAGGTTCCTTGTGTATCTGTATATGAGGTTCTTTGTGTATCTGTATGTGAGGTTCCTTGTGTATTTATATAAGATGATTGATGTGTGAGGTTTCTTGTGTATTTATATAAGATGATTGATGTGTGAGATTTCTTGTGTATTTATATAAGATGATTGATGTGTGAGATTTCTTGTGTATTTATATAAGATGATTGATGTGTGAGGTTTCTTGTGTATTTATATATGATCCTCGTGTATCGATATATGAGATTCCTTGTTTATCAATATGTAAAGTTCCTTGTGTATCTATATGTGAGGTTCCTTGTGTATCTATATGTGAGGTTCCTCGTGTATCTATATTTTAGGTTCCTTGTGTATCTATATGTGAGGTTCCTTGTGTATCTATATATGAGGTTCCTTGTGTATCTGTATATGAGGTTCCTTGTGTATCTGTCAGGGTTGGGTTTTTTCCGGCAAAAACTAGTTTTTTCCTTGCCAGTGGCAAAAACTGGAAAAAAATGCCAAAAACTGGTAAAAACCGGCAAAAATACCAAAAACCATGATAGGTGATATATCAGGGTTAAAAGTGAAAGACAAAGCTTTGGATAATTCTTGTTAAGTTAATTTTATTTTTCAGACATCACTAATAGATAAATGCATTTTTACTAGTTTAATAATATAATTTAAATAACAACATTTTTAGCTCACCTGAGCACAACGTGCTCAAGGGGAGCTTTTGTGATACCGCTTCGTCCGGCGTCCGTCGTTCGTCGTTCGTCGTCAACATTTACCTTGTGAACACACTAGAGGCCACAATTTTTATCCAATCTTCATCAAACTTGGTCAGAATGTTTGTCTGCATGAAATCTTGGATGAGTTCATTATTGGGTCACCTGGGGTCAAAAAGTAGGTCACGAGGTCAAATTTTAGGAAAAACTTGTGAACACACTAGAGACCACATTTATAGCCCAATCTTCACTAAACTTGGTCAGAATGTTTGTCTGCATGAAATCTTGGATGAGTTCGTAACTGGGTCACGTGGGGTCAAAAAGTAGGTCACTAGGTCAAATCTTAGAAAAAGCTTGTGAACACACTAGAGGCCACATTTATAGCCCAATCTTCACCAAACTTGGTCAGAATGTTTGTCTGCATGAAATCTTGGATGAGTTCGTAACTGGGTCACGTGGGGTCAAAAAGTAGGTCACTAGGTCAAATCTTAGAAAAAGCTTGTGAACACACTAGAGGCCACATTTATAGCCCAATTTTCACCAAACTTGGTCAGAATGTTTGTCTGCATGAAATCTTGGATGAGTTCGTAACTGGGTCACGTGGGGTCAAAAAGTAGGTCACTAGGTCAAATCTTAGAAAACGCTTGTGAACACACTAGAGGCCACATTTATAGCCCAATCTTCACCAAACTTGGTCAGAATATTTGTCTGCATGAAATTTCGGATGAGTTCGTAACTGGGTCACGTGGGGTCAAAAAGTAGGTCACAAGGTCAAATCTTAGAAAAAAGCTTGTAAACACACTAGAGGCCCTATTTATAGGCCAATCTTCATCAAACTTGGTCAGAATGTTTGTCTACATGAAATCTTGGATGAGTTCGTTATTGGGTCTCGTGGGGTCATAAAGTAGGTCACTAGGTCAAATTTTAGAAAAAGCTTGTGAAAACACTTAAGAGGCTACATTGATGGCCCAGTCTTCACCAAACTTGACCATCATGTTTGCCAGTATGAAATCTTACATATGTTTTGAAGTGAGTCATGTGGATTCAGTAGGTTACTTGGTAAAATTCTAGAAAATGTTATCAACCCAGTGGCCACACTAATGGTCCAATCTTCACCAAAGATTTCTAAAGTAAATAACTCTTTATTACTTAATGCCAGATTTGAGCCTACGTAAAGCCTGTGTCATCAGGTGAGCGATTAAGGGCCATCATGGCCCTCTTGTTAGAAGAAGGGAACACAGATCAATGCCTTTTTATATACCTCTCATCAAAATTCTGTTTTCTGAGATGTATAAAGTTTGCACATCCGAATTCAGAAAATCAAAAATGAAGAAGCAACATAGGTCAAGTAACAGTGAGCACATTTTATCCCTACCCTGGCTTCATTTTTCATCAACACAATAAATTGAACACTTTTTTCTGGCTTTTCCATTCACATTCTCTTCACATTAAATAGTACCACTTACATTTTGAAAATTAACCCTTCACTCAATAGTAACTGATTTTGCACACATTTTCTCAGTACTCAAACTCTACTGAGCCTCTCAACATTCTGTAACAGAACACAAGCTTGCCTGCCTTTTCTATTCCAAGACGGTTCCTGAGTTTTGCAATAATCTTTCCATCTTTTTCAACTTTGTTGAAAAAATCCCAGACTGGATCCTTGTTCCTATCACCTCTGGATGACATAACTGTTCTGTATCTTTGTTTGACTATTTGAAATTAAGTTGTTGGGAATATGTTTAGTAACTGAATGAATACAATACAATGTATGAAGAATATATAATACAAGGGATGAGTAAGACTATGTGAAATCACTTTATGAGAGGGCTAAATGACAGATCTACAATACACAGCCAATGTCTATTGCAAGGCATGTGCCTAAAGAGTGAACCAGTGTAAGAGATTAGTACCTTTGAGGCTTTGACCAGGTATATTCACACCTTTTCAAAGGGATTGTTGACATATTGAAACAAGTTCTTTCCATTTAACTTTTTTAGTTTTTGCCACTTATTTTTTTCCTTGCCGGTTTTTTCCGTTTTTTTCCATGGTTATTTCCACCCTTGGCAAAAACTTGCCAACCCTGGTATCTGTATATGAGGTTCCTTGTGTATCTGTATTTGAGGCTCCTTGTATATCTATATGTGAGGTTCCTTGTGTGTCTATATGTGAAGTTCCTTGTAGGTATATCTATATGTGAGGTTCCTTGTGTATCTATATGTGAGGTTCCTTGTGTTTCTATATGTGAGGTTCCTTGTATATCTGTATATGAGGTTCCTTGTGTATCTATATGTGAGGTTCTTTGTGTATCTATATGTGAGGTTCCTTGTGTATCTGTATATGAGGTTCCTTGTGTATCTGTATATGAGGTTCCTTGTGTATCTGTATGTGAGGTTCCTTGTGTATCTATATGTGAGGTTCCACGTGTATCTATATGTGAGGTTCCTTGTGTATCTATATGTGAGGTTCTTTGTGTATCTATATGTGAGGTTCCTTGTGTGTCTACTGTGAGGTTCCTTGTGTATCTATATGTGAGGTTCCTTGTGTGTCTATATGTGAGGTTCCTTGTGTGTATATATGTGAGGTTCCTTGTGTGTCTTTATGTGAGGTTCCTTGTGTGTATATATGTGAGGTTCTGTGTGTATCTATATGAGAGGTTCCTTGTGTATCTGTATATGAGATTCCTTGTGTATCTGTATGTGAGGTTCCTTGTGTATCTGTATGTGAGGTTCCTTGTTTATCTATATGTGAGGTTCCTTGTGTATCTATATGTGAGGTTCCTTGTGTATCTATATGTGAGGTTCCTTGTGTATTTATATGTGAGGTTCCTTGTGTATCTATATATGAGGTTCCTTATGTATCTATATGTGAGGTTCCTTGTGTATCTATATGTGAGGTTCCTTGGGTGTCTGTATGAGGTTCCTTGTGTATCTATATATATGAGTTTCCTCGTGTATCTGTATGTGAGGTTCCTTGTGTATCTATATATGAGGTTCCTTGTATATCTATATGTGAGATTCCTTGTGTATCTATATGTGAGGTTCCCTGTGTATCTATATGTGAGGTTCCTTGTGTATCTATATGTGAGGTTCCTTGTGTATCTATATGTGAGGTCCCTTGTGTATCTATATGTGAGGTTCCTTGTGTATCTATATGTGAGGTTCCTTGTGTATCTGTATATGAGGTTCCTTGTGTATCAATATATGATCCTTGTGTATCTGTATATGAGATTCCTTGTGTATCAAAATGTGAGGTTCCTTGTGTATTTATGTATGAGGTTCCTTGAGTACATGTATCTATATGTGAGGTTCCTTGTGTGTCTATATGTGAGGTTCCTTGTGTATCTATTTGTGAGGTTCCTTGTGTATCTATATATGAGGTTCCTTGTGTTTCTATATGTGAGGTTCCTTGTGTATCTACATGTGAGGTTCCTTGTGTATCTATATGAGGTTCCTTGTGTATCTGTATTTGAGGTTCCTTGTGTATCTATATGTGTGGTTCCTTGTGTATCTATATGTGAGGTTCCTTGTGTATCTATATGTGATGTTCCTTGTGTATTTGTATATGAGGTTCCTTGTGTATCTATATGTGAGGTTGCTCATGTATCTATATGTGAGGTTCCTTGTGTATCTGTATATGAGGTTCCTTGTGTATCTGTATTTGAGGTTCCTTGTGTATCTATATGTGAGGTTCCTTGTGTATCTATATGTGAAGTTCCCTGTGTATCTATACGGTGTATGTGAGGTTCCTTGTGTATCTATATGTGAGGTTCCTTGTGTATCTATATATGAGGTTCCTTATGTATCTATATGTGAGGTTCCTTGTGTATCTATATGTGAGGTTCCTTGGGTGTCTATATGAGGTTCCTTGTGTATCTATATATATGAGTTTCCTCGTGTATCTGTATGTGAGGTTCCTTGTGTATCTATATATGAGGTTCCTTGTATATCTATATGTGAGATTCCTTGTGTATCTATATGTGAGGTTCCCTGTGTATCTATATGTGAGGTTCCTTGTGTATCTATATGTGAGGTTCCTTGTGTATCTATATGTGAGGTCCCTTGTGTATCTATATGTGAGGTTCCTTGTGTATCTATACGTGAGGTTCCTTGTGTATCTGTATATGAGGTTCCTTGTGTATCAATATATGATCCTTGTGTATCTGTATATGAGATTCCTTGTGTATCAAAATGTGAGGTTCCTTGTGTATTTATGTATGAGGTTCCTTGTGTACATGTATCTATATGTGAGGTTCCTTGTGTGTCTATATGTGAGGTTCCTTGTGTATCTATTTGTGAGGTTCCTTGTGTATCTATATATGAGGTTCCTTGTGTTTCTATATGTGAGGTTCCTTGTGTATCTACATGTGAGGTTCCTTGTGTATCTATATGAGGTTCCTTGTGTATCTGTATTTGAGGTTCCTTGTGTATCTATATGTGTGGTTCCTTGTGTATCTATATGTGAGGTTCCTTGTGTATCTATATGTGATGTTCCTTGTGTATTTGTATATGAGGTTCCTTGTGTATCTATATGTGAGGTTCCTCATGTATCTATATGTGAGGTTCCTTGTGTATCTGTATATGAGGTTCCTTGTGTATCTGTATTTGAGGTTCCTTGTGTATCTATATGTGAGGTTCCTTGTGTATCTATATGTGAAGTTCCCTGTGTATCTATACGGTGTATGTGAGGTTCCTTGTGTACCTATATGTGAGGTTTCTTGTGTATCTATATGTGAGGTTCCTTGTGTATCTATATGTGAGGTTCCTTGTGTACCTATATGTGAGGTTCCTTGTGTGTCTACTGTGAGGTTCCTTGTGTATCTATATGTGAGGTTCCTTGTGTACCTATATGTGAGGTTCCTTGTGTGTCTACTGTGAGGTTCCTTGTGTATCTATATGTGAGGTTCCTTGTGTGTCTATATGTGAGGTTCCTTGTTTATCTATATATGAGGTTTCTTGTGTGTCTATATGTGAGGTTCCTTGTGTGTCTACTGTGAGGTTCCTCGTGTATCTATATGTGAGGTTCCCTGTGTATCTATACAGTGTATGTGAGGTTCCTTGTGTATCTATATGTGAGGTTCCTTGTGTATCTATATATGAGGTTCCTTGTGTATCTATATGTAACGTTCCTTGTGTATCTATATGTGAGGTTCCCTGTGTATCTATACAGTGTATGTGAGGTTCCTTGTGTATCTATATGTGAGGTTCCTTGTGTATCTATATGTGAGGTTCCTTGTGTATCTATATATGAGGTTCCTTGTGTATCTATATGTGAGGTTCCTTGTGTGTCTACTGTGAGGTTCGTTGTGTATCTATATGTGAGGTTCCTTGTGTGTCTATAATTATGTGAGGTTCCTTGGGTATCTATATGAGGTTCCTTTTGTATCTATATATGAGGTTCCTTGTATATCTATATGTGAGATTCCTTGTGTATCTATATGTGAGGTTCCCTGTGTATCTATATGTGAGGTCCCTTGTGTATCTATATGTGAGGTCCCTTGTGTATCTATATGTGAGGTTCCTTGTGTATCTATATGTGAGGTTCCTTGTGTATCTATATGTGAGGTCCCTTGTGTATCTATATGTGAGGTTCCTTGTGTATCTTTTTTTGAGGTTCCTTGTGTATCTGTATATGAGGTTCCTTGTGTATCAATATATGATCCTTGTGTATCAAAATGTGAGGTTCCTTGTGTATTTATATATGAGGGTCCTTGTGTATTTACATATGAGGTTCCTTGTGTGTCTATATGTGAGGTTCCTTGTGTATCTATTTGTGAGGTTCCTTGTGTATTTATATATGAGGTTCCTTGTGTTTCTATATGTGAAGTTCCTTGTGTATCTACATGTGAGGTTCCTTGTGTATCTTTATGAGGTTCCTTGTGTATCTGTATTTGAGGTTCCTTGTGTATCTATATGTGTGGTTCCTTGTGTATCTATATGTGATGTTCCTTGTGTATCTATATGTGATGTTCCTTGTGTGTATATATGTGAGGTTCCCTGTGTATCTATATGTGATGTTCCTTGTGTGTATATATGTGAGGTGCCTTGTGTATCTATATATGAGGTTCCTTGTGTGTATATATGTGAGGTTCCCTGTGTATCTATACAGTGTATGTGAGGTTCCTTGTGTATCTATATGTGAGGTTCCTTGTGTTTCTATATATGAGGTTCCTTGTGTATCTTTATGTGAGGTTCCTTGTGTGTCTACTGTGTATCTGTAAATGAGGTTCCTTGTGTATCTATGTATGAGGTTCATTGTGTATCTATATGTGAGGCACCTTATGTATCTACTGTGAGGTTCCTTGTATATTTTTATATGAGTTCCCTGTGTATTATGTCAGGGCAATATAAAGGTTCCTCGTCTATCCGTTTAAGAAATTCTCTGTATATCTGTACGAGAGGTTCCTTGTATATCTATATAAGGGGTTCCTTGTGTATTTATGTAATGGGATTAGCTGGCTTTTTTACTGCACAGCGACATTTTTATCATTATAGCACAGGGGCACTTATGAGGTGCCCAGGGACTGAACCCTGCCGGTCCATTATACTGACACAGGTGTAAAGCTGTCGGCTGGGGTTCGAACCCCCGACCTCCCGATTCGCAAGCCGACGCTCTACCACCTGAGCTATTGCGGCCGGTTGTGTATTTATATAAAGGGTTCCTTGTTTTCTGCAAAAATGTTTTTCTTTATACATATATAATACATGTTATGGGTTCCTTAACTTTATGTATATGGCTTTCATAATGTCATGCTGTCTATTGCGTTTCAGATTATGGGTATGGAGTTCAACATTGACCTGGTAGGATGAGACCAAGCACAGGGAGCTGTGTATTTCAAGGTGTGTTGTTGTTCACTGCTTTTGCAGTAGTATGGACAGCAGAGGACTCCTACAGTATAGGTACATATTTTTACTTTTTATTCTGTCTTGATATATATGTTGAATCTACAAATTTATGGATACTTACAGAGCTAGGAGAACGAAAGTTGTATTTTGTCACTGATATGCGCTTAAAAAGCATATGGCCAATAGTAAAATTAATAGAAAGAACTCTGTTTTAGCCACATAAGTATTAATTCATATGAATATCAGTATTTACATAATGCAGGTTGCAACAACTTGACAGATATACACTTGAGTGGTGTGTCCCACATACTTTTACTGGTTCATTTATTAAGCTTAAGATCATATTGAAAGTCATATATGGCTTCAGAATGGGCCCTTTTCTGTTGCTAAATACTGTATGTTAGCCTATATGATCTTGTAGTGTAAATGTCTAAATGCTCAAAACAAGTAAAATATAATGCTTATTTTCTGACTAACCAAAGAAGTATATAACAAACACCTTTCTTTCACTTTCGTCTCCATAGCCAATAACTTTATTGGGCGTTTCCATTAAACACACAAAAAGTAAATGGTGTTATCAATATTTTTCCGGCCTTAGTGAATTACAGATTTGTGCTGCATCATTCTAATGATGAGTTAATGATCTTTATTTTTCCGAATAAGACAAAGCTGGCCTTCTTCTTTTTCGAATCGGGCATTTTTTGTCTGCCATTGTTATTTACATATTTAGGGTCATGGACAAAAGTAAATACAAAGGAAGAATACGAAGGCATACGTTACTGATCAGAATATTTTGGAATTAATAATTTAAAATCTTTTATGACTCCCTTGTGTGAAAAGATTTTAAAAAACAATAAATTATTGGCTCATTTGAAATAATGTTAACAACTGTGGACAAATAACCATTATATCAGTCATATAATGTATCTGAAATGTTATTTGTACTAAATTTGATAATAAAATTCCAAACCATATACGTATATAACATTAAGGTACTTCCTTATGAATCACTCCTTATCATTACAGACATACTTAAAGGTGTGTCCGGCATGTCAGTTGTAAGTGCAACCATTGCATCTTTAGAGGCCTATGTCAACTCCAGTGGCATTTCTGTTCTATTTTAGTTACTGTCTGAGTTTGGTCAGTATAACCAGTATAACAATTTTAATTTTGTTGTGTTTCTTTTCATTGATTTCAGGGCAAGGCTTTGATCTGAATGTGACTAACAGTGGCCCAGTCATTGCTGGCTCGTTAATAAAATTCAATGCACTGTTATTCTTAACATCAAGTGCAAAGTTGCAAGACAAAGATCACTTCATATATGAATGGCAGGACATGTTTCATGAACTCACAAGACAGCGGGCCAATTTCAACACCACACTTGAGAAATGTTTATTTTTGGACGCTGGAGAGTATTTAATGAAGGTTGGAGTGTTTGATATTAAAAGCTTTACTCTAGTGGCCAACAAGTCGTCAACTTTTCATACCACAGGTGTGTTATTGTTTCTTGAAGTCATAATTTTGTTTTTTTTTAGTTAGCATTATTACTCAGTTGCTTTACTTTACCCAAGAGTCATCAGCTTCTTTTACCTGGTTAATGTCGGTAACAATTATTATTGCTTAAAATGCTTTCATAATAATAACTGTTAAGCCACCCGTATATAAATCTAAAGAATTTTTGGGACTATACCTTTAAGGTAAACTTTGAGTTCTTTTACAGTTTTATGTTAATATTCATGTTTTGTATAATTTTTTAAATCTTTTGGTTTACTGTTGTCACTTTCTGACGGTAATTGATTCAAGGGACTGTGCTTGTCATCCACTTGAGTGTGGTAATTTGATCGTGATCCAGTACCATAACATTTTTTCTGAGAATATAAAGAAAAAGGGTGGGACTGGCCAATGTATCCTTAGTATCCTGCTCATTGTTAAATTGATTGTTTTGGTTTTTGAGATACATCGCATTGACCAATTATGATCATTATGGCAAGGTCAAGCTGTTTTAATGGAGGAAGACCCCAGATAAATGTCTGGGTAGTATCACGGGCATACGGCAGGTTGTCTGGAAGGCCTTCTCAAATAAAATCTTTTGCCCCAAACTGGATTCGAACCCATGCAATGCAAGGCTGAGAAGTTAGAGGAGTTATAAATCAGCGACTATACCACTACGCCACAGGTGCTCCTAGTTAAATTGAAAAGTATCACTATTCATCTCTATGTATGTTACCTTAGCACTAAGGTCTGCTGACATTTTTTACTTATTTTTTTTAAATCAGACACTCTGAATGGGTATCTGGGTAGCCATCAAGAGCACGGTTACCATCGGCCAGGGTCCCATGGGGTGTATTCCACTGCTGACCCAGTCCACCTGACAGCTAACCTGACAGACGTGTTCACTAACCTACCAGTCTATTCATACAACTGGTCTATAACCGGACCAATCAACAACACTGTACCAACACAGGCTAACCATTGGTCAACAGATTTGAAGCATCCTGGATTCTATAACATTGGTGTTTCTGTACTGGCTATAAATGTTACCTACTGTGATGAACGCTCTGCAACTCATACCGTGACTGGAGTTTTCAACACTAGCATAGAATTAAAAGGTATGTATCCAAAACTTGTTTTTATGCTTGTATTTTTTCACTTTTGAATCATCAGTAGCATCCCCTGAAAGATGTAAAAAAAACTGTATATAATAGAGAATGAACTAGTCATTGTGTTTATTCATGTAATTTATTGATGTCAATGTATGGTGTTTCCACAGCAATTAAATCCATTTTAAGCTAGTTAATTGCCCATTTCCTCAATCTTATTTTCTATTCTTGTTAGTAGTTTTGAATTGTCTTAGGACCATAAAAAAATCTGAAATTATACCAATTAGACAACTATGTTGAGGTCACATTTATTAACCAACATTTCTTGGGGGTACTATTTTTATAACTAAAGGGTTATCCATCGTATATTGTTAAATGAAACCTATAATCTCAGATGAGGAAAGGTTTGTCTTTATAAAGTAATGCGCCTGAAAAATTGTTTGATTCAAGACTCAATGTGTGAGCATGGCATCATGGCATACTCTAATATATTAATCTCATGAACAATTTACAGAACATTTCGTTATATTTCTAATAATTTATATCGATCTCTGCTTACTTACCCTAACCATATATGCTGACTTTGTAAGGGAATTTTCTTATGTTAACTTGCTCATGCACAGTAAGATAGTCTGGTAGAAAACAAATGTACTGAGAGCTAGAACAAACTTTTTGCGAGTTCCTGACTGATTTCAGTCTAAGTGATTTATGCATTTGTTAGAAATGAACTTTTAACGAAGGTATCTTGATTCACAAGAATTACACAACAAACAGTAAGTTGTCTGTGGACCACTCTGACAAAACATTTCACCTGTTAGATGATTGAAATTTCCTGTGTTGGGCAAGTTAGGAATGGGATTTCTACAACTCTGCATTTGTATATTATTTTCTCTCAAGAATGATGTATGCAACAAGAAAACGGGATCAGTTCTAACCTATTGCTTTTGCTTTAAAATATATAGATGACACACTTTTGGTTGCCCCTGATGATAAAGTCCTTAAAACGCTTATTTATTGCCAAATGCGACTCATTTTCCAAGCCATCATTTTAACATATTTGGCAAAAATTGATTCTAATTTTTATGATGGTAAAGTGAAGTGATGATATGTTCAAACATGAAGATGTTTTGAGTTGATGGTGGAAACTTCAGGTTTTTCGCCGGCATTCTTCTGAGACAAGTTCTTTGCAAGCATGTCATCTGTGACAGGCTCATTACAGGCATGTCATCTGTGACAGGTTCATTGCAGGCATGTCATCTGTGACAGGCTCATTGCAGGGATGTCATCTGTGACAGGCTCATTACATCAAGTCTTTTGTGACAGGCTCATTGCAGGCATGTCATTTGTGACAGGCTCATTGCAGGCATGTCATTTGTGACAGGCTCATTGCAGGCACGTCATCTGACAGGCTCATTGCTAGCATGTCATCTGTGAAATGCTCATTGCAGGCATGTCATCTGTGACAGGCTCATTGCAGGCATGTCATTTGTGACAGGCTCATTGCAGGCATGTCATCTGACAGGCTCATTGCGGGCATGTCATCTGTGACAGGCTCATTGCAGGCATGTCATCTGTGACAGGCTCATTGCAGGCATGTCATCTGTGACCGGCTCATTGCAGGCATGTCATCTGTGACAGGCTCATTACAGGCATGTCATCTGTGACAGGTTCCTTGCAGGCATGTCATCTGTGACAGACTCATTACATGCATGTCTTCTGTGACAGGCTTATTGCAGGCATGTCATCTGTGACAGGTTCATTGCAGGCATGTCATCTGTGACAGGCTCATTGCAGGCATGTCATCTGTGACAGGTTCCTTGCAGGCATGTCATCTGTGACAGGTTCCTTGCAGGCATGTCATCTGTGACAGGCTCATTACAGGCATGTCATCTGTGACAGGTTTATTGCAGGCATGTCATCTGTGAAAGGCTCATTGCAGGCATGTCTTCTGTGACAGGCTCATTGCAGGCATGTCATCTGTGACAGGCTTATTGCAGAAATGACATCTGTGACAGGCTCATTGCAGGAATAGTATCTGTGAATCTGTGACAGGCTCATTGCAGGCATGTCATCTGTGACAGGCTCATAACATGCATATCATCTCTGACAGGCTCATTGCAGGAATGTCATCTGTGACAGGCTCATTGCAGGCATGTCATATGTGACAGGCTTATTGCAGGCATGTCATCTGTTACAGTCTCATTGCAGGCATGTCATCTGTGACAGGCTCGTTGCAGAAATGTCATCTCTGACAGGTTCATTGCAGGCATGTCATCTGTGACAGGTTCATCATGGCATGTATGTTGCCTGTGATAAGTTCATTGCATATGTGTTGTTTTACCAGTTGATTGCAGGCATGCCATCTCTAGGCATTTCATCTGTGACATGTTATTACAGGCATGCTGTCTGTAAAGGGTTCATTGCATGCATGTTGCATGTTATCTGTGACAGGTTATTGTAGGCATGTTGTCTGACAGGTTATTGCAGGCATGCCATGTTGTTGCAGACATGTTGCCTGGGACATGTAACTGCAGGCATGTCATCTACGACATGTTATTGTAGGTATGCTGTCTGTGACAGGTTATTGTAGGCATGTTGTCTGACAGGTTATTGCAGGCATGCCATCCATGACATATTATTGAAATTTGTTAATGACAGGTTATTGCAGGCATGTTTTCGGTGACAAGTTTTTGCAGGCATATCATCAGTATCATGTTATTACAGTGCATTTTGTCTGTTACATGTTATTGCGGGCATGTTGTCAGTGATAGATTATTGCTGAGATTTTTTTCGATGACAAGTTATTGCAATCATATCATCAATAACAGGCCATTGCAGGCATGTCATCTGTGACATGTTATTGCAGGCGTGTTGTCATTGACAAATAATTGCAGGCATGTCATCTGTATTAAACATGTTACTGTAGCCATTTGTCCGCAAAAAGTTCATTGCAGGCATGTTATCTGTGACATGTTTATTGCAGCCATGTCATCTGTGACATGTTTAGTACAGCCATGTCATCTGTGACATGTTTAGTGCAGACATGTTATCTGTGACATGTTTAGTGCAGACATGTTATCTGTGACATGTTTAGTGCAGCCATGTCACTGTGACATGTTTAGTGCAGCCATGTCATCTGTGACATGTTTAGTGCAGCCATGTTGTCTGTGACATGTTTAGTGCAGACATGTCATCTGTGACATGTTTAGTGCAGCCATGTCATCTGTGACATGTTTAGTGCAGCCATGTCATCTGTGACATGTTTAGTGCAGACATGTCATCTGTAACATGTTTATTGCAGCCATGTTGCCTGTGACATGTTTAGTGCAGACATGTCATCTGTGACATGTTTAGTGCAGACATGTCATCTGTAACATGTTTATTGCAGCCATGTTGCCTGTGACATGTTAAGTGCAGACATGTCATCTGTGACATGTTATTGCAGGCGTGTTGTCATTGACAAATAATTGCAGGCATGTCATCTGTATTAAACATGTTACTGTAGCCATTTGTCCGCAAAAAGTTCATTGCAGGCATGTCATCTGTGACATGTTTATTGCAGCCATGTCATCTGTGACATGTTTAGTACAGCCATGTCATCTGTGACATGTTTAGTGCAGCCATGTTATCTGTGACATGTTTAGTGCAGCCATGTCATCTGTGACATGTTTAGTGCAGACATGTTGTCTGTGACATGTTTAGTGCAGCCATGTTGTCTGGGACATGTTTAGTGCAGACATGTTGTCTGTGACATGTTTAGTGCAGCCATGTCATCTGTGACATGTTTAGTGCAGACATGTCATCTGTGACATGTTTAGTGCAGACATGTCATCTGTGACATGTTTATTGCAGCCATGTTGCCTGTGACATGTTTAGTGCAGACATGTCATCTGTGACATGTTTATTGCAGCCATGTCATCTGTGACATGTTTATTGCAGCCATGTTGTCTGTGACATGTTTATTGCAGCCATGTCATCTGTGACATGTTTAGTGCAGCCATGTCATCTGCGACACGTTTAGTGCAGCCATGTCATCTGTGACATGTTTAGTGCAGCCATGTCATCTGTGACATGTTTATTGCAGCCATGTCATCTGTAACATGTTTAGTGTAGACATGTCATCTGTGACATGTTTATTGCAGCCATGTCATCTGTGACATGTTTATTGCAGCCATGTTGTCTGTGACATGTTTATTGCAGCCATGTCATCTGTGACATATTTATTGCAGCCATGTCATCTGTGACATGTTTAGTGCAGCCATGTTGTCTGTGACATGTTTAGTGCAGCCATGTCATCTGTGACATGTTAATGCAGGATTGTGTCTGTGACATGTTTAGTGCAGCCATGTCATCTGTGACATGTTAATGCAGGATTGTGTCTGTGACATGTTTAGTGCAGCCATGCCATCTGTGACATGTTTATTGCAGCCATGTCATCTGTGACATGTTTATTGCAGCCATGTCATCTGTGACATGTTTATTGCAGCCATGTCATCTGTGACATGTTTATTGCAGCCATGTCATCTGTGACATGTTTATTGCAGCCATGTCATCTGTGATCTGTTAATGCAGGATTGTGTCTTTGACATGTTTAGTGCAGCCATGTCATCTGTGATCTGTTAATGCAGGATTGTGTCTGTGACATGTTTAGTGCAGCCATGTCATCTGTGACATGTTTATTGCAGCCATGTCATCTGTGACATGTTAATGCAGGATTGTGTCTGTGACATGTTTAGTGCAGACATGTTATCTGTGATCTGTTATTTTAGGCATGTTGTTTGTGACATTTTATTGCGTACATGTGGTCTATGATGGAAGTTTTTTCCCAGTTTAATTGGCCTTTCAAAATAACGTATGGTATCCATGTAATTTAATATTAAAAGATCAGTGTGTTATCTGTCTTGTCAGCTTGTATTTACTGGTGGCTTTAACCATCAGCGCAAACAACAACAAAGGATAAGTTTCCTTTCCTGTTTGCCTATCTGATGATGATATGGTTATTGATGTCCTGGCAGGATGCCTAGAAAGAGTTAAGTGGATTTCTGTTTAAAGACATGCTATCACAGTAACAACACCAGAACTAGTATATCTAGAGACACCATCCAGATTCATGTCAGGAAAACAAACTGAATCAAAAAGCCAACTAAATGTAAATCATCATTTGCAATTTTAGGAATGAAGATTGTATGACACAGTTGAATTATTTAAGTAAGATAAAAATGTTTTCTGCAATCATACCAAAATTGAGACGAAGTGATTAGCTGTTACCTTTGTAATATTAACCATGTTGTAAGATTTATTAATAAGCATTTGACATATTACCTTGGTGATCCATGGTGAAAAATTTTAAATCTATCCCAGATAAATGATGAAATAGATCTATATGAGGGTTCACCACCTTTTATGTCTGGCAGCAAGGTACATGGGACAGATAATATATCTTGCCATTGAAGATAACAGTGTAAACAATGGATAGGACAGATATCCCTCTCATTACTAATTTCTGAATGACCATTCTCTAGATAACCTACTTTATCACCATTATTTTTGTTGCGAAATGTATATAGGTTTTGTTTGTTTGTTTATTGGGTGTATATGTGATTGTTTGTTTATTGGGTTTATCGCCCTACCAACAGTATTTCAGTAACTATAACTTAGGGACAACTTGTATATTGAAGCAGATATAGTGCTGTCTTTACTATATATAGCATGTTGCGAACACCTGGCATGATATCACACCCAGTCACATTATCCTGACACCTGGCCAACTGTGGAACTACTCTTATATTTGCTTGAGCATTAGCAAGAGAGCTTAACCAGTACCATATTTTATGACTTTGGTATGTCATGATCTGAGATCAAACCTTGGGCCTCCCAGTACCTGGAGCTGACACTGTACCAATTACGCTACTAGGTCTGGTCTATGAAAATATGTAGTGGTTTGTTGTAACACAACCAAATGTATGTTATGTTGACTATTGGTATTTATCTACAATTATTTGGTGCCTTACTCGGTATTTGAATTAAATAGATAGTTCTTTGTAGTCATATGATGGTGTAATGGACATTTCATTCTACAAGTAAATATAAAATTATAATGTAAAATTACAAATAATCATATTTACATATGCATGCACAAATATATATATATATATATATATATATATATATAAACCGGTACATATACAGTTTAACCTGACCATGCAACTGCCCCTAACCAGTGACCACCTGCTCTATATGTCAACTTCAAAGCCGACTGCACAAATTTCTTCTTTAATATCTCTCTCTCCCTCTCTCTCTCTCTCCCTCTCCCTCTGTGTTTGTCTGTCTCCCTCCCTCTCTCTCTCTCCTCTCTCTCTCTCTCCCTCCTTCTCTCTCTCTCTCTCTCTCTCCCTCTCTCCCTCTCTCTCTCTCTCTCTCTCTCTCTCTCGCCCTCTCTCTCTCATTTTAAAACAACTCTCTCATTTTTTTATTTTAAAACATGTTACTGCTGTAATCTATACAACATTATACACACTGCAGGTAATGTACTGTAATGTGTTTTCGTAAAGTGTAACATTTTCTTAACATGCTGTAATTACATGATAGTAAGAGGGTTTAGTATTTATAACAACTTGCAAGTATTGTTATCAAGGAAGGGCAGTGAGGGATGAGTTCAACACTGTTATGCAAGTCATAACAATAAATTGTAAATGATAAAATGATAACAGCTCTCCACGTAGTAAATGCATGAACTGTTAAGATACTTGCCCTATAATGTGCTCCAGGTTATCATTAGTCAAGGTCTCGTATCAGTATAAATAATAATCATATAAGGTAACCAGATGGATTCTTGTTATCTCTTTCATTATCAGTCTCAATATTTCCCATAAAAAAACCTTTGCCCAAACATTCACACTGATCCTGATCAGACAGCACTCAGCATCATGGACCATTATCTGCTATGTGACTGTTTAGAAAGTGTAGATCCTGATCAGACAGCACTCAGCATCATGGTCCATTATCTGCTATGTGACTATGTTTAGAAAGTAGATCCTGATCAGACAGCACTCAGCATCATGGTCCATTATCTGCTATGTGACTATGTTTAGAAAGTGTAGATCCTGATCAGACAGCACTCAGCATCATGGACCATTATCTGCTATGTGACTATGTTTAGAAAGTGTAGATCCTGATCAGACAGCACTCAGCATCATGGTCCATTATCTGCTATGTGACTATGTTTAGAAAGTGTAGATCCTGATCAGACTGCACTCAGCATCATGGTCCATTATCTGCTATGTGACTATGTTTAGAAAGTGTAGATCCTGATCAGACAGCACTCAGCATCATGGTCCATTATCTGCTATGTGACTATGTTTAGAAAGTGTAGATCCTGATCAGACAGCACTCAGCATCATGGTCCATTATCTGCTATGTGGATATGTTTAGAAAATGTAGATCCTGATCAGACAGCACTCAGCATCATGGTCCATTATCTGCTATGTGACTATGTTTAGAAAGTGTAGATCCTGATCAGACAGCACTCAGCATCATGGTCCATTATCTGCTATATGACTATGTTTAGAAAGTGTAGATCCTGATCAGACAGCACCCAGCATCATGGTCCATTATCTGCTATGTGACTATGTTTAGAAAGTGTAGATCCTGATCAGACAGCACTCAGCATCATGGTCCATTATCTGCTATATGACTATGTTTAGAAAGTGTAGATCCTGATCAGACAGCACTCAGCATCATGGTCCATTATCTGCTATATGACTATGTTTAGAAAGTGTAGATCCTGATCAGACAGCACTCAGCATCATGGTCCATTATCTGGTATGTGACTATGTTTAGAAAGTGTAGATCCTGATCAGACAGCACTCAGCATCATGGTCCATTATCTGTTATGTGACTATGTTTAGAAAGTGTAGATCCTGATCAGACAGCACTCAGCATCATGGTCCATTATCTGCTATGTGACTATGTTTAGAAAGTGTAGATCCTGATCAGACAGCACTCAGCATCATGATACTGTTATCTGCTATGTGACTATGTTTAGAAAATGTAGATCCTGATCAGACAGCACTCAGCATGGTCCATTATCTGCTATATGACTATGTTTAGAAAGTGTAGATCCTGATCAGATAGCATTCAGCATCATGGTCCATTATCTGCTATGTGACTATGTTTGGAAAGTGTAGATCCTGATCAGACAGCACTCAGCATCATGGTCCATTATCTGCTATGTGGATATGTTTAGAAAATGTAGATCCTGATCAGACAGCACTCAGCATCATGGTCCATTATCTGCTATGTGGATATGTTTAGAAAGTGTAGATCCTGATCAGACAGCACTCAGCATCATGGTCCATTATCTGCTATGTGGATATGTTTAGAAAGTGTAGATCCTGATCAGACAGCACTCAGCATCATGGTCCATTATCTGCTATGTGGATATGTTTAGAAAGTGTAGATCCTGATCAGACAGCACTCAGCATCATGGACCATTATCTGCTATGTGACTATGTTTAGAAAGTGTAGATCCTGATCAGACAGCACTCAGCATCATGGTCCATTATCTGCTATGTGACTATGTTTAGAAAGTGTAGATCCTGATCAGACAGCACTCAGCATCATGGACCATTATCTGCTATGTGACTATGTTTAGAAAGTGTAGATCCTGATCAGACAGCACTTAACGTTATTGACCTTGTTTGTTTTGCCAAAACACAGCAAATGCATGCTGAGCATGAACAATTTAATATTCTGCCAAGACTCTCTCACCAGCATTGGCCGTGGGTAACCTTTTCCCAAACATCCATTTCTTCATATCCCATCCAAGTTATTCATTTCAAACTTTACTAACATAAGAGAAACCCATTTCAAATGGGCAGATAACAAATATATATCTCTCATGCTATTGGAAGGAGACTCTTTTAAGGTTCATAATTATTTGTAAATATTATTATTTACTTTGGAAGTTTTATAATAAAATTGTGAATAAAGCCTTGTAATATTTTCATGTTTTTCAGACCCTGTGATTGATGCGAAAGTTACTGGAAACCACATCATACAAACAAATGAGTCGCTGACTTTGTACGTCCTTTATAAGGGCAGGTAGGATTTTTAACATAAAATTCATTATGAAATATATTTTATGTAATAGGCAAATAAATAGTGCTTAACAATATGCCATGGTAAGTAGCAATATTTTCTAGTGCAATGTTGGTGGAACTATCAGATCCTTTCCAGCCAGCACCCAGTGTGAGATGGGCGGTCTTGATCTACAGTTTTTGTTATGCCTTTCCAGCCAGCACCCAGTGTGAGATGGGCGGTCTTGATCTACAGTTTTTGTTATGCCTTGCCTGTCCAGCCCCCAGTGTGAGATGGGTGATCTTGATCTATAGTTTTTGTCTATGCCTTGCCTGTCCAGCACCCAGTGTGAGATGGGTGATCTTTATCTACAGTTTTTGTTATGCCTTGCCTGTCCAGCACCCAGTGTGAGATGGGTGATCTTGATCTACTGTTTTTGTTATGCCTTGCCTGTCCAGCACCCAGTGTGAGATGGGTGATCTTGATCTACAGTTTTTGTTATGCCTTGCCTGTCCAGCACCCAGTGTGAGATGGGTGATCTTGATCTACAATTGTTTTTGTCTATGCCTTGCCTGTCCAGCACCCAGTGTGAGATGGGTGATCTTGATCTACAGTTTTTGTCTATGCCTTGCCTGTCCAGCACCCAGTGTGAGATGGGTGATCTTGATCTACAGTTTTTGTCTATGCCTTGCCTGTCCAGCACCCAGTGTGAGATCGGTGATCTTGATATACAGTTTTTGTCTATGCTTTGCCTGTCCAGCACCCAGTGTGAGATGGGTGATTTTGATCTACAGTTTTTGTCTATGCTTTGCCTGTCCAGCACCCAGTGTGAGATGGGTGATCTTGATCTACAAATGTTTTTGTCTATGCCTTGCCTGTCCATCACCCTGTGTGAGATGGGTGATCTTGATCTACAGTTTTTGTCTATGCCTTGCCTGTCCAGCACCCAGTGTGAGATGGGTGATCTTGATCTACAGTTTTTGTCTATGCCTTGCCTGACCAGCACCCAGTGTGAGATCGGTGATCTTGATATACAGTTTTTGTCTATGCTTTGCCTGTCCAGCACCCAGTGTGAGATCGGTGATCTTGATATACAGTTTTTGTCTATGCCTTGTCTGTCCAGCACCCAGTGTGAGATGGGTGATCTTGATCTACAATTGTTTTTATCTATGCCTTGCCTGTCCAGCACCCAGTGTGAGATGGGTGATCTTGATCTACAGTTTTTGTCTATGCCTTGTCTGTTCAGTACCCAGTGTGAGATGGGTGATCTTGATCTACAGTTTTTGTCTATGCCTTGCCCATCAAGCACCCGGTGTGAGATGGGTGATCTTGATCTACAGTTTTTGTCTATGCCTTGCCTGTCCAGCCCCCAGTGTGAGATGGGTGATCTTGATCTATAGTTTTTGTCTATGCCTTGCCTGTCCAGCTCCTAGTGTGAGATGGGTGGTCTTGATCTACAGTTTTTGTCTATGCCTTGCCTGTCCAGCACCCAGTGATGGGTGATCTTGATCTACAGTTTTTGTCTATGCCTTGCCTGTGCAGCACCCAGTGTGAGATGGGTGATCTTGATCTACAGTTTTTGTCTATGCCTTGCCTGTCCAGCCCCCAGTGTGAGATGGGTGATCTTGATCTACAGTTTTTGTCTATGCCTTGCCTGTCCAGCACCCAGTGTGAGATGGGTGATCTTGATCTACAGTTTTGTCTATGCCTTGCCTGTCTAGCACCCAGTGTGAGATGGGTGATCTTGATCTACAGTTTTTGTCTATGCCTTGCCTGTCCAGCACCCTGTGTGGGATGGGTGATCTTGATCTACAGTTTTTGTCTATGCCTTGCCTGTCCAGCACCCTGTGTGAAATGGGTGATCTTGATCTACAGTTTTTGTCTATGCCTTGCCTGTCCAGCCCCCAGTGTGAGATGGGTGATCTTGATCTACAGTTTTTGTCTATGCCTTGCCTGTCCAGCACCCTGTGTGAGATGGGTGATCTTGATCTACAGTTTTTGTCTATGCCTTGCCTGTCCAGCACCCAGTGTGAGATGGGTGATCTTGATCTACAGTTTTTGTCTATGCCTTGCCTGTCCAGCACCCAGTGTGAGATGGGTGATCTTGATCTACAGTTTTTGTCTATGCCTTGCCTGTCCAGCACCCAGTGTGAGATGGTTGATCTTGATCTTCAGTTTTTGTCTATGCCTTGCCTTTCCAGCCCCCAGTGTGAGATGGGTGATCTTGATCTGCAGTTTTTGTCTATGCCTTGCCTGTCCAGCCCCCAGTGTGAGATGGGTGATCTTGATCTACAGTTTTTGTCTATGCCTTGCCTGTCCAGCAACCAGTGTGAGATGGGTGATCTTGATCTACAGTTTTTGTCTATGCCTTGCCAGTCCAGCACCCTGTGTGAGATGGGTAGTTATATACTCTAAATACAATAGCACTGGTTATACACTCTGTATGCAATGGCAAACTGGGTATACACTATGTATACAATAGCCTACTGGTTATACACTGTATACAATAGCATACTGGTTATACACTGTATACAATAGTATACTGGTTATACACTGTATACAATAGTATACTGGTTATACACTATGTATACAATAGCTTACTGGTTATACACTGTATACAATAGCATACTGGTTATACACTGTATACAATAGTATACTGGTTATACACTATGTATACAATAGCATACTGGTTATATACTCTGTACACGATAGCATACTGGTTATATACTGTGTATACGATAGCATACTGGTTATATACTCTATACGATAACACAATGGTTATATACTCTGTATATAATAGCACACTGGTTATATACTCTATACGATAGCACACTGGTTATATACTCTGTATACAATAGCACACTGGTTATATACTCTGTATACAATAGCATACTGGTTATATACTCTGTATACAATAGCACACTGGTTATATACTGTGTATACGATAGCATACTGGTTATATACTCTATACAATGGCACAATGGTTATATACTCTGTATACAATACCAAACTGGTTATATACTCTGTATACCATAGCATACTGGTTATATACTCTGTATATAATAGCATACTGGTCATACACTCTGTGTACAATAGCATACTGGTTATATACACTGTATAAAATAGCAACTATTCACCTGCTAAGCATAAATCGATTGGGCTGTTCATACCAGTCTTCAGAAGTTTTCCATATGACCTGTCCTGTGTCCATAGCTCTACCCTGATTTTTCTAGAGTCTCTCTTCACTCAAAATAGCTGGATGGTAAAAATGATTCTGCATATGTAACTTGTCAAACATATACAATATATATTTATGACCTTGCAGTCCGCCATTCAATGTGTGCTGGAGCCTGGAGCCAGTGAGTGGACCTGGAGTGAACCAGTCTAACTGTACAGCCAACATAACAGGCCACAGACACAGACTGCCAGTCACAACACCCCCTGCTGGCAAATATAAGTTCCACATCAACATAACAAATGATGTTAGCCGCACAGCATTTACAGAAAACGTAGACGTGAGAGAACCAAAAGGTACAGATTCATAGGTTTTTGGCAAACCCTTTTTTTATATACACATCTGCATGATACCTGAAACATTTTTTAAACTACATTCAAATCTCCATTACACAAAATTTGGTCTTACGAAATAATGGGGAAGTTCAAATGTCAAATGTCATGGCCAAATTTGTTTTTATGAAATGTAAAAAATTAACAATAGATCAAGAGCTGATACAATGAAGAGATCAGCTTATTGGAACATCCACCATCCACCAATTAACTGTTAATTTGTTTAAGGATTACATGATGTGTTAGTGAAGTCTTCACACTTTTAAAAGTGACACACGCCTTGCTTTAGCGGCGGCTATTGTTTGGTCTAATTAATTGACCGACATCTCACCATGGGCACAGTTGTTTGTAACTAGCCTTGGATAGTGTTATTTATATTAAAAGCTGGCTGGCGTAAAATAAATGAATCAAAATTAAATTTGATCAAAATTAAATTGACCAAATCATCATTTACATTTAAAATCACACACACAAAAAAGATACATAATGGAAGCAATGGGATTCAAACTTATGCAGGTAGGAGAAGCTGCATGCAAGTATCCATAGGTTTATCTTGCAGTCATATAATACATTGTCACCATTCATAAATATTCTTCCTTTAACTAAAATTCTTAAGGAAAGCCTCAACTTATTTTGTTGAAAGAAAAGTTTTTTTTGTAATGTTTATGATATTAAAATTTATGTCAGAAGTGAGTGAAGTTAAATGCAGTAAATATGTACAAGATTTTCACACAATTTTTAAAAAAAATTTTTTTAACCAACTGGCAGACAAGACTTTTAAGACACTACTGTTGATCTTTTTGTTTTGTAATTTGTTTAAGCATACTTTTAAGTTTTACTTCATACAGCAAGTTATGCTATCTTATTGAGCAGAAGGTGTTTCTTTTATCCTGTCAATGCCATAGATATTAATCTTTGTGGAACAATTTTAACATTTATTTTTTCAGTTCCTCATTATCACAGCTTCCTGGTTGTTGTCGGTCCTGTGGTGCTTGGTCTTCTCTCTGTCACAATTGGTCTGATTGTTGTCGTCCAATTGATTGAGGGGAGACAGAATAAACACACCCCTGAGACGGCTGACTTTAGCTTCCACCCAACTCTAGAGAAGTCACTGAGGCCAGAGGACAACCGTTCCTTCTTCCATAGGTTTTTTGGAAGAGTATTCAAGGGAAAGAACTCTGAAGCAACCACTGTGCTTATTGATGCAAGAAGACCTAGCTATGGGACCCTGTCCAGTTCGATGTAGACATTACCTGACAGGCAGTGAGCCAGGATTGTGTGTTGCTATCAACAAGTTACTTGTGACATACTTTTTGACATGCACATGTTGTGAATAAAGAAAAACAGTGTGAAATAGGTGGTCGAAAAAATAAAGTTGTAATGTGTACTTTTTTGGGGGTGTTTTATGTTATCAACTTTAAACATTTCTAAAGCTTTTAATTGCCAGAATGTTTAAGAGAGACTAATCTTTCTGCATCTTAATATCATAAGGTTGGTACAACAATCATCTGATAGAGAGTTGGCATAAGTTAACTACCGGTATGTGCAATATATGAAAATAATGTCGAGACACAGGCTTTTATTTGAAGCAGTGTGTACCAAGTAAAAGAATGCTTTCTTGGTATATTGTTGCTTACTTTGTGTAATTATGTGTAATTATGCACACACCTGTGATTGCTTTTAATACAAAAGATATTTTTATTCATATCAATGTGACATAAGAAGTTGTATTTTGCTTGTTCATACCTTTTTTTGGCTGTATATAATGATAAAGAAATAAGAATTATGTACTTTGCACTTTATGTCTTTTCTGTATGTTTAAAAAATGTTGCCAAAGAACCATACAAGATGTTAGGCGTACAACTTGGGTTAATATAAGATGTAGTACACTAGAGCATGTCTCTAACATGCTGTGCTTGTTTGGTACTACAGATTGTGTAAAGTACTGCAGCTTACATTTTATTTTCTAATTTATCTCTTATATTTACAATTTGATTAACAGTATTTTGTTTGTTTACAACAGTTACTTTGCTTACCTTGTTGAGATTATAAAATATAGATATGCTAATTTTTTCTCATAAGCCTATGGCATGTGTCATAATCACTTTTCTATTTATGAACTTAATCTTACATAGTAGTATATTGCATTTATAAGTAGCAGCTATATATCATTTTTAATAAGTTGCACAAAAGTAACAATTTGTGAACAGTCAAACTGTTACTTGGAAATTTCACAAGATAAATAGAGGGCCTGACACGAGTTTTCATTTAATACGAACATTTATTAAACAAGTTTTAGGGAGAATGATTGTTAGCGAGCCCATGGTGAGTTTACAGTCATTTTTCCTGGATGAGTTATATAAATGTTTGTAATAAATGATAAATGTCTTTAATAACACTTAATTTAAAGTAAAACTTTATTACAAAGTATTTACTAACTGCTTAAGTTATCTTACAACATTCTGCTAAAATATTTACAATGCAAAGGTGCAATTTTAACTCTGTCAGTGTCCTGACATTGATGAATATTCAAGAATACAAGGGCCGACATTCCTAGAAATATTACTAGCAAAAACAACTTTTTTAAATTAGAAAATGGACATCAGCTTATATTGTAGAATTTTTTTCTGTTTAAGTAGGAAAAAATCCTCTTTTTATCAAACTGGATTGGAAAATAAACATACAAAACTTTAGAAAGGATAATGTGCCTGACAATCCAGATTTCAGTAGCAAAAATCCTATTGCAATGCTGTAAAAGTTACAGATACTACATTATATTTGGACTCGACTTCTTTGCTTATCAAAGGCTGTTGTATTTAGTTCTAAACTTTAAATGGTTGTAATCTTAATTAATTATGGGATTATTTGATTCTAGACTAGGTAATAATACCAATTCATTTCAGTTGATTGGTGTCAATTCATTTCATTGCAGTTGATTGGTGTACATAGTATTATAAAATTGGTGTACCAATTGAATCAATGAAGTTTTATTAAATTCTTCAGAATAAAATGATTGTATATACACTTTTGCTTTTAATTATTTCCTAATTTTTATCTGGTAGAGGGCTTACCTTATAATATTGTACCATATCCCCTTGGCATTTGGTAATTTAACATTTTATTAAATAAGACAATTTTAACCACCCATCAGACCTGGTAGCACAATTAGCAGAGTCAAAGTCGTTAAAAATGGTGTTAAAAATGGTAGTGGTATAGGCTCCCAAGCTAACACAAGCAAATATAAGGGTAGTTCCACGACTGGTTAGCCCAGTTTCAGGATAATGTCACTGGGTGTGGTATCATGTCAGGTGTTCACGGCATGCTATACAAAGTGAAGGCAGCACTATATCTGCTTCAAGTGGACACCAGGTAATTGAAATACTGTTAGTGGGATGATAAACCAAATATAAACAAAACAATATTAACCACAACAAAACCAAGTCTTTAGCACTGAAGTTCAATTTGTTTTGACATTGGAACCTTGCTTCTTGAAAAATAATCTAAAAGAATGATCTAAAATTGTACTAAGTCCCACTAATACAGGCTATAATTAATGGAGCAGTATCCGTAACATCTGCCACAGGAGAACCACAAGACAGTTGGAAGACTATTCCATATGGAAGGTCTCATCAGGACTTGAAGCCATGCTGTGATGTCCAGAGGCAGAAAAAACATAAAATGACCTGTCCGAGAGCTGAGAATAAAATGACCTGTCTGTGAGCTGAGAATAAAATGACCTGTCTGAGAGCAGAGAGTAAAATGACCTGTCCGAGAGCTGAGCATAAAATGACCTGTCCGAGAGCTGAGAATAAAATGACCTGTCCGAGAGCTGAGAATAAAATGACCTGTCTGTAAGCAGAGAATAAAATGACCTGTCTGTGAGCTGAGAGTAAAATGACCTGTCTGTAAGCTGAGAATAAAATGACCTGTCTGAGAGCTGAGAATAAAATGACCTGTCCGAGAGCTGAGAATAAAATGACCTGTCTGTAAGCAGAGAATAAAATGACCTGTCTGTAAGCAGAGAATAAAATGACCTGTCTGTAAGCTGAGAGTAAAATGACCTGTCCGAGAGCTGAGAATAAAATGACCTGTCCGAGAGCTGAGAATAAAATGACCTGTCTGTAAGCAGAGAATAAAATGACCTGTCTGTGAGCTGAGAGTAAAATGACCTGTCTGTAAGCTGAGAATAAAATGACCTGTCTGAGAGCTGAGAATAAAATTACCTGTCTGAGAGCTGAGAATAAAATTACCAGTCTGTGTGCTGAGAATAAAATGACCTGTCTGAGAGCTGAGAATAAAATGACCTGTCTGAGAGCTGAGAATAAAATGACCTGTCTGTAAGCTGAGAATAAAATGACCTGTCTGTGAGCAGAGAATAAAATGACCTGTCTGTAAGCAGAGAATAAAATGACCTGTCTGTGAGCAGAGAATAAAATGATCTGTCTGTGAGCTGAGAATAAAATGACCTGTCTGTAAGCAGAGAATAAAATGACCTGTCTGTGAGTAGAGAATAAAATGACCAGTCTGTAAGCAGAGAATAAAATGACCTGTCTGTGAGCTGAGAATAAAATGACCTGTCTGTAAGCAGAGAGTTAAATGACCTGTTTGAGAGCTGAGAATAAAACGACCTGTCTGTGAGCAGAGAATAAAATGACCTGTCTGAGAGCAGAGAATAGAATGACCTGTCTGTAAGTAGAGAATAAAATGACCTGTCTGTGAGCTGAAAATTAAATGACCTGTCTGAGAGCAGAGAATAAAATGACCTGTCTGAGAGCTGAGAATAAAATGACCTGTCCGTAAGCAGAGAGTAAAATGACCTGTTTGAGAGCTGAGAATAAAATGACCTGTCTGTGAGCAGAGAAAAAAAATGACCTGTCTTTAAGCAGAAAATAAAATGACCTGTCTGAGAGCTGAGAATAAAATGACCTGTCTGAGAGCTGAGAATAAAATGACCTGTCTGTAAGCTGAGAATAAAATGACCTGTCTGTGAGCAGAGAATAAAATGACCTGTCTGTAAGCAGAGAATAAAATGACCTGTCTGTAAGCTGAGAATAAAATGACCTGTCTGAGAGCTGAGAATAAAATGACCTGTCTGTGAGCTGAGAATAAAATGACCTGTCTGTAAGCAGAGAATAAAATGACCTGTCTGAGAGCTGAGAATAAAATGACCTGTCTGTAAGCAGTGAATAAAATGACCTGTCTGTAAGCAGAGAATAAAATGACCTGTCTGTGAGCCGAGAATAAAATGACCTGTCTGTGAGCTGAGAATTAAATGACCTGTCTGAGAGCTGAGAATAAAATGACCTGTCTGAGAGCTGAGAATTAAATGACCTGTCTGAGAGCTGAGAACAAAAGAATAACTAAAATTTCAGCAGTTTGCACGGAGGTTTATTTATCATTCTAAAGAGCATGTACAGGCATTTAAATACAGAAAAGTATGTAACAAATAATGCACACACAAAATATCAAAATTATGCACAAATATTGGCTGTGTATTGTTTTGTAATGAGGAAGATACAATATCACATCTCAGTGATTACAAGCAAGGATACGGAGACGAGGAAGTGAAACCCATGTAGCAACATTGTATTTAACCCTTACACTCGTGCATTGGCCATTTTACGTCTTTGTGAAACAATCGTAATTATCTTAAGTAGAATCTGCACTACTTAGGGTCTGTTTATCGACTGGTTTGACCATAGTTTCACTATTAAATGATAAAATATGTGTTAGAAAAACTTTAAACTGTTTTAATGAAAGTAAAAAAAATAGGTAACATTTCAAAATCATATATCAGTACTTTGAATGAAATGGTTAAACATGTGACCTCAGTATGTGTTGATCAATATGAGCTGTCATAGGACAGTATGCGTGAGTGTTCAAATGCACAATAAAACGATGCTACCTCTTGGTTCTTGCATGCAAAATCTTAACCTGTCTGTTATGTCCCAAAGGTTTCTTCAAATAAATATGAGGATGATTCATTCCAATCTATGGACTGGTTATTGAGGTATGAGATTGGTTGTACTGATGCTCACAAAACAGAAGTGAGCATTACAGAGACTGAGATAACTAGGTCAACTACATATAAAGGTAATTAGACATTGCTTGAGACTGCCGCCAACAGTGCCGGCCACTTCCACAGCTCCTGCAGGCAGAAGTTATTGACACAACTTTGTAAGGCCTAATCAAAATTGTGTTTTGCAGATTTGGGGCTAACTGCAGCTATAAGAGAAAGTGGATAATGCCTCCACTGAGCTGCAATTTTGCTGTGATCAAAATTTTGCGACGTACAGTGGGGAAGACATGACACCGGATACAGTCCAAACTATCCATTGTAAGAGTATAACTCCTGCCGTTCCACATTTTTAGGAATTCTGTTAAGATTATGCATACTTGTATCCTCCGCAGGTATTTCAACTTGTTGTGAAACTAGAGCTATTACTGAAAATGATGAAATACCCACACTACCCTGCAAAATTGCAATGACCAATCACATTTGACTGCTGTACCACTGTCGATAGTTGGAGATATATTAATACAAGCTTAATTTGTAAACTAAGGCCATCAGCCACATCATGTCGAATCCAGCTTGTCAGCTTTACACAAACAATTTAACATATAAGGAGAAATAGTCAGTTGATCAGTTAAAGCAAGAGTAAGGCTGCCTTCCCTCTGCCAACAGAACCAGTTTGTACATGACAAGAGGGCCATGATGGCCTTATATATTGCTCAACTGAGTGCCATAGATGTAAGGTAAAAGTTGAAAAATTGGACAAGTTTTAAGTTTAGAAATACATTGTATATCATAGTGACACAATTTATGTCATTACAGCAATGTGCAGCTATTAAGGTGGAGGAAGACTCCGCACAAATGTCTGGGTACAACCACTGGTACACTGCATGTCAGCTAGAAAACCTTCCCACACTATATCCGTGTCCCTGAACAGGTAACGGAAGGAGTAATTATGTTACACTGTTAATTTGTAAGTTCACAAGAATCATCTGACAATCTCTTGAAGAGAATCTGGTGTGAAAAGAATTTTTTTACTACACAGCCATTGGTTGAGTAAGGCTTTGCCCAAGGCTCTATGTTTTGTAGTTTTTGACAAGTTGCTGTATCTTTTGTTGCTTCTGACAAGGATATTTTCAAGGTTTTACCTTATGGCCATATACAGAAAAAGGCTACGCCCCTGAAGGCCTTGATTTTGACAAATCAAAATTCTTTGAACAGTACTGATAGAGGGTCTCTCGAGAACCATGTACATCAAATATCAAGATTCCAGCTCTTGACAAGAATATTTTTTAAATTTTAGAATAAAGCTACAACATAGAAAATGGCCAAGGTTCTGGCAGCCAAGTTTAGTAAAAGATAAAAACACAACCTTTTATTTCAACCTGTTATCTGATTAAATTTGGTTAGCCAGCATCACAGATGATCACAGTAGCTCACCTTGAGTATATGCTCAGCTGACCTTGAAAGTACACAAGCAAACTATTGTGGGTAAAGTACAGCATTTTGTCTTTAAATCACTTATGTCTTGAAACCAAACTCCTTTTTAACAAAACAAATAAAAAATTCCCCATAATGAGTTTTAAGATATATCAATAATTGTTTAATGTGTTATAATGTGTTAATAAGGCTATGTAATTAAACATAATTTTGAAAGTTACACCGTGCATTTGTATGTTACAAAGATGGAAAACAGATGTAGAAGTATAATCCAGATATTATTTTATATCACTTTCATTTTTGTTCTAGTTTAGAGTCATAACAGGAATTTCTCAATTATCCATAGAAAATTATTGCTCTTTTATTCATAGAAAAATATTGACAACACCAACATTCTCCTATATTTTAAATTTAAGAAGTATGGATGGTGAAAACATGAAAAAGGGTAGCAAATCACTAATTTAGCAATAAATTTTAAACAAAAAAATCCTGACATGCAGGAGAAATAACAACATGTGGATAGAAGAAAGTAAAAGCACATAATTGTAGGTAACACAATATTTGTATCAGCCCCGAGTCTGTATACAGCTATGAGACATCAATCAGTTATTTATTCACAGCTGACAACTTTTTCGTTGACAGCAATTCAAGTTACATCACTTTCATTACCAAGATTATAAAATTGCCCAATTAAAAAGAGATGTAAGGGACTAACTACATGTTGTGCTTTATTCACTACAGGTAAGTTTTACCACAGTTACTTCCCTTTCCATATTTATTTCAGGTTCAAGTCAATAAGATGGGACATGGTAAACAATTAACGCCCCTGATGTAGACGGTTATTGCTTCACTTCCAGAGAAATGTTTATCTAGCTAAAATTTTGCAAATAAAAAAATGGGTTTAAAGCCTTGTTCCTTCTTGAATCTTTTTTTTAACATTTTACTGACATTTTAACATTGAAAATCTACCCATGTACGGACGTAGACCTAAGCAGTATGCTAATTCTATCAGTGTGCTTTTATTGGATGATCCAACATGATGAATGACAATGGGACTACAGACAGTATTGGTACAACCCTATCATCCATACATACAAGTTTCAGGTAGGGACTTTATGTTTGGTGAATAATGGCCAGGTAAATATCACCCAGTTCACAGGATGTCAGCAAAAGTAGGAACTCATTAATGACACATGTTAAAATAAACATATGTAAGATTCAACCCAATTTACATTCAATGCATCTTCATTAACCCAATTCAATTAACTATATACAGTAACATTCTATCTGTGTACATGCACACATGATGTACATGTACATGCAGTATAGGCCTTTAAGTTCAAAACTCAAAGTTAAAGTTCATACAATGAACAAGACATAATTTTGTCACACATATAACCCTGCATACATGTAATGCAAGATTGTATATTTGTGTAATAAACTTATTGCTTTCCTTCTTAAACTATAACCAATAAACAAAATTAAGCTCTAGTTATTCAAAAACATTAACAGAGCAACAAACCAAAAAAGTCCCAAATACCTTAAGTTAGTGTTAGTATAGGAAAAGTTTGAAAAGTTTATTCAATTTCAGCCAGAAGGTGGTTCGACACATGCAGCAATACATAATGGCATACTCATACATGGTACAAAATATTACACAGTATTAGTATATGTGACATACAGGGTATGTGCAGCCAGTCGATGACTCAAACAAACAACCAATCCCAAACAGGGTCATGTTCTACTGACCAATCGATACCAGACCACTTACAGTTTAGTACAACATAAACCAGGCATGTATTCATTAATTATTGTTACATAAAAACTGCTCAAGTCTTCAATCTCCAAAATATTTATTTATTGATACTTAAAATTTGCATCAAATCTTAGCTAAGCTTTTGTAAGTATGCAACCTTATTTTAAGACAAAATCCTGTATCTATGAAAATGGCTTAGAAATGGTTAACTACAGGCATTTGTAGAAAAAATCAATACATTAATAAACTTGATGACTTGCACACAAAACTTAAACCTGAACATTTCAGCAACCCAGACTCTCAGGACATTGTAACTGTGTTATTGCTTTCAACATAATAGTTGAGGAAAACATTAAGAAGGCATTTCTCCAGCAGATATTCCATATGTATGTCATAGCAACTTGTAGAAATAAGGAAAAACAACAACACATTGAACAACATCTATTTATGAAAGTGTTTAGTGTGAGCAATGAAAAGAAACATTCAGGAAAGTTCTGTGTCATGTTATAATACATTTATTACTTTTCAAAAGTTTGAAGAACAATAGGAACATTTTGGAATATTTGGAACACTATTTTTTTATAGACAGCATACAGTTATGGTTTTGTTAGCAATAGATTCGGTTAGAAAGGCACATGATAATAAAACAGTGGTTATTGGATCAAAATAGTTTATTTTTGTAATATTCTCTATTGCTAATATATAATCTCAAAAATTAAGAACATAAGAATAACTATGAAACTGCATATAAACGAAAGCCTAATTAAGAAAATACAAGCATTGATGTTTATTGAAAAAAACAGCAACACACTGCTGGTATGTTTTAACAAAGACTGAACTGTTAAAATAATTCATAGGTAACTTAATAGTCTACTTTTGAAAATGCACCTGTTGTCATGATATACGCTGAATTAATTAACCACATGGACACACTTGTAACAAAAGAACACTTAGTTCTTCAACTGTACTGGTATGAACACTTGAGGTAGAAAAGGGAATCAATAGTCTAGCTCACACCTTGCAGCAGCAAAACATACTGAAACTAAAGCTAATAGCACGTCAGAAATACCCCACACCCCAAACTCTTTAGGTACAGAAAGATGGGTGAACAAATTTAATCTCACAGAGTCCAAACTACAGTTAGTGTGTGTTTAACTAGAAAATTTTCTGTTTTTATATCACTTTCAATAAATGTGTGTCGTTAAGAAAGAACATTATGCCATATCAAGTTTATTGCATCGTATATACAGATTATGTGCAAATTGAGCTTAAAGTGAGACATAAATCTGTAAGTTATTGCAATAATTATCTTTACATGCTATGTATAAAACTTGTTTCATTATTTCTGTTTCAAGCACTATCCTACTGATGGTACCAGGGCAATTACTCTCAGCAGGTACTCCATTCAGGCAAAATGTACAAATACACCTTAACAACTGAATGAGATTGTCGAGAATATTTCACTTATAGCCAAAATGAGGCTAAGATAATTTTGCGTATCACAACTGTTAAGATCCACTTGATGAGTAATATCAGTTGGAAAACAGGACTAGGTTATATTTTTAACAGGTTATGAGGATGGGGATTTTAATACATTTGTAACAGAATCTCCATGTAGATTTATAACACCTCAAAACAAGGCTAAGTGTATATTTAGTACTCTTTGAGAATCATGTATGAGCCAATCTGAAAGAGTACCAATAATGTAGGGTTGAAAGAAACATAACAGGACAAATTGTTTCACAAAATCACCAGATTTCCTTCTGTTTTGGAGCTCTGGCACTATATGATTTATAACATAGTTTTGAACAACTCTTCCACAATGAACAAGTCTTCCAAACCACTTTTCATTTCTCAGACGAGACCAAATCCTTCTGTTTGCTGTATGGCTTTCAGGAGTTTCTCTTTTAACATCTCTTTACTTGAGTATTTGGGTAGGTCAAGCAGGTTGAAACAGGTGTGGGCCACTGGTAGATAGTTCTCTGCTAAATTCACTGGCTGTATCACTAACTGTTGAAGGAGAAATAGATTCATCTGAATGTTACATATTTGTCAAGTTGCATCCGAAGAACAGCAGCATATATAAATCATCTACTCTTGTTCAATATGTGTTATAATATGTTTTATAATTTAAAAAATATTTCTGCTATATTTTTAAAAAATTAACAAATCATTGACAGTGAGCTAAAGAACATCACACATATTTGTTGCTATAAATCAATGCTCTTATACTAGAAAGCAAGTATGTAACAAAGTAATGCTTGAATATATTATTGCCATCTGCCAATATTTGAACCCGGGAAAGCCATTGTGTTCAAAAGAGGGCTCCCTAACACAACTGGCTACAGGAAAAGCTATGCATATTGAGGGTTGAGCGATGCCTGTAACAATACAACATATTGCTAATTTTGGTTTGATAAACAAGAAGGCCATGATGTATCATTAAATATTTACATTGCACATACTGCACCCATTGGAAGTTGAAAAAAATCAACGCAGTGTTTGCAGCTGTCCCAGAACCTTACCTTCACATACTTCATCCCCATAATTGGTATCTTATCACTGCCAGTTAAAAATACTGAAATGAAAAAACACAAAGTATTGTTACTCAAAGCAGCAAAGTTAAAAATTATAACAACAAAGCATCTTCAAATGTTTCTATAAGGCTTTAACAAGACATCGCTACAGTTGAGTACTAAGCTTAAGATTCAGATAAGCCAGCTCCAATAGTGTGAGAAAAACATAACCATACTGTTGGACAATATCAGTAGCCATACTGTTGGACAATATCAGTAGCCATACTGTTGGACAATATCAGTAACCATACTGTTGGACAATATCAGTAGCCATACTGTTGGACAATATCAGTAGCCATACTGTTGGACAATATCAGTAGCCATACTGTTGGACAATATCAGTAGTCATACTGTTGGACAATATCAGTAGTTATACTGTTGGACAATATCAGTAGCCATACTGTTGGACAATATCAGTAGCCATACTGTTGGACAATATCAGTAGCCATACTGTTGGACAGTATCAGTAGCCATACTGTTGGACAATATCAGTAGCCATACTGTTGGACAATATCAGTAGCCATACTGTTGGACAATATCAGTAACCATACTGTTGGACAATATCAGTAGTCATACTGTTGGACAATATCAGTAGTTATACTGTTGGACAATATCAGTAGATACTGTTGGACAATATCAGTAGCCATACTGTTGGACAATATCAGTAGCCATACTGTTGGACAATATCAGTAGCCATACTGTTGGACAATATCAGTAGCCATACTGTTGGACAATATCAGTAGCCATACTGTTGGACAATATCAGTAGCCATACTGTTGGACAATATCAGTAGCCATACTGTTGGACAATATCAGTAGCCATACTGTTGGACAGTATCAGTAGCCATACTGTTGGACAGTATCAGTAGCCATACTGTTGGACAGTATCAGTAGCCATACTGTTGGACAGTATCAGTAACCATACTGTTAGACAGTATCAGTAGCCATACTGTTGGACAATATCAGTAGCCATACTGTTGGACAGTATCAGTAGCCATACTGTTGGACAATATCAGTAGCCATACTGTTGGACAATATCAGTAGCCATACTGTTGGACAATATCAGTAACCATACTGTTGGACAATATCAGTAGCCATACTGTTGGACAGTATCAGTAGCCATACTGTTGGACAGTATCAGTAGCCATACTGTTGGACAGTATCAGTAGCCATACTGTTGGACAGTATCAGTAACCATACTGTTGGACAGTATCAGTAGCCATACTGTTGGACAACATCAGTAGCCATACTGTTGGACAACATCAGTAGCCATACTGTTGGACAATATCAGTAGCCATACTGTTGGACAATATCAGTAGCCATACTGTTGGACAGTATCAGTAACCATACTGTTGGACAATATCAGTAACCATACTGTTAGACAATATCAGTAGCCATACTGTTGGACAATATCAGTAGTCATACTGTTGGACAGTATCAGTAGCCATACTGTTGGACAATATCAGTAACCATACTGTTGGACAATATCAGTAACCATACTGTTGGACAACATCAGTAGCCATACTGTTGGACAATATCAGTAGCCATACTGTTGGACAATATCAGTAGCCATACTGTTGGACAATATCAGTAGCCATACTGTTGGACAATATCAGTAGCCATACTGTTGGACAATATCAGTAGCCATACTGTTGGACAATATCAGTAACCATACTGTTGGACAATATCAGTAGCCATACTGTTGGACAATATCAGTAGCCATACTGTTGGACAATATCAGTAGCCATACTATTTCAGCAAGCAAGTAAATGTGTAAGTTGCTCTTTAAGCAACTCAGCCAATTATGAGGATTCTACAGGTGTGGTTGACTGGCAACAATCTTTAAGTGGTCGTCTATTGGTGTCCAATTAAAGCATGTTTGTCATATTGTCATATGTTCCCTGGATGTACACCTGGTGGTCATTATTAGGTGTCAATTAAGGAACAAATTAACTTAGGCAGCGCTTAAGTGGTCTTTTAAAGCAAATATAGGCTGGTTTTGGCATTGCACGGTCAGGCTTGACTGTACATGTAGGAAATGTACTGCAAATGGCTGTCCGTTGGGGCGGTTGCATGGTCAGGCTTGACTGTACATGTAGGAAATGTACTGCAACTGCCCGCCAGTTGGGGTGGTCACATGGTCAGGCTTGACTGTACATGTAGGAAATGTACTGCAAATGGCCGTCGGTTGGGGCGGTCACATGGTCAAGCTTGACTGTACATGTAGGAAATGTACTGCAAATGGCCGTCGGTTGGGGTGGTCACATGGTCAGGCTTGACTGTACATGTAGGAAATGTACAGCAAGTGGCCGTCAGTTGGGGTGGTCGCATGGTCAGGCTTGACTGTACATGTAGGAAATGTACAGCAAGTGGCCATCAGTTGGGTCGGTCACATGGTCAGGCTTGACTGTACATGTAGGAAATGTACTGCAAGTGGCCGTCAGTTAGGGTGGTCACATGGTCAGGCTTGACTGTACATGTAGGAAATGTACAGCAAGTGGCCGCCAGTTAGGGTGGTCACATGGTCAGGCTTGACTGTACATGTAGGAAATGTACTGCAAATGGCCGTCGGTTGGGGCGGTCGCATGGTCAGGCTTGACTGTACATGTAGGAAATGTACTGCAAATGGCCGTCGGTTGGGGCGGTCGCATGGTCAGGCTTGACTGTACATGTAGGAAATGTACTGCAAATGGCCGTCGGTTGGGGCGGTCGCATGGTCAGGCTTGACTGTACATGTAGGAAATGTACTGCAAATGGCCGTCGGTTGTGGCGGTCGCATGGTCAGGCTTGACTGTACATGTAGGAAATGTACAGCAAGTGGCCGCCAGTTAGGGTGGTCACATGGTCAGGCTTGACTGTACATGTAGGAAATGTACTGCAAATGGCCGTCGGTTGGGGCGGTCGCATGGTCAGGCTTGACTGTACATGTAGGAAATGTACTGCAAGTGGCCGCCGGTTGGTGAGTCGCATGGTCAGGTTTGACTGTACATGTAGGAAATGTACTGCAAATGGCCGTTGGTTGGGGCGGTGGCATGGTCAGGCTTGACTGTACATGTAGGAAATGTACTGCAAGTGCCCGCCAGTTGGGGTGGTCGCATGGTCAGGCTTGACTGTACATGTAGGAAATGTACTGCAAGTGCCCGCCAGTTGGGGTGGTCGCATGGTCAGGCTTGACTGTACATGTAGGAAATGTACTGCAAATGGCCGTTGGTTGGGGGGGTCACATGGTCAGGCTTGACTGTACATGAAAGAAATGTACTGCAAATGGCCATCGGTTGGGGCAGTCACACTGTCAGGCTTGGCTGTACATGTAGGAAATGTACTGCAAATGGCCTGTCGGTTGGGGCGGTCGCATGGTCAGGCTTGACTGTACATGAAAGAAATGTACTGCAAATGGCCGCCGGTTGGGGCGGTCACATGGTCAGGCTTGACTGAACATGTAGGAAACATACAGCAAATGACCGCAGGTTGGACCGGTCGAGTGGTCAGGCTTGATTGTACATGTAGGAAATGTACTGCAAGTGCCCGCCAGTTGGGGTGGTCGCATGGTCAGGCTTGACTGTACATGTAGGAAATGTACTGCAAATGGCCGTTGGTTGGGGGGGTCACATGGTTAGGCTTGACTGTACATGAAAGAAATGTACTGCAAATGGCCATCGGTTGGGGCGGTCACACTGTCAGGCTTGACTGTACATGTAGGAAATGTACTGCAAATGGCCGTTGGTTGGGGTGGTCACATGGTTAGGCTTGACTGTACATGAAAGAAATGTACTGCAAATGGCCATCGGTTGGGGCAGTCACACTGTCAGGCTTGACTGTACATGTAGGAAATGTACTGCAAATGGCCTGTCGGTTGGGGCGGTCGCATGGTCAGGCTTGACTGTACATGAAAGAAATGTACTGCAAATGGCCGCCGGTTGGGGCGGTCACATGGTCGGGCTTGACTGAACATGTAGGAAACATACAACAAATGACCGCAGGTTGGACCGGTCGCATGGTCAGGCTTGATTGTACATGTAGGAAATGTACTGCAAGTGCCCGCCAGTTGGGGTGGTCGCATGGTCAGGCCTGACTGTACATGTAGGAAATGTACTGCAAATGGCCGTTGGTTGGGGGGGTCACATGGTTAGGCTTGACTGTACATGAAAGAAATGTACTGTAAATGGCCATCGGTTGGGGCGGTCACACTGTCAGGCTTGACTGTACATGTAGGAAATGTACTGCAAATGGCCTGTCGGTTGGGGCGGTCGCATGGTCAGGCTTGACTGTACATGAAAGAAATGTACTGCAAATGGCCGCCGGTTGGGGCGGTCACATGGTCAGGCTTGACTGAACATGTAGGAAACGTACAGCAAATGACCACAGGTTGGACCGGTCGCATGGTCAGGCTTGACTGTACATGTAGGAAATGTACTGCAAATGGCCGTTGGTTGGGGCGGTCACATGGTCAGGCTTGACTGTACATGTAGGAAATGTACTGCAAATGGCCGTTGGTTGGGGGCGGTCGCATGGTCAGGCTTAACTGTACATGTAGAAAATGTACTGCAACTGCCCGCCAGTTGGGGCGGTCGCATGGTCAGGCTTGACTGTACATGAAAGAAATGTACTGCAAATGGCCGTCGGTTGGGGCAGTCACATGGTCAGGCTTGACTGTACATGAAAGAATTGTACTGCAAATGGCCGTTGGTTGGAGCAGTCACATGGTCAGGCTTGACTGTACATGAAAGAAATGTACTGCAAATGGCCGATGGTTGGGGCGGTCGCATGGTCAGGCTTGACTGTACATGTAGGAAATGTACAGCAAATGGCCGTCGGTTGGGGCAGTCACATGGTCAGGCTTGACTGTACATGAAAGAAATGTACTGCAAATGGCCGTCGGTTGGGGCAGTCACATGGTCAGGCTTGACTGTACATGTAGGAAATGTACTGCAACTGCCCGCCAGTTGGGGCGGTCACATGGTCAGGCTTGACTGTACATGTAGAAAATAAACTGCAAGTGGCCGTCAGTTGGGGCAGTCACATGGTCAGGCTTGACTGTACATGTAGGAAACGTACAGCGAATGGCCGCAGGTTGGGGCGGTCGCATGGTCAGGCTTGACTGTACATGTAGGAAATGTACAGCAAGTGGCCGTCAGTTGGGGTGGTCACATGGTCAGGCTTGACTGTACATGTAGGAAATGTACAGCAAGTGCCCGCTGTTTAGGGCAGTCACATAGTCAGGCTTGACTGTACATATAGGAAACGTACAGCGAATGGCCGCAGGTTGGGGCGGTCGCATGGTCAGGCTTGACTGTACATGTAGGAAACATACAGCGAATGGCTGCAAAGTGGACTGGTTGCATGGTCAGGCTTGACTGTACATATAGGAAATGGAGAAATTAACTTACAGAGAAACTTCTTCTTATCTTCTAAAGATAAATCATGGAAGACATCCCAGAAAAACTTGATTGTTTGGTGGTAGCGATGATACTCTCCCTGATACTGTGTGTTCTGTAAGGGAATAAAAACTTGATTGTTTGGTGGTAGCGATGATACTCTCCCTGATACTGTGTGTTCTGTAAGGGAATAAAAACTTGATTGTTTGGTGGTAGCGATGATACTCTCCCTGATACTGTGTGTTCTGTAAGGGAATAAAAACTTGATTGTTTGGTGGTAGCGATGATACTCTCCCTGATACTGTGTGTTCTGTAAGGGAATAAAAACTTGATTGTTTGGTGGTAGCGATGATACTCTCCCTGATACTGTGTGTTCTGTAAGGGAATAAAAACTTGATTGTTTGGTGGTAGCGATGATACTCTCCCTGATACTGCGTGTTCTGTAAGGGAATAAAAACTTGATTGTTTGATGGTAGCGATGATACTCTCCCTGATACTGCGTGTTCTGTAAGGGAATAAAAACTTGATTGTTTGGTGGTAGCGATGATACTCTCCCTGATACTGCGTGTTCTGTAAGGGAATAAAAACTTGATTGTTTGGTGGTAGCGATGATACTCTCCCTGATACTGTGTGTTCTGTAAGGGAATAAAAACTTGATTGTTTGATGGTAGCGATGATACTCTCCCTGATACTGTGTGTTCTGTAAGGGAATAAAAACTTGATTGTTTGGTGGTAGCGATGATACTCTCCCTGATACTGTGTGTTCTGTAAGGGAATAAAAACTTGATTGTTTGGTGGTAGCGATGATACTCTCCCTGATACTGTGTGTTCTGTAAGGGAATAAAAACTTGATTGTTTGGTGGTAGCGATGATACTCTCCCTGATACTGCGTGTTCTGTAAGGGAATAAAAACTTGATTGTTTGGTGGTAGCGATGATACTCTCCCTGATACTGTGTGTTCTGTAAGGGAATAAAAACTTGATTGTTTGGTGGTAGCGATGATACTCTCCCTGATACTGTGTGTTCTGTAAGGGAATAAAAACTTGATTGTTTGGTGGTAGCGATGATACTCTCCCTGATACTGGGTGTTCTGTAAGGGAATAAAAACTTGATTGTTTGGTGGTAGCGATGATACTCTCCCTGATACTGTGTGTTCTGTAAGGGAATAAAAACTTGATTGTTTGGTGGTAGCGATGATACTCTCCCTGATACTGTGTGTTCTGTAAGGGAATAAAAACTTGATTGTTTGGTGGTAGCGATGATACTCTCCCTGATACTGGGTGTTCTGTAAGGGAATAAAAACTTGATTGTTTGGTGGTAGCGATGATACTCTCCCTGATACTGTGTGTTCTGTAAGGGAATAAAAACTTGATTGTTTGATGGTAGCGATGATACTCTCCCTGATACTGTGTGTTCTGTAAGGGAATAAAAACTTGATTGTTTGGTGGTAGCGATGATACTCTCCCTGATACTGTGTGTTCTGTAAGGGAATAAAAACTTGATTGTTTGGTGGTAGCGATGATACTCTCCCTGATACTGGGTGTTCTGTAAGGGAATAAAAACTTGATTGTTTGGTGGTAGCGATGATACTCTCCCTGATACTGTGTGTTCTGTAAGGGAATAAAAACTTGATTGTTTGGTGGTAGCGATGATACTCTCCCTGATACTGTGTGTTCTGTAAGGGAATAAAAACTTGATTGTTTGGTGGTAGCGATGATACTCTCCCTGATACTGGGTGTTCTGTAAGGGAATAAAAACTTGATTGTTTGGTGGTAGCGATGATACTCTCCCTGATACTGTGTGTTCTGTAAGGGAATAAAAACTTGATTGTTTGATGGTAGCGATGATACTCTCCCTGATACTGTGTGTTCTGTAAGGCAATAAAAACTTGATTGTTTGGTGGTAGCGATGATACTCTCCCTGATACTGTGTGTTCTGTAAGGGAATAAAAACTTGATTGTTTGGTGGTAGCGATGATACTCTCCCTGATACTGCGTGTTCTGTAAGGGAATAAAAACTTGATTGTTTGGTGGTAGCGATGATACTCTCCCTGATACTGCGTGTTCTGTAAGGGAATAAAAACTTGATTGTTTGGTGGTAGCGATGATACTCTCCCTGATACTGGGTGTTCTGTAAGGGAATAAAAACTTGATTGTTTGGTGGTAGCGATGATACTCTCCCTGATACTGTGTGTTCTGTAAGGGAATAAAAACTTGATTGTTTGATGGTAGCGATGATACTCTCCCTGATACTGAGTGTTCTGTAAGGCAATAAAAACTTGATTGTTTGATGGTAGCGATGATACTCTCCCTGATACTGTGTGTTCTGTAAGGGAATAAAAACTTGATTGTTTGGTGGTAGCGATGATACTCTCCCTGATACTGTGTGTTCTGTAAGGGAATAAAAACTTGATTGTTTGATGGTAGCGATGATACTCTCCCTGATACTGTGTGTTCTGTATGGGAATAAAAACTTGATTGTTTGGTGGTAGCGATGATACTCTCCCTGATACTGTGTGTTCTGTAAGGGAATAAAAACTTGATTGTTTGGTGGTAGCGATGATACTCTCCCTGATACTGTGTGTTCTGTAAGGGAATAAAAACTTGATTGTTTGATGGTAGCGATGATACTCTCCCTGATACTGTGTGTTCTGTAAGGGAATAAAAACTTGATTGTTTGGTGGTAGCGATGATACTCTCCCTGATACTGTGTGTTCTGTAAGGGAATAAAAACTTGATTGTTTGATGGTAGCGATGATACTCTCCCTGATACTGTGTGTTCTGTAAGGGAAGAAAAACTTGATTGTTTGGTGGTAGCGATGATACTCTCCCTGATACTGTGTGTTCTGTAAGGGAATAAAAACTTGATTGTTTGGTGGTAGCGATGATACTCTCCCTGATACTGTGTGTTCTGTAAGGGAATAAAAACTTGATTGTTTGGTGGTAGCGATGATACTCTCCCTGATACTGTGTGTTCTGTAAGGGAATAAAAACTTGATTGTTTGGTGGTAGCGATGATACTCTCCCTGATACTGTGTGTTCTGTAAGGGAATAAAAACTTGATTGTTTGGTGGTAGCGATGATACTCTCCCTGATACTGTGTGTTCTGTAAGGGAATAAAAACTTGATTGTTTGGTGGTAGCGATGATACTCTCCCTGATACTGTGTGTTCTGTAAGGGAATAAAAACTTGATTGTTTGGTGGTAGCGATGATACTCTCCCTGATACTGTGTGTTCTGTAAGGGAATAAAAACTTGATTGTTTGGTGGTAGCGATGATACTCTCCCTGATACTGTGTGTTCTGTAAGGGAATAAAAACTTGATTGTTTGATGGTAGGGATGATACTCTCCCTGATACTGTGTGTTCTGTAAGGGAATAAAAATATGTGTACAATAAACAGCCCATGCAAGAATTCATCGAATGGAGCAACAAGTTTAAAAACCAGAACCATCACTAGAGAATATGTGCAGAACATTTAGCAGTGAAGTTGAAAACAAAATTTATTTTTAACCTAATTATTCACATCACTTATTCCTGTACAAACAGCATGTTCAATTATTAAGTTTGTAAGTATTTAAATTATGCTTTGGATGTATGAAGATCCTGCCAAAGTTATCCAATGTCTCTGTCATGCTACAACGGTAACACATCCAACTTACATTTTCCAGGACATGGAAGTCATAGTTCTCATTGCCCACAACCATAGCCCTGAGTTCTTGGGGATGGAATAACTCCTGAAATGGTTACAGAGATATATAAAGAATTACAGCCAGAGTAAGAACAGGACATAAGAAAAGAAACTAACATCATGTAAATTTTCATTAAGGCCTTGTGTAAATATCTACAATTCACTTGACAAAATATTATGTTATCAAATGCCCATCTAGTTAAGCAACTAACTTGGCATAATCAAATTTAAAAAACATCAATGCCTCAGAAAGCTAAATTTTAGTAAATTATATGTATAAATATATATATATATATATAATAGCAAGTTACACAATGGGTACCATGAAAACAACTCTCCAGTATTATAAAATTCAGGTCTCAAACTAAGAGTTTAACAAGCCGTGTAAGGAAAGTTCCCACTTACCAACACTCGACCTCCACACACACGATGGAAGCCTGTGTTAAACGACTCAAACTGCTCGCAAACAGATTTATTGAAGATGAAGTCTACATACACGTCTACAAACTCTTTCCTAAACACAGAAGAAGAAAAAGAAAATAAAGTTTCATTAAGAATTTCATTAATTGAAAAATAAGATGAAATACAACATATGGCAAACATGGACATTGTGAAAGTCTTGGCTGCATCTCAAACTAAAGCAGTAAGAGTTTCTTGTGGGATTTTGAACCTTGGCTGCAGTTCAAACTCAAGCAGTGAGTGTTCATGTGGGATTTTGAGCCTTTGCTGCAGCTCAAACACAAACAGTGAGTGTTCATGTGGGATTTTGAATCATGGCTGCAGTTTAAACTCAAGGAGTTAGTGTTCATGTGGGATTTTGAGCCTTTGCTGCAGCTCAAACTCAAGTAGTGAGAGTTCATGTGGGATTTTGAACCTTGGCTGCAGCTCAAACTCAAGGAGTGAGAGTTCATGTGGGATTTTCAGCCTTGGCTGCAGCTCAAACTTAAGCAGTGAGTGTTCATGTGGGATTTTGAACCTTAGCTGCAGCTTAAACTCAAGCAGTGAGTGTTCATGTGGGATTTTGAACCTTAGCTGCAGCTAAAACTCATGCAGTGAGAGTTCATGTGGGATTTTGAGCCTTGGCTGCAGCTCAAACACAAGCAGTGAGTGTTCATGTGGGATTTTGAACCTTGGCTGCAGCTAAAACTCAAGCAGTGAGTGTTCATGTGGGATTTTGAGCCTTGGCTGCAGTTCAAACTCAAGCAGTGAGAGTTCATGTGGGAATTTGAGCCTTGGCTGCAGCTCAAACACAAGCAGTGAGTGTTCATGTCGGATTTTGAGCCTTGGCTGCAGCTCAAACACAAGCAGTGAGTGTTCATGTCGGATTTTGAGCCTTGGCTGCAGCTCAAACACAAGCAGTGAGTGTTCATGTGGGATTTTGAACCTTGGCTGCAGCTCAAACACAAGCAGTGAGTGTTCATGTCGGATTTTGAGCCTTGGCTGCAGCTCAAACTCAAGCAGTGAGAGTTCATGTGGAATTTTGAGCCTTAGCTGCAGCTCAAACACAAGCAGTGAGTGTTCATGTGGGATTTTGAGCCTTGGCTGCAGTTCAAACTCAAGCAGTGAGAGTTCATGTGGGAATTTGAGCCTTTGCTGCAGCTCAAACACAAACAGTGAGTGTTCATGTGGGATTTTGAGCCTTTGCTGCAGCTCAAACACAAACAGGGAGTGTTCATGTGGGATTTTGAATCATGGCTGCAGTTTAAACTCAAGGAGTTAGTGTTCATGTGGGATTTGAACCTTGGCTGCAGCTCAAATTCAAGCAGTGAGTATTCATGTGGGATTTTGAGCCTTAGCTGCAGCTTAAACTCAAGCAGTGAGTGTTCATGTGGGATTTTGATGAACCTTAGCTGCAGCTTAAACTCAAGCAGTGAGTGTTCATGTGGGATTTTGAACCTTGGCTGCAGCTCAAACTCAAGCAGTGAGTGTTCATGTGGGATTTTGAATCATGGCTGCAGTTTAAACTCAAGCAGTGAGTGTTCATGTGGGATTTTGAATCATGGCTGCAGCTCAAACTTAAGCAGTGAGTGTTCATGTGGGATTTTGAATCATGGCTGCAGTTTAAACTCAAGCAGTGAGTGTTCATGTGGGATTTTGAACCATGGCTGCAGTTTAAACTCAAGCAGTGAGTGTTCATGTGAGATTTTGAATCATGGCTGCAGCTCAAACTCAAGGAGTGAGTGAAGGGCTAAGGGTTTGTAAGTCAAAAACCTTCACTAGCTTAGCCAAAACTGCGCCCTTAACTGTCTGTCAGTAAGTTGATGATTCTACTCACTTGTTTTCTTGTGTGACCGACTTTGATGAGCCACCTGGTACCAGTTCTTTAGTGACTGTTTGACCAAAAAATTCTTGCATTATCTGAAATATAGTGGGAAAGGTTAACAATTTATAATTAGATCATGCCATTTACTATAGGTAAACAGTAACTGTGTACATGTAGTAGCTGCCTTATACATTGTGATTCACTATAAATAATGTTCACAAGTTCCAAACTAACATTTGGAATATTAATTTATTTATGAATTTATTTTCCAAGTATAAATTGATAAAGAAAAAAATGAATTAAAAGACACTTACTGCTTTCAAGTAGATATTTTTCATTTTCAAATGTTATATTTTGGATTAAGGAGTTGAAAAACTGTTGGTACCTCAAATGAAAGACAAAACACTTCCTCCAGGTCATCCTCCTCATAGCCAAGGAGCTCCTCAAAACTCCTGGAGAAAACACAACAACATTTAAATAAACTTACAACTATGAAATCCAATCAGTAGAATGTCGGCTCCACGTATAGGAGACTCTGGGTTCGATCCCAGGCCCGACATACCAAACTCTTAAAAAATGGCAGTGGTATAGCATCCTTGATGACACTCATGCAAATATAAGGGTAGTTCAACAACTGGTTGGTCCAGCATCAGGATAATGTGACAGGGTGTGGTATCATGCCAGGAGTTCATGGCATGCTATACACAGTGAAGGCAGCACTATATCTGCTTCAAGTGGACACGATCTCCAGATAACTGAAATACTGTTGGTGGGACGATAAGCCCAATAAACAAACAGACAAATATAAAAACATAAGTTTTACACGGATGTTATAAACATCTTTATAAAGAAATTAAGAAGTTTTCACAAAAATTTAAATATTATGATTAAAATTGTTTTGATTGAGTAAATATGTCACTTGATTAAGGAGTTTTCATCTTGATTGTTGACCTACCTCCCAACTGTAGGCATAAGTTCTTTCAAGTCCTCTAATGTTGGTTTCCTGAAACAAAATCATTAAAATGACCATCATCATCATCATGATCCTCAGGATTACCACCCTCATCACGATCAATACCATCATCAGGACCACCATCACCATCACTACCAGTATTCTTACCATCATAGAATTCTTATCATAACAGAATTCATTATTGCATGCATCAACTTTGTAGGCATCATCATTCTTATAACCATCATCCATGCAGTCATCATCATCATCAGCAGCAGCAGCTTCAGCATCATATTCGTTTTCATCATATTCTAATAAAGACACTTTCATTTTTAAATTACATTAAAAGACTTATCCACTAAGAAGTTTCTTATAGAGGGCCAGTGAGAAATTGAGCTGTATGAGAACAGAGTTGTAGATACATGTAGCCAGAATACATAGTTTCTTATAGAGAGCCAGGGCGGAGTTGTATATCAGAGCTGTAGATAGCCAGACCACAAAGGCAGTCTATCACCATCATCCTACTTACCTACTCAGGAGTTTCTTATAGAGGGCCAGGGCGGAGTTGTATATCAGAGTTGTAGATAGCCAGATTACATATGCAGTCTATCACCATCATCCTACTTACCTACTTAGGAGTTTCTTATAGAGGGCCAGAGGAAAGTTGAGCTGTATGATAACAGAGTTGTAGATAGCCAGACCACAAAGGCAGTCCATCACCATCATCCTACTTACCTACTCAGGAGTTTCTTATAGAGGGCCAGAGGGAAGTTGAGCTGTATGATAACAGAGTTGTAGATAGCCAGACCACATAGGTAGTCTATCACCATCATCCTACTTACCTACTCAGAAGTTTCTTATAGAGGACCAGGGCGGAGTTGTATATCAGAGTTGTAGATAGCCAGATTACATATGCAGTCTATTACCATCATCCTACTTACCTACTTAGGAGTTTCTTATAGAGGGCCAGAGGGAAGTTGAGCTGTATGATAACATAGATGTAGATAGCCAGACCACAAAGGCAGTCTATCACCACCATCCTACTTACCTACTCAGAAGTTTCTTATAGAGGGCCAGGGCAGAGTTGTATATCAGAGTTGTAGATAGCCAGACTACATAGGCAGTCCATCACCACCATCCTACTTACCTACTTAGGAGTTTCTTATAGAGGGCCAGGGCAGAGTTGTATATCAGAGTTGTAGATAGCCAGACCACAATCATAGGCAGTCCATCACCACCATCCTACTTACCTACTCAGGAGTTTCTTATAGAGGGCCAGGGCGGAGTTGTATATCAGAGTTGTAGATAGCCAGACTACATAGGCAGTCCATCACCACCATCCTACTTACCTACTCAGGAGTTTCTTATAGAGGGCCAGGGCGGAGTTGTATATCAGAGTTGTAGATAGCCAGACTACATAGGCAGTCCATCACCATCATCCTACTTACCTACTCAGGAGTTTCTTATAGAGGGCCAGGGCAGAGTTGTATATCAGAGTTGTAGATAGCCAGACTACATAGGCAGTCTATCCCCATCATCCTACTTACCTACTCAGGAGTTTCTTATAGAGGGCCAGAGGGAAGTTGAGCTGTATGAGAACAGAGTTGTAGATAGCCAGACTACATAGGCAGTCTATCACCATCATCCTACTTACCTACTCAGGAGTTTCTTATAGAGGGCCAGAGGGAAGTTGAGCTGTATGAGAACAGAGTTGTAGATAGCCAGACTACATAGGTAGTCTATCACCATCATCCTACTTACCTACTCAGGAGTTTCTTATAGAGGGCCAGGGCAGAGTTGTATATCAGAGTTGTAGATAGCCAGATTACATAGGCAGTCCATCACCATCATCCTACTTACCTACTCAGGAGTTTCTTATAGAGGGCCAGAGGGAAGTTGAGCTGTATGATAACAGAGTTGTAGATGGCCAGACTACATAGGCAGTCTATCACCATCATCCTACTTACCTACTCAGGAGTTTCTTATAGAGGGCCAGAGGAAAGTTGAGCTGTATGATAACAGAGTTGTAGATGGCCAGACTACATAGGCAGTCCATCACCATCATCCTACTTACCTACTCAGGAGTTTCTTATAGAGGGCCAGAGGGAAGTTGAGCTGTATGATAACAGAGTTGTAGATGGCCAGACCACATAGGTAGTCTATCACCATCATCCTACTTACCTACTCAGGAGTTTCTTATAGAGGGCCAGAGGAAAGTTGAGCTGTATGATAACAGAGTTGTAGATGGCCAGACTACATAGGCAGTCCATCACCATCATCCTACTTACCTACTCAGGAGTTTCTTATAGAGGGCCAGAGGGAAGTTGAGCTGTATGATAACAGAGTTGTAGATAGCCAGACCACATAGGTAGTCTATCACCATCATCCTACTTACCTACTCAGGAGTTTCTTATAGAGGGCCAGAGGAAAGTTGAGCTGTATGATAACAGAGTTGTAGATGGCCAGACTACATAGGCAGTCCATCACCATCATCCTACTTACCTACTCAGGAGTTTCTTATAGAGGGCCAGAGGGAAGTTGAGCTGTATAATAACAGAGTTGTAGATGGCCAGACCACATAGGCAGCCAATCAGAAGGTACATCTTATGGTCTTCAAATGACTGGAAATAAGCAGGATACAATTGCAATTTACAAATGAATTTAACTAGAATCCCACAGTTGAAAACATAAAGAAAATGCAAATCAAAATTAATTTAGATTTTTTTGCATTGTTTATTAACCAATCAGTTGCCCATGTTTTAAAATTTAAATAGTTTTCTGTTAAATTAAAGCTTCGAGAATTTTAAATGTAAAAAGATACAGAGAAGAAAATAATTCTTTGAGCAAACATTAGACAATGGCATTTGATTGGTGGGGGGAAATAGGGCAAACACAGTAATATCTTTCTTGTACAAGAAATAGTCTCCTAATATTCCATTACAACTTATAAACAAAAGGCCCATAATAGAACTGACTAGATCACCTGAGCACTTCATAAATTTATAATTAACAAATTTCATGATATCATTTTCATTTTTGACAGCAAAATAAGAGGTACTTAAAAAGTCCCAACAAATATTGTTGTTAGGTCAGTCATTATGTTTTTCTTTTACATCACACTGATACAATTAGAGACATACTGGTAATGTCAGGCTTATTTTAGGTTGAGGAAGATGACAGATGAATGTCTAGATAGAACTGCTGGTATGTCAGCAGGATGAAAATCTCCCAATTTGGTGGCTATCTCAGATTTGACCTAGTGACATTATCTTTGATCCCAATGACCCAGCATTTAATTCATAAAAGCTTTTATGCAGACAAACATTCTGACTGTAGCATCTAGAGTGTTCACATGTTGTTGACTCTGAATGATAGATGAAGGGCAATCATAAAAGTTTACTTTAAGCACGCTGTACTTAGTTGAGCTGGAAAATTACAAGAAAACTAACTATTTTGGTAAACAAGGAATTGTAATGAAGAAATATACAAGTAAAGTATAATCTTTAAACAAACTGTTTTATAAAATCCTACTAAATGCTAGTGTCTTGTCACAAACCTGAGGGGCAATCCACTGCAGATGAGACTCCTCATAGTAGCTGAACATACCATACTTGGGATCTAGTAACTCACGCAGCAGCAACATGAAAAACTCCTGTGACATGACATGAAAGGGCATAATAACAACAACAGTTTCATAGAATTAAACCAAAACTGGATAAACAGGGGGAAAAGTAGGCAATAAAAACTGGACTTAATTAAATTTGAAAGGAAAATGTCAATTTCTTTGTCAATTTACTTTTATGATATGCAAGAAAAGATGACATGTACTTGACATATGCTAGTGTATATAAAAAGGAAAGCCTGCAATGTATGATCTCCCATATACTTTTTAACACATCTGATTATGCATTTTACTGACAAATAGACAAATAATGTTGCTGTCAGATCAGGATCTATATTACTGAGTATTCTACAATATCTCTATCAATATTGATACCTATTCATGAAATTGTGCACAGACAACTTGGAAATGACCATGGGCTATAAAGAAATATAGTACAAGTGTTGGTCTGGATCACCGTCCAGTTTAATACTAAAATAATCCCACATTAATTGAGACTTACCTTTCTAACCCCTCCTTCATCCATAGCCTCCTCTCCTTTGAATATTACCTGTGAACAGATATAGTTTATAAAAACATATCTTGGCTAACTCGTTTTTTTGTAAAAAGGAATTAATAGGCAAATGATGCTTTTTCATGTTTTTTTTATATTTTTTTTAAAGCGTTTCCTTGAAATTGATGTTATGTTTTTCTAACAGTTTTACCTAGATGTTTGCAGCCTGCCTCAAACAATGAAAATTATAATGTTGAATAATGTTGCCAGCTTCTGATTGAAATATGTGCTGTTTTCTGAGTTGCTAGGACTTTTGTTTGCATGTAGTTGATAGGCAAAATCTAAGAAACTCGTCAAGTTTATTAACATGTGTTTTGTTTTGTTTTGTTACATCATAGCAACACAATTATGGTCATATTGACCAGTTCAGCTAAGCAATTATTCGAGGAGGAAGACCCCAGTCTAGGTAGAATCGCCGGCTTACAGCAGGTTAGCTGGAAAACATTCCCACCTTAAAGTTTTCATCCCGACCGGGACTTGAACCTGAGTTGAGGGGCTATGGAGTTACAAGTAGGAGATTCTAATTGCTCGGCCATGGGTGTCTGTTATTTAAGTGTCACACAAGCTACGGTTTAAAGAATCATAACACCAAGAAAAGATATCAACCTTGAGAGGTTTTTTTAGATCTCCATCTCCCTGTTGCTGCAACTGCAGTATGGTGTCATGGACAATGTTATCCCGAGACACGTAGAATACAAGACAAGGGCTGGAAGTGTTGATGGGTAGAAACAAGCTCTGGAAGTTACGTCGGTTTACCTCATCGATAGCAGACTACAATGTAAAATGGGAGTCTTAAAACATTTAAAACAAAAGTAAGTGTTTTCCTCAAAAACAATTAAGATATTTAAATCAACTAATTTCAAGCTTTACGACTCCATTATTCATTCTTTTTAAACTTTATCATTCATTCTAAACACTCCTTATAAAAAATTTCACCTGTAAGGAGATCAGGTAGATTCTTACTCAATCATTGTAATGTGTAACTGTTCAATTAAGAAAACATGTGCTCTGATGTGACAAACTCAATATTAATGTTTTTAAAAAATAAAAATAAAAATTTGAAATGACAACATTTATAGAAAAAACATATAGGTAATATCTAAACTGCAACACTTCGTGACCACTTGTGTTAAGTTTACAGTTAATTTCCTTTCTTCCCAATCACAAACTTTTTGGTGCACACAGTATACAGGAAACGTAAACCAGTGATCTTTGTCTGTTACAACAGAAATAACAATGTCTGTAGTTACCTGCATCTGCATGAGAGCATCCGTCTGCAGCAGAAGACTTTTGGCGGGAGCATCAAACGTAAAAGGGTAGTTACAGAAGAACAATGTCTGCTGCAAATGGTGAACATTATTGATTAGTTAACTAACCAAGTAAATAGGAAAAGATAGGACAGCACATTTTTGTAAACAGAATTAAAGAATTCAGCCGGTAATTTTAAATCAACAACCAAAACAATAAATCAAGTTGAATCAACACACTCAGACCGATCAGTTAATCTTACTGACGTGGTGTTGTAACAGCTGACATTTGACTGTCCTTTAAAAAAACTGTGTTTTTATAGTCCATTTATTAATCACTTAGAATATGTTTATTAAATGCATATTTGCTGATACATATATTTTTGGTACACAAAAACTTACCTGATAATAACAGGTCTTGTCTCCTTTTTACACATTAGCCTGCTATACAACAACAGCCCACAACATACAAAAAGTAACATGGTTCTACGATCTGGAATCCTCTAGAATCTGGATATTTTACATGATCCAAATGGAGGCGAGATTAGTGAGTTTTTGCTGTATATCCAAAAATTATTTTTAAAAAAATTAAACTACAGAAACCCATAAAATTATGGTAAGTGTCCAACATCTCATACTTAATAATGTTCTTCTTGATTGAGGTGACAAACTGACTTTATATTTCAATTAGAACAATGTACAAATTGCATCAAACTTGGTAGACTTTAAGTGTACGAGAACATACTAAAGTGAGCAGTGACGGTCGACTCTGTGACTGGACCCATTGGACGTAGTCTCCCTTGAGGTTCACCTTATCTTTGAGGTCGGTGATGTAGAACTTGTTGTACGGGATAATCTGATTGTGCTGCTCATTTATCAGATTCAGTTTCTTCAGCATCTCCAGAGACACAAACAGAGCATTGAACCTTGTCTTCATCTGGACGAGTGAAAATGGTCAAAAATTATTTACCAAACAAAGCAAGACAAAATTAATTAAGATCCAAATCCATAGCAACAATATTTATTCTATGACCATGTCTTCATTGAAAAGGAAGCAATCAGAGTAAAATGTATGTGACAAAATTAAGATTCAAATCAAAAACAATATTTATTCAAGGACCATGTCTTGACTAAAAATGAGGCAATTACAGTGAAAGAATAAAAGTTTAAATAATTTGCCAAGTGTGGCTGTTAGTGATCAAATGCTGGGTCTGTACTTTGTTTATTGCAAACACTACAGCTACTAAGACAAACTACTGGTCAAGTAAAAGCAAACAAAACTATTTTTTAAAACTTACTTTACATGTTTGGGGGGACATTCTACTTCTATATGGTAAAATTAAACTATTCACCCCAGTCACCTATCTCCCTTTCATCTATAGTAGACTGTGAGGGCAGCTGCAGTATGGTAAAATTAAACTATTCACCCCAGTCACCTACCTCCCTTTCATCTATAGTAGACTGTGAGGGCAGCTGCAGTATGGTAAAATTAAACTATTCACCCTAGTCACCTACCTCCCTTTCATCTATAGTAGACAGTGAGGGCAGCTGCAGTATGGTAAAATTAAACTATTCACCCCAGTCACCTACCTCCCTTTCATCTATAGTAGACTGTGAGGGCAGCTGCAGTATGGTAAAATTAAACTATTCACCCCAGTCACCTACCTCCCTTTCATCTATAGTAGACTGTGAGGGCAGCTGCAGTATGGTAAAATTAAACTATTCACCCCAGTCACCTACCTCCCTTTCATCTATAGTAGACTGTGAGGGCAGCTGCAGTATGGTAAAATTAAACTATTCACCCCAGTCACCTACCTCCCTTTCATCTATAGACTGTGAGGGCAGCTGCAGTATGGTAAAATTAAACTATTCACCCCAGTCACCTACCTCCCTTTCATCTATAGTAGACTGTGAGGGCAGCTGCAGTATGGTAAAATTAAACTATTCACCCTAGTCACCTACCTCCCTTTCATCTATAGTAGACTGTGAGGGCAGCTGCAGTATGGTAAAATTAAACTATTCACCCCAGTCACCTACCTCCCTTTCATCTATAGTAGACTGTGAGGGCAGCTGCAGTATGGTAAAATTAAACTATTCACCCCAGTCACCTACCTCCCTTTCATCTATAGTAGACTGTGAGGGCAGCTGCAGAATGTATGTAGCAGTCTCTTTGTAGATCTGGAAATATTCAAACATACTGTCATAAAGATTGAACATCATTACTTACTGAATAATAATTCTCTTGCAAGATAATAAAAAAAAAACTTTCTATGAAGTGAAAAGGGCAATATTATGAGCAACTACATGTGCTATCATGATAAAATTTATGGATACATGCATACTTATGCACGAACATTTTTTGCAATCATTGTGTTGTGGAGTAAAAAATTGTATCTTGATATCTTGAAACAATTAATTATAAAAAAATGTATAAAAATTTGCAACAGCATTGACATACTCACATTTACAATCCGAAAGAAGAATGAATAACTAAAGCTTCCCCACCACAAATCTGGAAAAAAAAAATCAATGTGCTGATGTTCCATAAAGTTTTTACCATTTACAGGTAATCATGGTTTTGAGTGTGTATTTAAGTGCTAGTTTTTAACAGTTAGTCAACCTATGTCAATGAAAATGTGTTTTGCTTATTAAATCATGCAATATATTTCAAACACAAACAAATGTGATGTGCTATTCATAAGGCTTTAGTAGCCGAATATTAATCTGGGAGCCTAACTCTTAGGACTGAGACAGCCTGTTCTGCTATGGGGCTGTTTTACAGAAGATCAACAAAAGATTTAGTGGTGTCCTACCTAACACCCTGGAGGCTGGTTTATCCAGACTGATAACATGTTTGCCAAATGGTTCCAAGAGACTGCTGTAATACTTGGGCTGTTCAAACAGGTGTAACTCTGGAAGGATAAGGAACAGCCGCAGGGCTTCAACATCTGGAGGAGAGTTGGATAGACTGGGCAGGAGACACATCTCTATACACTGACTAACCTGTCAATAAAACATTTTAAGTTTTTGAATGATCATGTCTATATATAGGCAAAAAAACAGGAAAGTTTCAACTTTATTTTTAAATACCATGCCCCTGAATATGCAAAACTAGGCTTCAAACACATACAGTTTTTTGACTAGGAAAAGAATAAACTAAATAGTGAGGTAAAGATCAATAATAGGTAGTATCTGATTTTGGTCCGATATAAATATTTTCAAAAGCAGTAAATAAATTGCTAAATAAGTGTGAATATGGTGTTTTTTTTTAACAAATCATTTATTTTTTAAGTCATTAAGAGTACAAGAAGCAGACATTTCATATTGGAATCATTTTTTGTAACAGACGAACATTTAATACTAAAGCAATAAATAAGAGGCTTTCTAAATAAGATCATGTCAACAATAAAATAATTTTATTTACCTCGGTCTGATGATAATAACTGTAAAATACAATGCTTTTAATTTAGTAAAACCTATTTAGTTTTTTTAAACAGTTATGCCATTGAAAGATACAATGTTTCAAAGAGATTAAAAGTTTCTGTGGCTGACAGGTAATATATGTTTGTGAAGGTTAGACCGAGGTTAATACAATGCTTCAATGGCTAGTTACCTTCTGTATCATAACCACATTCCTGGTCTCCCCAAGGCGAGTCAACTGAATCCGTGCTTCCTCCATGTCCACTCCATGCTTCTTACTACTACTGCCAAAATGACCACCATCCCTGTATAGAGACCACATACAAAACATAATTTAGTGTTAAATTATTTTAGTTTGCATGCAGAAACTGGTAAGATATTGATTTTAAATCTCTGTTTAATCTCATTCATCATAATACAGTTTTATCTGAAAATCTATACACGTCTATGCATTGAATGAGGCATCTTACTGAAAGTGTCATACCAAGTCTGAATTGACATTTGCATTTGATTCTGCTATGTTGTTTTTATGTGAACCCATAATTTGCAATGAGGAAAACCAAATGAGTTAAAATTCCATTCCAACACAAAGTGGAAATCTGCCTTAGTCTCTTAAAAGGTGAAGCCCAAGGACAGAGACAGGGAACTTTTTTATTCTGGCTCTAAGGCTTCCAAACCCTACTTCCATGCCTCCAGTTGTGGTATTGTCTTTAAATAAGTTATCTAGGACCACAAGGTTATTGGCATATAGAACCTCCTCCCTACACTTTGAGTTACACACAACTTAATATGTAGGTATACATGCCAAGGATGACACACACACCTAGGCTTCTTGTAACCTTCCAAAAGACTTTCCTAGGAATTCAGTCAACAGCCTTTTCCAGGTTGACTTGTTTGTAGCTAACAATCTTCTACAAAATGGCTTCTATTTAGTTTAAAAACTTTAAATTTCTTTAACTGTAGCAAACAAAATATAAATACTATTGTGACTATAATACAATTGTTGATAACAAACCATGAATTTCTACTATTGTAGCTTATAAACTACACCTTGTTTCTTAATTTTTAATACAACTGTAGCTTAAAAACTTGCTACTAGTTTAGGTTACAAACTAGAAACTGATCATAAATTGTTACTTATGTAGCTTACAAACTAAAAACCATTACTACTGTAGTATACAAACTACAAGTTGCTACTACTGTAGTATACAAACTACAAGTTACTACTACAGTAGTATACAAACTACAAGTTGCTACTACCATAGTAAACAAACTACAAGTTGCAACTACTGCAGTATACAAACTACAAATTGCTACTAAGGAGTATACAAACTACAAATTGCTACTTCTGTAGTATATAATCTACAAGTTGCTACTACTGTAGTATACAAACTACAAATTGCTACTAAGGAGTATACAAACTACAAATTGCTACTACTGTAGTATACAAACTACAAGTTGCTACTACCGTAGTAAACAAACTACAAGTTGCTACTACTGTAGTATACAAACTACAAATTGCTACTAAGGAGTATACAAACTACAAATTGCTACTTCTGTAGTATACAAACTACAAGTTGCTACTACTGTAGTATACAAACTACAAATTGCTACTAAGGAGTATACAAACTACAAATTGCTACTTCTGTAGTATACAAACTACAAGTTGCTACTACTGTAGTATACAAACTACAAATTGCTACTAAGGAGTATACAAACTACAAATTGTTACTACTGTAGTATACAAACTACAAGTTGCTACTACCATAGTAAACAAACTACAAGTTGCTACTACTGTAGTATACAAACTACAAATTGCTACTAAGGAGTATACAAACTACAAATTGCTACTTCTGTAGTATATAAACTACAAATTGCTACTACTGTAGTATACAAACTACAAATTGCTACTAAGGAGTATACAAACTACAAATTGCTACTACTGTAGTATACAAACTACAAATTGCTACTACTGTAGTATACAAACTACAAGTTGCTACTACTGCAGTATACAAACTACAAATTGCTACTAAGGAGTATACAAACTACAAATTGCTACTACTGTAGTATACAAACTACAAATTGCTACTACTGTAGTATACAAACTACAAGTTGCTACTACTGTAGTATACAAACTACAAGTTGCTACTACTGTAGTAAACAAACTACAAGTTGCTACTACTGTAGTATACAAACTACAAGTTGCTACTACTGTAGTATACAAACTACAAGTTGCTACTACTGTAGTATCCAAACTACAAGTTACTACTACTGTAGTATACAAACTACAAGTTGCTACTACTGTAGTATACAAACTACAAATTGCTACTAAGGAGTATACAAACTACAAATTGCTACTACTGTAGTAAACAAACTACAAATTGCTACTACTGTAGTATACAAACTACAAATTGCTACTACTGTAGTATACAAGCTACAAATTGCTACTACTGTAGTAAACAAACTACAAATTGCTACTACTGTAGTATACAAACTACAAGTTGCTACTACTGTAGTATACAAACTACAAATTGCTACTAAGGAATATACAAACTACAAATTGCTACTACTGTAGTATACAAACTACAAATTGCTAATGATATAGCTTACAAATCATAATTGCAAGATATCATGACACTTACCCTTGAAGAAAAGACGCATTGAGACATGAGGAGGAGGAAAATATCTTTGTGACATCACTGAAAAACAACACCAATAAATGACGTGAAAAACAATCAAAAAACAATCTTGACAAGAAGAATTGATTCTGTACTAGTGCACAATTAGCCAGATTTATTTGATTTTGATATCTTTACAATAAAGCCTTCTTGGCAGTCCAAGCAGCATAACAACTTTTGATTAACCTTTATTATGCATCAATTATCAACAAGTTATACAAAAACTTATTATACTTTATTTATTTGCGTAATTATTTCATGCATAAGTGACAAGACAAACAACTAAGAGACTTTGTGGCAAATGGTGCAGGTCCTGATCAGAATGGTGCCAACCCAAACTGGCTGATCTATCTACACTATTTGCCAAATCCTGATCAATTTGTGCTCAGCAGGTTAATATTTGAAACCTCTTAGATCAACCCATTTCATTTAAATCCTTCACTTATGAAATGGTGATTACTCATTAAGTGTCATGTTCGTCAATCCGGACTAACTGCTCAGTGCCATTGTCACAGACTGGAGCTGTACCAGGGTTTATCCATGATATTGACATGGCTTTATAACATTTATTTTGGACATAGAAATGATTTCCAGCAAATAAGAAGTTCAAATTACTGAAAGTAATAACACCAGTGAAAATTTTTCTGTTTTTAAGTGTTGTTTTTGTCCACAATTTTACAATAGATAGATAAGGTGGGAGAAGTCCATATACTCAATACTGACGTTTCTGATGTGTTGGATGAGCTTTTTATGTGCTTGTTAATGTAAATTAACTGTTTATTGTCCATCCTCTTATAAGAAAACAAGAATGATTTGTCAATTAAGAAAGTATTAAGTGTTGTTGTTTTTCATGTTTAAGTTAGAGAGGGAAACTTGAGGATTATTGTGTTTCCTGTTTCCACCATGATAATTGCTTACATATTTTAGCTATATATCTTTTTTCTTTCAATTAAAATATAAACAAATCAGAAATAGATCAACAAAATAAGTATAACGTATTTTAGCTATATATCTTTTTTCTTTCAATTAATTAAAATATAAACAACAAAATAAGTATAATTTTTTTTAGCTATATATCTTTTTTCAATTAATTAAAATATAAAATAATATAAAACAAATAAGAAATAGATCAGAATAAGTATATAATCAACTAACAAACATTAATGTACTTGAAAATTTTAATTCCATACAGGTCCAAAAGAAGTTGGCACTAAGCAATTCCTTTTGTCCATAAGTTGGCACCAAATATGTTAAAGCAATAAAAGCAATTACATTAAAGATAAAATATATGTTGCTTGTTGTTGTTTGGAAGTTAAGTCACCTAGAAATGTTTACTTGAAAAAGAAAAAATTGTGTCTTAACTGAACTATCCTGAAACAATATATTGGTGTTATGTAAGTAGCGTGTTCCCCTTTTACCAATGGTCTATTGCTGGTTTAAGGACTCATGCATATAATGAGAGAATATTTGCAATCACCTCATTAATTGCTTTTTCTATAATATCTTTAATGTACCTTTCTGGAACATTCCTTACTGGAATATATAGCGAGGATTTGTCTTCTTATTTTTGGAAGTCATCAAGTAGTCACCATTCAACAAGTTTATCAATGGTTTAATACAATTTAATGATGGGGGTTTATTATAACGATGGGGGTTTATTATAACGATGGGGGTTTATTATAACGATGGGGGTTTATTATAACGATGGGGGTTTATTATAACGATGGGGGTTTATTATAACGATGGGGGTTTATTATAACCATGGGGGTTTATTATAACCATGGGGGTTTATTATAACGATGGGGGTTTATTATAACGATGGGGGTTTATTATAACGATGGGGGTTTATTATAGCGATGGGGGTTTATTATAACGATGGGGGTTTATTATAACGATGGGGGTTTATTATAACGATGGGGGTTTATTATAACGATGGGGGGTTTATTATAACCATGGGGGTTTATTATAACGATGGGGGTTTATTATAACGATGGGGGTTTATTATAACCATGGGGGTTTATTATAACCATGGGGGTTTATTATAACCATGGGGGTTTATTATAATTAGCTGTTACTAACCTTGTCAAAACAAAGAAAATATTTTAAGTCGAAAAAAAAAGAAAGCTAATCGCACCATGCGAAGATGAATTTTTATGTCACTATTTCTACTGAAATCAATTTCGCTTTTGATAGTAAAAAACGCTTTCAAGTTAAAAGCGACAATCTTTGATGATTTTCGAGAAGTGAATGTTAACAAAAAAGGTTACCAAATACATACATAAGCACCAACATCGACAAGAGGGAAATAAAATTGGTACACTTTAAAAAGAAGCCTATAAAAAGACTGAGAGAAATATCATCATTTTAAAACGAGAACCTACTTTTCCAGCTCTATGCTGATTCTATCATTTACATTGAGTTCTCTGATGGCCTCCACGTGTTCTGGTGTGAGATGTTTGATCTGGTATCGGGGGTCTGGCACACATTGGTCTTCTATCACAAACTGTCTCTATAAATATACAAATGTGGGGTTACAATATATTGCCATAATGATAGAATACAATTTAAATCTGGTATTTTTGGTTGGAAACAGACTCGACTTCAATTGCACAATGTCACACATACAAGTGTGAGGTGAGCAGATGTTGCCTTGTAGTTACAATAATTATAAAGACAAGAACTTGTAGTGCAACTGGTATAGGATGTTCTCCATATTGGAGGCCCATGGCTTAACTTGGACTTGGACATTGTTTGAATTGGTAGTGATGTTGCTCCCTCAAGCTAATATGAGTTGTTCCACAACAGTCATGATAATGCGACTGCTATATGCAATGAAGGCAGCACTATATCTTCTTTAAGTGGACACCATCTTCAGATAACTGAAAGATTCTTGGATTGACATTAAACCAAACAAGAAAAAGATTGATTTTACAAACTGTAGATTAAGAATTTATTCACTATTATATGGCTGGGATTCATGCAAGATACAAAAAAAGTGTCAGTGTCTCTTATTTAAAACATTACACTCACCTGTACACCAGTGTCCCAGACCACAGTGTCTCTTATTTAAAACATTCCACTCAGCTGTACACCAGTGTCCCAGACCACAGTGTCTCTTATTTAAAACATTTTACTCACCTTTACATCAGTGCCCCAGACCACAGTGTCTCTTATTTAAAACATTTTACTCACCTTTACATCAGTGCCCCAGACCACAGTGTCTCTTATTTAAAACATTCCACTCACCTGTACATCAGTGCCCCAGACCACAGTGTCTCTTATTTAAAACATTCCACTCACCTTTACATCAGTGCCCCAGACCACACAGCTGTCTCCACCGGCTGACACCCGGTTTATCACATACTGCTCCGTGTACTGCTGGTTTCCTGCACTGTTGCGACACACAAAAGGCCCGTTGACACGTGTCGGAGATGTCTGTTCTGCCTCGTTGTATCCCAGCTGTCCCATGCTGCCAGAACCAAATGTATAGATACGCCCAGTCTCAGCCACGTACACCAGGGTGTGCCGTCTACAAAATGGATCTCATCTTTAATTAGTAATACTTCCTTCAAAGAAGAAGTTAAAAGTATCTTAGCATGTCAAGCTCTTTTAGCTAACTAAAGATAAATATATTGCCTGAAAAAAGACGATGCATTATTTTAGGACATTTCTTCACCTGTGTTAAAATGACTTATCAGGTTCATTTTTCACAAGCAACTTATGACCAATGGCACATAGAATTTGATGATAAATTGAACTGACAAAAGCAAACCTTCAGGTGAAAAGGAAAGTACAGGTTTTATAGACCACTCAGGAACCTACCTGCCACAAGCCACCTGTGTAACTGTCGTGCCCATAAGTTCGGTGACTTTCCTTGGCAGGATTTCATTGGTCTTACTACTGTGTCCAAGCTGACCAAATGTACCTGCCCCAAACGTGAACAGTCCACCATCCCTAGTGAGGGCAGCAGAGTGGTCCTCACCACACGATATATACACAACCTTCTGGCTTCTCAGTGTCTTACACAGCATAGGAACATGATGATCTAGTTGTGGGAATAAAACAAGAATTATCACTGAAAGTTTCATATATGACAACTTACTTTATGTCTTTATACACATTTTGCAATTATAAACCATTCAGCTTCTGTATGAAACATAAAATATTATGGAATTTTATTATATAGTATCATAATATTATTTATTTATACTTTTATATATTTTGCTTTAAATTGTAGCTTTTTGATAGGAACAAATCTAAATTGTGTTTCCAAGGTAAGTTAAATACAACACTGTAGCTACTATGTAAAAATACAAATCAATTACTTACCATCAATATCATTAACTCCCAATTGACCAAAACTGAAATAAGAAAACTATTTCAATTTTTTTTTTTTTAAAATGACTCAATCAGAAATCACATGTACTATGATCAGTGGTGATAAATATATACATGTAATAAAATAGAATTACAAGCATAAACACATTTCACAAAAAATACTTCTTTATCAAACATACTTTATTTTATGAAACTGCAATTAAGGAAATATCTTGCTCCTCTGACATGTCTTTCCTTCTGTTTTACTGAAGTATTGTGGATCATTTTTATTATACTGTGCTTTCTCTTATATTTTAAGACTCTTCGCTTATAAGACTGGCCCCCTACTTCACCAGGGAAATTGCCAGTTTCTGCTTTGACCCTCTTATAAGACGAGGCAAAAAAAGGAACAGGAGCGTCAACCAGTCATGCTGTCTTAACAGAAGGGGTAAACAGTGACTGTAATTTTCGCACGTTGCGGGGATGTATTTAACATAACATAAACATAACATATTCTGGCCAAGAAAAAGACACAAGAATATGTATTATGTGTAATATGAAGGCTGTTGAGGATGACTACCACTTTTTACTAGTATGTCCTAAATACCAAGAATTAAGAAGGAAGTTTTTTAAAAGATATTATTGTTGTTTTCCTTCAAAAAATAAATTTATATTGCTTATGTCTTCAACAAATAAAAATGTTATATTAAGCATAGGAAAATATTTATATTATGCATTTAAAATGAGGCAATAATAGTCTACCTAGGTTCTTCTGGTAATCATATTAATTATAGTATTAAGCTGTCAGAGAAATTCATTTATTCTTCCATGCTGATCACTGTATCATTTTATTTTGTTTTTGTATGATGGCTCTATGTATGTGTTTGTACATTATGCCAATAAATTTATGTTATATTTATGTTACATGCCACCAATCAATAATTTCATGGAGAATTAATTGGCAGCTGCTTATAAAACACATCGTTCACATGCGGGTTTCATGCAGTGGTGAGACATTACATCATTGACTGACTGACTTCAAAGGCCAATTAAGGTAAATTATCAGCGATCAATAATGATGGGACGTCGGGTCATTGCATAACTGCTTACAAGTTTATGAGCTATTTTTTTGCCCCAAAACAATGTGAAAACTTTTTGCCAGGTCACTAGACCCCGCCTATAAGACGAGCCCCACACTTTCAACATGAAATTTTGAGGAAAAATCCTCGTCTTATAAGTGAGAAAATATTGTATTTATTTCAACAGATATTTAAAAAGAGAGCAGTTCCAGATAAGGCAGCCCCCATCTAGAAACTACCTGATCAGGATCTACACTATCTGCTTCTAAGTCATTATCAAGACATCTTGTTAACTATAAATGTAGTTATTGGCAACTAAGAATGTAGTGTAGGTTATAAAAGAATGTAGCATACTGAGGGTGAACACTTCTCGGCTGTTTAACTTAAAGCATAAAAAGGAATCATTTTGAGCTTTATTTGACGTATTTGAGGAATTACTTATCAAAATGGTGAATAATATTTACCAGTTGCGTCCCCATCCAAATAATGCTCCAGATTGCGAGAGAATAATGCTGTGAGAGCCGCCACAGACCATGTGTGCGATAGGAATGCCTTTGACACATGCCAGAAACTGGGGCGTGTCCTTGTTCACTGTGTGTCCCAGACCTAACTGGCCAAACTTGTTCTCTCCCCACGTGAAAACCTTACCATCTACAGAAAATAAAACAGCATGGGTAAAGGTAAATGTACATCTATAATTATGTCATACTACCTTGTAATTTTGGTTTTATTTTTATATTAGACTGATAGAATAATTATAATTAGTTATTACTATGATACTTGTCATGCACACAGTCAGTATAACATCATACACTTGTTTTGTATTCTGATTTCAGTTTGTTAATAATGCCTGACATGAAAGACAGCAGTTCCACTTATTCCCTCTACTATATAATCCAGTAAATTTGGAGTGAAATTCAGTTTAGTAAAACACGCGTATTTCCTCTTCCATAATTTAGAATCTTCAGGTTTAATCTCTGGTCAATCTTCATTGAAGCACTGTAGATTGGCAAAATTGGTAAAATATGTTTCAGCATTGTGTGTGTCTGGCATGGTACATATCATGAAAACACGCACATATAATTTCGTTATCAGTCATGAAAACCCTGTATTTTTTAACCATTATCAACAGATTCAAAATCCGTTTTCATAAATATTTTTACCAATATCAACTGATGTAATATACAGCAACTTTACATTTTTCTCCAAAACCTTTTATACTGTGTTTTATTTTATCCTCAAATAAAACATTCTGAAATGAAAACGAACCGTTAACTTGATGCAATATGGAGTAAAGCTGTTTTGCAATCATTTAAAAAAAAAATGAAATTTCTACAATACACAAAGAAGGAAAAAGACCGAGACTTAAGATAATTTAATGTGTCAAATAACAAGTTTCACTACTGTAAAATTAAGTGTCTTTTCATAAATGGACTTTGCATTACACATTATGTCAAATAAATACTAAAGTGACACATTATGTCAAAAAAATACTAAAGTGACACATTTTGTCAAATAAATACTAAGGTGCGAAGGATTTTAAATTTCACATTGAACAAATGATATTAGAACTAGCTCAATCAGATTTTTTAGTTATGTAATATACATGAAAGCACGTTTGGTTTATGATGAGTAAGAACGTTGCTGTTTCTCCTCCTGATGAAAATGCACTGATATCTGATAGATAATGGGTGGGACCTTTTCACTTCATCTAATTCTTGGCCCTGATTGGCCAGCTGTTGAGTGTTAGCTTAATTATGATTGACATTCTTTTCATTCCTGACATTCAGTGTGTGAGGAAATATGAACAGGCACAAGCGCCATTGATTACAGTAAGGAAAATCAATGGGGGTCGGGCAGAAGATATTGACTTTATGATCTATCATAGAATACTGTCAGAAGAGATAAATGTAGCACGCAATCGTCACTTACCGTCAGTTAGAAACATAGAATGATTCCTTCCACAACAGATTTGGACTACTGAATCTGGCATCTTTATGAGCCTGTGATAGAGACAAGAATATCTTAATGGTTTGTTATTTGAATTTAATGTTCCTTTTATAAGAATGCCAGGTAAAAAAATAAACTCTTTTAAAACTATGTATTATCTGAATCCTATTAAAATACTCTATTGCATATTGTACTTTGAAAAGATTCTTGATAAAAAGATTGCACTACTGTTAATCTGGATGTAGTAAGACTGTATAGTCTGTTCTCAGAATTCTGATTTTCTTAACTTCAAAAACAGCGAAGTCATTAACGGATCTATAATGAGACTTCCACTTCAGATAAACATTTAGAGTAAGTGTAATACAGGATCTGGAATTAAAGAGTATCCAAAAATAGGTTAAAAGTGCTGTCAACTTCTTTCAAACTGAGCAATGTTGGTTAAAATCCCCAAAGGGCCCATTTTTTCTTTCTATTTATATCTTTAATTCTTATTTCTGTATCCCTTATACCAGATTTAAAAAAGAAAAAGATGTTTTCTTTTTTTATTTGAATAAATATCTATTGAATAAATCAAGTGTGAATTTAGATTACGTTCACTATTCTGGTATGGGGAGGAGAAGTATTTATAGTTCTGACAAATTGTGACACTGAGCAGAATGGGTTTAGCAATTTCAGTCATGTTTTATACACTGGGGTTAAGGAAAAGTTGATTAGAGGTTTTCTATTTTAGGCACCAACCTAGTCAAAAAAGGGCTGTAACTGTTCGATATTAAATTTAGGATTTCCTGCCATTCCGCAATGGGTTTTGGTTTAAATAGTGAACAAAAGTTTCTAGTTTGAAGTAATTATCTTTCAAACCTTCAAAGAAAACGTTAGGTAACATTGATGCTGATATGAGGTTTATGACAATACCTTCACTTTTGTTCTTTAAAAAAATGGAGATAACAACTTCAATTGGGCAGTCCGATAACTCGGTTACTTCCCTTGAATTCAAAGGGAGGCTACTCCCCTAGGGACTAAGTGAAAAAAAGATGGCGGACAAGGACAAAGAAATCAACGAAGCTTGTGTAAACAACTAAGAATTGGACCATTTCAAGCTAACAGATTTGAAGAAGTACCTGGCGAATCGTCGTTTGACTTGATCCTGAAGGGAATATCAGCTAATTGAGCGAATTATCGGCGCTCACAAGCTAGATATTACTGACAATTATGAATTGAAAAGGAGACACCAACTCGAGGAGAATTAGTAACACTCCACCCTCCCTTAACTGGTAACAGGTCGCCCTTGATCGGTAACAGTTCGCCCTTGATCGGTAACATGTCGCCGTCGGATATTAGTGTATACGTCAAGCAAAAATGTATGCTTGTTAACTTATCTATAATTATTTCGACACCTTTCACATCAAATTGTATTTGTTTCCATCGGCTTCGTATGCATTATGAGTACTTCGGATATAAGAGTACCATTTCCATGCGTTAAATGAAGAGGGAAAATGACGTCAAGTAAAGTTTATACTTGATTTAATTTGTCATATAGTGTATCATATATTATATTTTATAAGATATGCATACAAATACAATTAGTTGGTTGCCGTCTTAGTCGACTTCTTCATACTGTATTGTGATAAAGCTAGCGTACGTTGCGAGATTGAATCACTGACTAGTCTATTAATTGCAAGCACTTATATACGTAAATGACGGCAAGCATCAGTTAAGATCATGGTGACTAATTATTAATCAAAATTAGTGCTGACGCTGTCATCACAATAATTACTAGGCAAAAATCAATTAACAATCACACACTGACCAATTTATTAATTTTAAATTTTATATACGCCTATGTCGGTAAACATTAATCAAGATCACACTGACTAATTATCAATCAAGATTAGTGCGAATGGTAACATCACAATAATGTCTGTAGGCAAACACCAATTAACGTTCACGCTTTTATGTGCAATTATAAGATAACTGCATACTCAAGTCATCTTGAGTATGACAACCTTATTAAAGTATTTGCAACAAAATATGTATGCAACTAAGTAACATTAAAATCCTTGCAACAGCGGAATTTTATTTAAATATACAATTTGAAATAAATAAACCACGTACACAGTATAATTATTATTTTTTAGGTCGCAACATTGCATTTAAATCATGGAACAGTGACAGTTCGTATATTGTACTGGGAGGATAAGATTTTTTTTCTTTGGTTAAAACAATTTTAAAATATGAAAAATAAAAATATAATAATTTACGATGCTAAATTACGATGTTTATAATAATAAAGAAGGAGACAAAAGAAGCATAAATTTAATGTGAATGGTGTCAAAATAATAAAAAATTAATAAGTTTACATTCTTTTTACTTAATTTCTTAAAGATTTTTAAGGGCGAAGGGTGGCGTATACACTTATATCAGAAGAGCTCATAATGTATATTAAGACGAAGAAAACAAATACAATGTGAATGGTTATAAATAAATTAACCAATTTACTTTTTTTCTCGATGTATACACTTATATCCGAAGGCGACATGTAGCAAGGGCGAACTGATACCTATCTCGGGCGAGCTGTTACCAATCAAGGGCGAACTATTACCAGTTAAGGGAGGGCGAAGTGTTATAATACCATCAAAATGCGTCGCAGCCACTTGTTTTGAGGAAATCGATGCAATGAAACAGTTCTGTTTTCGACCACCTTCCCGCTATAAACAACACCTTTACATATTCAGCAATATTTCGTCGATTTCCATTTTGGTTTTGTTTCTTTCTTTAATCAACTTTCCATATCACTTGATGTGTGTGTTATACACGCTGATAAAATTTCTACTTATACCCCGGAAGTTTTAATGCGCATGCGCATTCGGAGAGTACTAAAGGGAAGACAACTTAGTTATCGGACTGCCCAATACAGGTAAAGTACAATAACCGTGAGAAAAAAAAATGCAACTCAAATATTTTACTGCTGGCCAAGCACAGATTCATCTGGCTAAGGCAAAACATGTGGTTCCAGTTCTGCTAAACCTGAGTCACCAGGATTGTATCCTGTCACCTTGGCATCTTGCTGTAAGCATATAATTTAGATTTTATGTTGGATATAAATAAATAAGCATAAAAAAGGGTATACAGTATCAAGTGGCACATTCAAACTAAATAATAATATTTAACAACCACCTTACTTTGGAACCCTACATAGGTCTGGTTTCAGCTGTCCCCGCCCCAACTGTCCAGTAGAGTTATCTCCCCAGGAAAACACCTCCTTGGCGGCTGTGAGACAGAGACTGTGGGATAAACCTGCAGCCACCTTAGTCACGATCTGCTGGCTCAAGGCATCGATTTTCTCTGTTAAACATGAACACTCATTATTTTGTTATACTCTTAGTAATAAATGGTAAAAAGTCAATGTGTTTATGGTTTGTGATGCTATCTCAAGCATTGGTCACATTAGATGAAATATTTTTTGGATCTTGACAGTTTAAAATTCCAGCACAGACAGATTATGTTACATGGGACTACCACTGAACTAGAAGCTTTACAAATATGCTACTGAAGCTATGATGGTCCCTGCTGCTGCAAGAACGATGTCCACAACTGACATGATGAGGTTGTGCTAATGTGCTACATTGTAATCAGGTAGTCAAGTGCCTATGGTCAACCTTACAATACCTTCCACTCTGTGGCGGTCACCACAAACATTTCTAATACCAAATGTCAAAGACCAGGATAAACCAGTTCTTGTTTTATCCAGCCCCTATAAAACTTTGGAACTGGCAGTGACTGACAGCGCCTCTTTTGACTTCTTTAGATCAAGATTGAAGTTGTTACAGTTACTCTAAATGGTAAGTTTTACTTGTACATGGTTCAACAATATGCCAAAGTGAGGAGCTGCACCTACCTACATATTTATGAAGTAATATTAACAGCTAAAAGCATTAGGCATCTTTTCAAAGTCAGGTGCATTTTGATAATTGGCGCAATTTTTTTATGAAAGAATTAAAATTTTAAACAAAACTCACAACAAATGCATTTTAAAGTCCTTAAAATACTTTCAAGTACCTGGTCGTGAGACTCGCTTTTCATGTCCCAGTTGACCGTAGTCATTGTTTCCACAGGAGTAGATGGATCCATCTTTGAGTACAAACAACACATGAGAATCCCCACAGGAGATATGTTCAATATCCGTGTCTCTGAGTGACTCCAGAACCTTGGGCTGATCAACCTTATAACACAAACAATTATCAATTAGCAACATGTTGATGTTTCATGAAAATTATTAGTCATTTTAATTTCAACCTTCAGTTTAAGGCTTAGGCATGAGTATAGATCTAGATCAACCATCTGTCTGATTAGGATCTGTACTATTTGCTGCAACATCTCTACATTAGAAATATGCATTATTACCTTTGCAAAAGTGGTTACCAAACAAGTAAGATTTTGGAATGCTTACCAATAAATGTAGAAAATTAAGGGATGACTTACCTTGTGTTGTTCCAAAGAACCAATGCCCAACTGACCAAACTGGTTTCCTCCCCAAACGACTAAGCGACTCATCTTAGAGTTTTACTGAACTGCGGTGATCACCTTTATACCATTTTGTCTGAAAATCATTGATAGGTCCATGAATTCCTGATTTAATTTGTTTATAAGAGGTTTATATTCTTACAATTGATAGTTTATATTGTTACATAATAATAGATATGACTGTACAAAAAATACACAAAACACACTACCTTTTCACCTGATGGTGTAATATCCATGACTTCCTAGTATCAACAGCAAAAACTTCAATAATTGTGAACCAGAGGGTCATAACGGCCCTTAATCGCTCACTTGAGGACACAAGCTTTTAGTAGGCTCATATCTGGTGTCAAATAATAAAGATTTATAAACTTAAGAAATCTTTGGTGAAGATTGGAACATTAATGTGGCCACTGGGCTGATTACATTTTCTAGAATTTTATTAAGTGACTTACTAAATCCATGTGACCCACTTCAAAACATAACTAAAATTTATGCTGGCAAACATACTGGCCAAGTTTGGTGAAGATTGAACGCTAAATGTGGCCTCTAGTGTGTTCACAAGTTTTTCTAAGATTGGACCTGGTGACCTACTTTTTGACCTTACATGACCCAATAATAAACTCATCCAAGATTTCATGAAGACAAACATTCTGACCAAGTTTGGTGAAGATTGGGCAACAAATGGGACCTCTAGTGTGTTCACAAGTTTTTTTCTTAGATTTGACCTTGTGACCTACATTTTGACCCAACATGACACAGTTATGAACTCATCCAGGTTTTCATTAAGGCAAACATTCTGACCAAGTTTGGTGAAGATTGGGCCATAAATGGGGCCTCTAGTGTGTTCACAAGCTTTTTCTAAAATTTGACCTAGTGACCTACTTTTTGACCCTATGTGACCCAATAAACTCATCCAAGATTTCATGCAGCCAAATTTTGACCAAATTTGGTGAAGATATGGCTATAAATGTGGCCTCTAGTGTGTTTGCAAGTTTTGCCTAAAATTTGACCTTAAATTGTCCTAGTTTTTGATCCCAGGAGACCCAATAATAAAATCATCCAAGTGTGATGGGTCGTGGTGGGAGGCAAATTTAGTCGAAAACCAGTCCGTGCAAGGTTTAGAGACTTTTATTTTTGTTTATGCTCTACGAAGAAACCTGCAAATAATAAATAACACAATAAATAAATACTGCCTCATTATCAATTGGCGGAGATATAACAAATCAGAATTTAGCAATACAAATATTAGGGATTACAAAACAGACATGAAACAATTCAAACAATACAAGTAAAGTACAGAAATACACCAAATGCAATATAAATACTACAATAACTTTCTAAACAGAGCTGGTCATTTATCAATAGTGTAGATGCAGCTATAGTACAAGTTAAAACTTTAGTTATGCTGTAAAGCAAGTTCTACATTATTTTACTAAATTCTTTTTCAAGAATTATCTAAACGTTAAAGTGAATGTAAGAGTAAATGAGCTGTTGTCGGTATGTGAGTGGTGGGTGCAATGTTTTATAGTAAGGACTGTGGAAAAAAAGAGAACTTCCAACTCTCGTCCAAAATCTCTCTCTCACGTGAACATATCTAGACAGACATGACAAAACAGGTTTGACAAGTCCCATACATCAAGCAGACAAGATGCAAACAACCACACCCACATGCACGAACCTTACAGAAAGGCAAACAGACTATAAGTCATGAGCTGCCCGACACTAAAAAAATGGACAATAACAAAACTGACTTTAAATGCACTTTGTACATTGAAACAAAACATGAAGCACTGGTGACACAAGATTTCATGCAGACAAACATTCTGACCAAGTCTGAAGACTTGATAAAAACTGTGGCCTCTAGCGTGTTCACAAGCTCTTGATGCTAGACAAAGGGGGTATCAGACAAGCTCACCTTGAGTATGTTGTGCTCAGGTGAGCTAAAAGACAGGATATTTGTCAGAGAAGACCAAGTACTAAGGTGGTACACTATGAGGGATGACCCAGTATTATCATACGATGTGATATGTTTTGTAGCGTATTTGAATGGGGAGCTTACTAGACCTTTTGTGGAACTCCAGATCACAGGTCCATGGTTAAAATTCTAGTCAGGTTGGAGCCAATTTTAAGCATACAAAAAATGACAGTGGAATTGACATATGACCTCCAGATGCAATGACTTTAAACATTTGTTGTTGTTTTTGTTTGTTTTGTTTTTGTTTCATTGCACTGACACAATTATTATCATATTAATGATGTTCAGCTAGAAATTGGTGGAGAAAGAACCCAAACTTATGTTTGGGTAGAACCACAAGCACTCCAGAGGTTTGCTGGAAAATCTCCCAACATGAAACTTCTCACCTTGATTGTGACTTGAATCCACAAAGTGTGAGGCTGACAAGAAGTGGGATTTAGGTAAGTAAAGACGTAGGGACAGAGAGAGTGACTGCTATATGCCTCCCTTCAGGGTCATAACAATAAGCCAAAGAAATGAATGAATAACTGACCAATCTTAAAATCTTCATGTCAGCAACAAACAAAACATTATGATCTAATGAATTAGATATTTAGTTCATACTTTTTCTATAAGCATAGTGACCAACCTTTTAAAATGAAGTAACCAAGTCAGCAGTATCAAACTCATTAAAGTATTCATGCAGAAGAAAAATGACCAAGGTCAGCTGGTCTATAATGATAAAACAAAGTTTTCAGAGTGTTTACACATTTTTCACAAACTGCCATCTTAATATCTGACCACATATGGGCCATTGTATGAACTCAATCAAGCTTTCATGAGAAGTTTTATAACAATTAGATGAAAAATATGGCTTCAAGCAAGGCATGTATTATATAATATATAATGAGCAGGTCATACGACAGACCAACAGTGTAATTCCAGTATTATGAATATAAGTGGTACTCTACAAAATGTCCTTTGGCGGGTAAAAATCATTCAAAAGAATAGGATGTTATCATTAAACATTTAAGAAATATTGCACCTGACCTTAAGTCTGCTCTTTCATCTATAAATCCGTTCCACTTGAACACTGGTCACTTTAACTGCTTACTAGTCCACCACAATGCAATGCTGTCTGCTTAGAATCTAAGACTAGCTTGTAATAATGCAAATCTGGCCAACTGTTTTCACTTCTATGCTAACAAAATACTGCATATATCTATCTTCTGCTAAATAGCAACCAAAGCCATGGTTTTATAAGTAAACTCGCTACTGTCCTACTTTCTGTTCTAAAAAAGCAACTCAGTAATGTGAAGTTTGGTTAGTGTTTCTGACAGACAAAGCATCATTCAAAATCTGCTTAAGAGTTTGCAATAAATTCAAGGATAACTAATTTATACTGGGACTTCATGACTTGAATATTTACAAAATAGTAAACAAACTTGATGTAAAGTCGGTCAGTTAGTGGCACTGACATTTGTACCACAACGTCTCAAAGCAACAATGTAAACAGAATTAAAATAAATGTCATCGGGTAAACAATTAAGGAAGAGGTCATAATGTGAACATATTTGAATACTTACTGACGAAAACTGTTTTTCGGAGAATGCATATGACCGTTTCATGGAAAAATATTGTATAATATTTAAAATGTTGACAACCCAAACAAGCAAAACAATTTACAGCACTCCACCAAAAGAATAGAAAACACTTAAAAAGCGCGACAAGCTTAGAGGAACTGTAGTGTGATCAACTACAGTGTGGTCTCTAAATCAAAATTAAATTTCAATAATAATATTTATGTAAAAAAAACAAAAGCTTATAAATAAATATGAAATAAACATTGTATTTAGTAGTGCTGCACTATGTTGATTGTGAACATCCATTAAAAATTTAGTGGTATTTGTTAACATCTGCTGGTTCCACTTTCTAGTAAAGCGCGGTACCCGTATGTACTGGGGAAATCGTTAGATCCACACCGTTGAAGTCTACACACCGTTTAAGTTAGGTGTCACTCACGGTTAGCCACGCCTTCTCTGTGCAGGCACAGTATTCGCCGAAAAGAACCAACACTAGACGTCGGTTGCAAAGATAATGTTTATATACATAATGGTGAAAACTATTTACTGATTATAGGTTTATTTAGTTCAGAAATTTAGCACACTATATTTTCGACGGATTGTTCGCACGGCAAACAGTAATAAAACGGTAAAATACAAGTTAGTTTCAGCATATTTGTCAACGAGAAGAATTCTCAGTTGAAATGCTATCAAGTATTATTATGGAACTGAATGCATTGACGAATACCAACATGATAACGGATGTTCATAACACTATTTAAGTCAAATAGTAAGAGGTGTACACAATGTATTAAGTGACGTTATAAGCAGCACATCATTCACGTAAGTTGGGTAATATGTGTGCACAGGGTCCTGTATGACCATAATAAGCCGCACACCATTTAAGTCTGGTGGATAAAAGGTGGACGCAGTCATGGCCGTTACAAGCCGCACACCGTTTAAGTCAGGTGTGTTAGAGGTGTATACAGAGCACCGAATGACCGTTAAAAGCCACACATTATTCAAATCCTTTGAGAAAAAATCGTAAAAAGAACACATTATGGCCGTTATAAGCAACACCCCTTTCAGGTCCATTGAAAATAATGTGTACAAAAGGCACCTTTGGCCGTCATTAGCCGCACACCATTTAAGTGAGACGGATATATAATTACACATGATCCCGTGTTACTATGATAAGCCAAACACTATTTAAGTCGGGTGGAATTATGTGTACACAGGGTCTCGTATGGCAATTATAAGCCGCACACCATTTAGGTCAGGTGGATATGTGTACACAGGGTCCCGTATGGCCATGATAAGCCGTGCACCATTTAAGTCAGGTATATATATACGTGTACACAGGATCCCGGTAAGACCATTCTAAGCCGTGCACCATTTAAGTCAGGTGGATATATGTGTACACAGGATCCCGGTAAGACGATTCTAAGCCGTGCACCATTTAAGTCAGGTGGATATATGTGTACACAGGATCCCGGTAAGACGATTCTAAGCCGTGCACCATTTAAGTCAGGTGGATATATGTGTACACAGGATCCCGGTAAGACCATTCTAAGCCGTGCACCATTTAAGTCAGGTGGATATATGTGTACACAGGATCCCGGTAAGACGATTCTAAGCCGTGCACCATTTAAGTCAGGTGGATTTATGTGTACACAGGGTCTCGGATGGCCATTATAAGCCGAACACTATTTAAGTCAGGTGGCAATATATGTACATAGGTTCTCGTTTGGCCATTCTAAGCCGCACACCATTTGAGTCAGATGGATGTAAGTGTACACAGGGTCGCGTATGGTCATTATAAGCCGCACACCATTTAAGTCAAGTGGATGTATGTGTACACATGGTTCCGTATGGCCATTCTAAGCCTCACACCATTTAAGTCAGGTTGATGATAGTGTACACATTGTTCCGTATGGCCATTCTAAGCCTCACACCATTTAAGTCAGGTGGATGTAAGTGTACACATGGTATCGTATGATCATTCTAAGCCTCACACCATTTAAGTCAGTTTGATGTATGTGTACACATGGTTCCGTATGGCCGTTCTAAGCCTCACACCATTTAAGTCAGGTTGATTTAAGTGTACACATGGTATCGTATGGTCATTTTTTAAGTCTCACACCGTTTAAGTCAGGTTGATGTATGTGTACACATTGTTCCGTATGGCCATTCTAAGACGCACACCATTTAAGTCAGGTGGATGTATGCGTACACATGGTTCCGTATGGCCATTCTAAGCCGCACACCATTTAAGTCAGGTTGAAGTATGTGTACACATGGTTCCGTATGGCCATACTAAGCCTCACACCATTTAAGTCAGGTGGATGTATGTTTACACATGGTTCCGTATGGCCATTCTAAGCCTCACACCATTTAAATAAGAAGGATGCAGATGCTCACAGGGTCCCGTATGGCCATTATATGCCGCACACCATTTAAGTCATGAGGATGTAGGTGTACAAAGGGTCCCGTATAGTCATTATATGTCGCTAAGCATTTAAGTCAAGGGGATATATGTCGACACAGGGTCCCGGTAAGACCATTCTTAGCCGCGCACCTTACGTGGATATAGGTGTACACAGGGTTGTGTATGACCATTATAAATAGGTAAATAAGAAAAGGTTTTATCAAAATAACCACATATATTAAATTTAAACTACATCTAGACATAGGCAAACCGGATAAATGTAAATGTGACAAAAACACAGAGACGAGAATAACACACAAGAAAAAACCCTCCAGTTACCGCCTTGGAACGGTCAGTCTGACTGTGGTGCTTTAACTTGGTTTGTGGAGTGTTCCAACCTCGCACTTCCTGAAGGTTTTTCTATCAAACAATGTAAATAAAAATGTCCTGTCTAAGTGAGACAATTAACAGTAAGCACGTGCATCGGGATTTAAAACAAATCAAATGAACTCATTAAAAGACAAAATAACTAGTAATAAAATAAAATGTCAACATATGTATAATATGTACAGTAGATAAAAGCCTCGGAAACCTAAAAATTCCACATGAGATACTAAAGCTAGTTTAAAATAAAACAACCCAAGCGATGACGAACAATTTAATAACGTCATACAATGCCATGACGTCATATGCCAAAAGTGTCAAAAGTTTAATGTAAAACACGAAAGAAATCATCGAATTTAAAAAACAACAACACAACCCAAATCAACAAAACAAAATGTAGTATTGTAAGGAGTTAATATGTTATAAGTTTTAACATAAAATATCATAAAAAAGCCGTGGATTTATCCGCTATTGGCATATTTAATAATAAAGGTACAAACAATCCCGGTGTTATACCTACTGTACAATCTCACGTAAAGGGCATGGAGACTGCTCAAGTTGTCTGACCTATATAGGGCATGATCGAAGAGATGTTCTAAAGCGACAAGAAATCCATTGGTGACTGTCCAATTATGGCGACACAGGGTCCCGGTAAGACCATTCTTAGCCGCGCATCTTTAGTTTACGTGGATATAGGTGTACACAGGGTTCTGTATGACAATTATAAATAGGTAAATAAGAAAAGGTTCTATCGAAATAACCACATATATTAAAGTCTAAACTACATCTAGACCTAGGCAAACCGGATAAATGTAAATGTGACAAAAACACAGAGACGAGAATAACACACAAGAAAAAAACTCAGCAGTTATCGCCTTGGAACGGTCAATCGGCAAAAAGACCGACTGTGGTGCTTAAACTTGGTTTGTAGAGTGTTCCAACCTCGCACTTCCTGAAGGTTTTTCTATCAAACAAACAGTGTAAATAAAAAATATCCCGTCAAAGTGAAACAACTAACAGTAAGCACGTGCATCGGGATTTAAAACACATCAAATGAACTAATGAAAGGACAAAATAACTAGTAATAAAATAAGTCAGGTGGATATATGTGTACACAGGTTCCTGTATGACCATTCTAAGCCGCACAACATTTAAGTCAGGTGGATATAGGTGTACACGGGGCACCTTATGGCCGTAGTAAGCCGCACACCATTTAAGTCAGGTGGATATATGTGTACACATGGTTCCGTATGGCCATTATAAGCCTAACACCGTTTGCGTTAGGTGGATAAAGGTGTACAGAGGGTCCCGAATAAGCATTATAAGCAGCACACCATTCAAGTCAGATTGAATAATGGCTTACACAGGGTCTTTTATAGCCATTATAAACCGCACACCATTTATGTAAGAAGGATGCAGGTGCTCACAGGGTCCCGTGGGGCCATTATATGCCGCACACCATTTAAGTCAAGAGGATAAAGGTGAACACAGGGTCCCGCATAGCCATTATAAGCCGCACACCATTTACGTCAGATGGATAAAGGTGAACACAGGGTCCCGCATAACCATTATAAGCCGCACACCGTTTACTTCAGATGGATAAAGGTGTACACATGGTCCCGCATATCCAATATAAGCCGCACGCCATAAACGTCAGATGGATAAAGGTGTACATAGGGTCCCGCATAACCATTATAAGCCGCACACCATTTACGTCAGATGGATAAAGGTGTACACATGGTCCCGCATAGCCATTATAAGCCGCACGCCATTTACGTCAGATGGATAAAGGTGTACACATGGTCCCGCATAGCCATTATAAGCCGCACGCCATTTACGTCAGATGGATAAAGGTGTACATAGGGTCCCACATAGCCATTATAAGCCGCACACCATTTACGTGAGATGGATAAAGGTGTACACGGGGTCCCACATAGCCATTATAAGCCGCACACCATTTACGTGAGATGGATAAAGGTGTACACGGGGTCCCGCATAGCCATTATAAGCCGCACACCATTAACGTGAGATGGATAAAGGTGTACACGGGGTCCCGCATAGCCATTATAAGCCGCACACCATTTACGTCAGATGGATAAAGGTGTACACAGGGTCCCGCATAGCCATTATAAGCCGCACACCATTAACGTCAGATGGATAAAGGTGTACACAGGGTCCCGTATAACCATTATAAGCCGCACACCATTAACGTCAGATGGATAAAGGTGTACACGGGGTCCCACATAGCCATTATAAGCCGCACACCATTTACGTCAGATGGATAACGGTGTACACAGGGTCCCGTATAACCATTATAAGCCGCACACCATTAACGTCAGATGGATAAAGGTGTACACGGGGTCCCACATAGCCATTATAAGCCGCACACCATTAACGTCAGATGGATAAAGGTGTACACGGGGTCCCGCATAGCCATTATAAGCCGCACACCATTAACGTCAGATGGATAAAGGTGTACACGGGGTCCCGCATAGCCATAATAAGCCGCACACCATTTACGTCTGATGGATAACGGTGTACACAGGGTCCCGCATAGCCATTATAAGCCGCACACCATTAACGTCAGATGGATAAAGGTGTACACGGGGTCCCACATAGCCATTATAAGCCGCACACCATTAACGTCAGATGGATAAAGGTGTACACGGGGTCCCGCATAGCCATTATAAGCCGCACACCATTAACGTCAGATGGATAAAGGTGTACACGGGGTCCCGCATAGCCATTATAAGCCGCACACCATTTACGTCAGATGGATAAAGGTGTACACAGGGTCCCGCATAGCCATTATAAGCCGCACACCATTAACGTCAGATGGATAAAGGTGTACACGGGGTCCCGCATATACCATTATAAGCCGCACACCATTAACGTCAGATGGATAAAGGTGTACACGGGGTCCCGCATAGCCATTATTAGCCGCACACCATTAACGTCAGATGGATAACGGTGTACACAGGGTCCCGCATAGCCATTATAAGCCGCACACCATTAACGTCAGATGGATAACGGTGTACACAGGGTCCCGCATAGCCATTATAAGCCGCACACCATTAACGTCAGATGGATAAAGGTGTACACAGGGTCCCGCATAGCCATTATTAGCCGCACACCATTAACGTCAGATGGATAACGGTGTACACAGGGTCCCGCATAGCCATTATAAGCCGCACACCATTTACGTCAGATGGATAACGGTGTACACAGGGTCCCGTATAGCCATTATTAGCCGCACACCATTAACGTCAGATGGATAACGGTGTACACAGGGTCCCGTATAGCCATTATAAGCCGCACACCATTAACGTCAGATGGATAACGGTGTACACAGGGTCCCGCATAGCCATTATAAGCCGCACACCATTTACGTCAGATGGATAAAGGTGTACACAGGGTCCCGTATAGCCACTATAAGCCGCACACCATTTACGTCAGATGGATAAAGGTGTACACGGGGTCCCGTATAGCCATTATAAGCCGCACACCATTAACGTCAGATGGATAAAGGTGTACATAGGGTCCCACATAGCCATTATAAGCCGCACACCATTTACGTCAGATGGATAAAGGTGTACACGGGGTCCCGCATAGCCATTATTAGCCGCACACCATTAACGTCAGATGGATAAAGGTGTACACAGGGTCCCGTATAGCCATTATAAGCCGCACACCATTTACGTCAGATGGATAAAGGTGTACACGGGGTCCCGTATAGCCATTATAAGCCGCACACCATTTACGTCAGATGGATAAAGGTGTACACAGGGTCCCGTATAGCCATTATAAGCCGCACACCATTTACGTCAGATGGATAAAGGTGTACACAGGGTCCCGTATAGCCATTATAAGCCGCACACCATTTACGTCAGATGGATAAAGGTGTACACAGGGTCCCGTATAGCCATTATAAGCCGCACACCATTAACGTCAGATGGATAACGGTGTACACAGGGTCCCGCATAGCCATTATAAGCCGCACACCATTTACGTCTGATGGATAAAGGTTACACAGGGTCCCGTATAGCCATAATAAGCCGCACACCATTTACGTCTGATGGATAAATGTGTACACAGGGTCCCGCATAGCCATAATAAGCCGTACAACGTTTAAGGAACCCAGGCGGATAAGGGTGCACACAAGGTCCAGTATGGCCATTATAAGCCGCACACCATTTACGTCAGGTGACAATGTGTGTACACAGGGCCCCGTATGACCATTATATGCCGCACAGCATTTAAGTCAGGAGGATGTAGGTGTACACTGGGTCCTGTATGGCCATTTTAAGCTGCACAACATTTAAGTCAGGTAGCAATTAATATGTGTACACAGGGTCCCGAACAGCTATTTGAAGCCGCACGCCATTCAGGTGTGTTGAGAGATCGGTGTACAAAGGACACCTTATACCCATTATATGCCGCACACCATTTAAGTTTGGTGGAATAGGTGTACATCAGTCCTCGCATTTCCATTATAATCCGTACACAATTTAAGGTAAATAAAGTGCAATAGACAATATACATATTTTGAAAATTAATGCAACTAATGTGTTGTATACTTTAATGATGTCATGTAAGCCAGATTTTAAGAAACTCCTCATCTTATTTTGAATTTATGATTTTTTTTCTTCCAAAATTGACATTGAAGGTGTCTCTTGTTTAAAAATAAGAAAACTCCAAATATTATATTATATCCCCTTTAAGAGCAATGTTTCGCTATTGCGTATCATTTGAAAACTATTTATAGCATTAGAACCAATCAAAAATGTTACTCGATCGGTTTGACTCATACTATGTAATTAATACTTTACAAACCCAGCACGTTTAGGCCCATTTTGCTATTGACATGACTTTATTAAAAAAAGTAACCGAGCTCTTGATAGCCAAACGATTTATGTCAGAATTGCCCTAAATGTTCTATAAATAATTTTGTTCATGCTGCAGTATAATATATATATATATATATATATATATATATATATATATATATATATATATATATATATATATATATATATATATATATATATATATATATATATATATATATATATATATATATATATATATATATATATATATATGTATATATATATATATATATATATATATCTTGGATTTCTTATTTATGGGTTGATGTTCTGTTTATTTTTCACAATAGGACAAAATACATAGTGGTGAAATGATCGAATCTATAAACCTTTTCACATTAGAACAATATACATAGTTAGGAAATTATCGAATCTGTAAAGTATAAAACGGTTCTCAAGAGGGAAAAGGGTGAAATTGACATTTGTGACGTTGCGAATAATGCCACAAAAGTTGATTACTTGTGTACTCCTTTTACCCAACAGACTTAAATGGTGTGCGGCTTTTAAAGTAATCTGGGGAACTATGCACACCTTTTAGCCAACAGACTTAAATGGTGTGCGGCTTTTAAAGTAATCTGGGGAACTATGCACACCTTTTAGCCAACAGACTTAAATGGTGTGCGGTTTTTAAAGTAATCTGGGGAATTATGCACACCTTTTAGCCAACAGACTTAAATGGTGTGCGGATTTTAAAGTAATCTGGGGAACTATGCACACCTTTTAGCCAACAGACTTAAATGGTGTGCGGCTTTTAAAGTAATCTGGGGAACTATGTACACCTATTAGCCAACAGACTTAAATGGTGTGCGGCTTTTAAAGTAATCTGGGGAACTATGCACACCTTTTAGCCAACAGACTTAAATGGTGTGCGGCTTTTAAAGTAATCTGGGGAACTATGCACACCTTTTAGCCAACAGACTTAAATGGTGTGCGGCTTTTCAAGTAAAATGGGGCATTATGCACACCTTTTAGCCAACAGACTTAAATGGTGTGCGGCTTTTAAAGTAATATGGGGCACTATTCACACCTTTTAGCCAACAGACTTAAATGGTGTACCTTTTAAAGTAATCTGGGGCACTATGCACACCTTTTAGCCAACAGACTTAAATGGTGTGCGGCTTTTAAAGTAATCTGAGGAACTATGCACACCTTTTAGCCAACAGACTTAAATGGTGTGCGGCTTTTAAAGTAATATGGGGCACTATGTACACCTTTTAGCCAACAGACTTAAATGGTGTACGGCTTTTAAAGTAATATGGTGCACTGTGGACACCTTTTACCAAACAGACTTAAATGGTGTGCGGCTTTTATTGTAATATGGGGCACTATGAACACCTTTTAGCCAACAGACTTAAATGGTGTGCGGTTTTTCAAGTAAAATGGGGCATTATGCACACCTTTTAGCCAACAGACTTAAATGGTGTGCGGCTTTTAAAGTAATATGGGGCACTATTCACACCTTTTAGCCAACAGACTTAAATGGTGTACCTTTTTAAGTAATCTGGGGCACTATGCCCACCTTTTAGCCAACAGACTTAAATGGTGTGCGGCTTTTAAAGTAATCTGAGGAACTATGCACACCTTTTAGCCAACAGACTTAAATGGTGTGCGGCTTTTAAAGTAATATGGGGCACTATGTACACCTTTTAGCCAACAGACTTAAATAGTGTACGGCTTTTTTAGTAATATGGTGCACTGTGGACACCTTTTACCAAACAGACTTAAATGGTGTGCGGCTTTTATTGTAATATGGGGCACTATGAACACCTTTTAGCCAACAGACTTAAATGGTGTGCGGTTTTTAATGTAATATGGGGAACTATGTACACCTATTAGCCAACAGACTTAAATGGTGTGCGGCTTTTCAAGTAATATGGGACACTATGTACACCTTTTAGCCAACAGACTTAAATGGTGTGCGGCTTTTAAAGTAATATGGGACACTATGTACACCTTTTACCAAACAGACTTAAATGGTGTGCGGCTTTTATTGTAATATGGGGCACTATGAACACCTTTTAGCCAACAGACTTAAATGGTGTGCGGTTTTTAATGTAATATGGGGCACTATGTAAATCTTTTAGCCAACAGACTTAAATGGTGTGCGGCTTTTAAAGTAATATGGGACACTATGTACACCTTTTAGCCAACAGACTTAAATGGTGTGCGGCTTTTAAAGTAATATGGGACACTATGTACACCTTTTACCAAACAGACTTAAATGGTGTGCGGCTTTTATTGTAATATGGGGCACTATGAACACCTTTTAGCCTACAGACTTAAATGGTGTGCGGCTTTTAAAGCAATATGGTGCACTATGTACACCTTTTAGCCAACAGACTTAAATGGTGTGCGGCTTTTAAAGTAATATGGGGCACTATGTACACCTTTTAGCCAACAGACTTAAATGGTGTGCGGCTTTTAATGTAATATGGGGCACTATAAACACCTTTTAGCCAACAGACTTAAATGGTGTGCGGCTTTTAAAGTAATATGGGGCACTATGAACACCTTTTAGCCAACAGACTTAAATGGTGTGCGGCTTTTATTGTAATATGGGGCACTATGTACACCTTTTAGCCAACAGATTTAAATGGTGTGCGGCTTTTATTGTAATATGGGGCACTATAAACACCTTTTAGCCAACAGACTTAAATGGTGTGCGGCTTTTAAAGTAATATGGGGCACTATGAACACCTTTTAGCCAACAGACTTAAATGGTGTGCGGCTTTTATTGTAATATGGGGCACTATGTACACCTTTTAGCCAACAGACTTAAATGGTGTGCGGCTTTTAATGTAATATGGGGAACTATAAACACCTTTTAGCCAACAGACTTAAATGGTGTGCGGATTTTAAAGTAATATGGGGCACTATGAACACCTTTTAGCCAACAGACTTAAATGGTGTGCGGCTTTTATTGTAATATGGGGAACTATAAACACCTTTTAGCCAACAGACTTAAATGGTGTGCGGCTTTTAATGTAATGTGGGGCACTATGAACACCTTTTAGCCAACAGACTTAAATGGTGTGCGGCTTTTAATGTAATATGGGGAACTATAAACACCTTTTAGCCAACAGACTTAAATGGTGTGCGGCTTTTAATGTAATATGGGGCACTATGAACACCTTTTAGCCAACAGACTTAAATGGTGTGCGGCTTTTAATGTAATATGGGGAACTATAAACACCTTTTAGCCAACAGACTTAAATGGTGTGCGGCTTTTAAAGTAATATGGGGCACTATGAACACCTTTTAGCCAACAGACTTAAATGGTGTGCGGCTTTTATTGTAATATGGGGCACTATGTACACCTTTTAGCCAACAGACTTAAATGGTGTATGGCTTTTAAAGTAATATGGTGCACTGTGGACACCTTTTACCAAACAAACTTAAATGGTGTGCGGCTTTTATTGTAATATGGGGCACTATGAACACCTTTTAGCCAACAGACTTAAATGGTGTGCGGTTTTTAATGTAATATGGGGCACTATGTAAATCTTTTAGCCAACAGACTTAAATGGTGTGCGGTTTTTAATGTAATATGGGGCACTATGTAAATCTTTTAGCCAACAGACTTAAATGGTGTGCGGCTTTTATTGTAATATGGGGCACTATAAACACCTTTTAGCCTACAGACTTAAATGGTGTGCGGCTTTTAAAGTAATATGGGACACTATGTACACCTTTTAGCCAACAGACTTAAATGATGTGCGGCTTTTAAAGTAATATGGGGCACTATGAACACCTTTTAGCCAACATACTTAAATGGTTTGTGGCTTTTATTGTAATATGGGGAACTATGTAAACCTTTTAGCAAACAGACTTAAATGGTGTGCGGCTTTTAAAGTAATATGGGACACTATGTAAACCTTTTAGCAAACAGACTTAAATGGTGTGGGGCTTTTAAAGTAATATCGGGTACTATGCAAACTTTTACTCAACAGAATTGAATGGTGTTCAGTTTTAAAAGTAATACGGGGCACTATGTACACCCTATACCTAGCGAACCTAAATGATGTGCGGCATTTGTAATCATACATGGACACCTTTTACTCAACAGATAGAACTGATGTGCGGCTATTGAATGTAAAATTGTTCACTATATGGACCAGTGTGAAACCACAAAATACCGTTGAATATACTTACAAATATTCTACAAAATTTATTTATATAGGTAGTTTTGCCTGTCACTGTTTCAAATATTGTGTGTGTTTTACTGGATTGATGTTATCATTAAATTACACGGGCGTTTGTCCTCACTGCACTTTTCGGTCCATGTTGGTATTTGGATACACGTTTAACTCCGCCGGCATACCACTACGACTCCGCCTACACTACTAGACTTAAACGGTGTGCGGAGTTAAATGGTGTGGGTTTAGCGATAACCTACGTACTGGGCCATATTAAAAGAATACACACAAAAATTCTGAATTCTGTTCATTTTACTTTTATTATGATTTTGCTTAAAGGCGCATACACGTGACAACCCTTTTTATTGGGGCCATAATCTTCGACAAAAGGGAAAGTAAGTAGTTATCTTCTGTGACATCTTAACCTCAACATTTTTTTAAAATTCTTTTGCCTGCAGATTGTCTCCGACACTAGTTTCTACTTTCATTTTCAATTTTCAGCCTCTACAATGCTACCTATCCAGTTGGGGTCTTAAATGCAGGCTTTGATATATCTTCGACTAACCTTAATTTGTGATACTTATGGGGTAAAGAAACACCAGTAAAATCAGGAATTTGTTTTTAATTTACTAAACTCATTGAGATGTATAAATTTCCTTCATTATCTGAGACTATTCATGTGCTTCATTATAGAGTTAGCAATGAAAAAGGACACACAAACACCTCGTTACACACTCATATATACCTCGTTAAAAATAAAGCTTTTAGACATGTAGTTTTCATTCATACAAGTTTTTTTACTAAATGCAGCAGAGAAGTTTAAGTAAACTTTTGTTGATATTTTGTGTAAAAATCTAAAGGAAATATTTTGATTTTAAGAAAACAATCTGAGAAATATGGAGTATAAGTTTGTCAATTATCTGTTTAAAAGGATACTTTTATGGTGTTCCTTGCAACAGTGTCCATTGTTAAGAGAAAGCTGAATTTTGGAAGCATTTTTGTATTCAATGCTACCACACTAAAACCTAGCACCAATGTCACAGTCTGATATTTCTACCATGCTTAAATTTCTTACATGCCCCAATGCGCATATGCAAAATTTGGATAGAAACATAACCCCATATATAGATGGGCTGAGATTTTCTTCTGGTCTTATATTTCCCAGTGAAGTATAATTGTAATATCTATATACGCATATACATGCTTTCGATTATATTTTATAAACATGTCTATCTATCTATTCATTCTTACATGCATGTACGCACTCTCTCACACACTCACAAACACACATTCATAATTTATTTTTATTAATGTTTTATTTTAGAAACCAGCAGTAACAACATGAGTATATGTTACAGATAAAAATGTTGGCCTGAAAGAAACATCAGCTCATATATCGATGGGCTTATATTTCCACCTGGGCACATGTTTCCATCTCAAGTAAATTAGTAATATTCTACATATAAGAATATAATTTATTTAATAAAACATATTTTATTTTAAAAATGAGCAGTAACATCCTGTGCACATGCTACAGACAGAAATATTGGTCTGAAAGAAACCTCAGCCCAAGGATAGATGGGCTTTTATATCCACCAGGCACACATTTCCACCTTATATCTACATGTACCTGGTAATTTTCTATGTATACATGTATATGGCAGGGCTAAAAAGATTGGCTTGAATAGAAACATCAGCCCGTGTAAATAGTTAATTTTATTTTAATAATATTTATTAATTCCTAATTGAGAGGCATCATTTTGTATAAATATACCCAATCTGTGGGTTATTTAAAAGACAATTCACTGCTGGCCAACTTTCTTTTCTCAAAGTCGGAACAAGGATTGATGATCATTAGGACCAATATGTAGTCTCAGTACCTCAAATACGGTGTTTTAAGATCAAAATAACAATGACACACATTTTACACCAGGTTTGAATGGTAGGAAATTTCAGCACATGTGGTCAAAAATAGCACTGCGGCGCATGCCCACAACAGACAAATTTCAGTTTGGTAGAAATATCGGTCCATGACACAGGTAACCATCATTGTGCAGTCTTATTTTCTTTATTAGAGAATTCAGTTAAGTCATCAATAAAATAGAACAAAAGATGTATTTATAAACCAATTTTTAGGTGAAAATTATGTGTGTTTTTTCTGGACCAGTTCAAATGCAAACTTGTCAACAAAACATAATTTATTTTGTGACACTTTAAGCATAATTGTTTTGTACCATAATTTAAACCAGAACAATTTTGAATGTCCTGTTTTACAATAAATAAATAAATTACATGCCTCATCCTCCACCATGTGCAATGCTACGATTGTTTTTTGTATTAATTCTTTGACATATTCTGTCTGAGTGGGTTTACAGAAAATATTGATTTCAAAAACTTCTTACTAAAATACTCAATGTGTTTGTGTTATAATTTCAAACTAGTTGCGTTGAAAATTGCCTGCAGAAATAACTTCATCCTAATAGTTTCCACATTAGTGAAGATGCCTTATCTTGGCAGCCATCTTTGATTGCAACTTCAAGTGATTTTCAGATAATTGTATTGAAGCGTAAATCTTTATCTTCTTGTAATTTCTTCATTTGTGGTCCAAAAATTAAAAACGATACACCATTGGAAAGCTCTTAAAGTTCATATTTTTAGAATGCACAATTTTTAAAAATTGATAAATGCACAAAGAATTTATACACATTAATATATTAAATTATTGGCTCATCCTTAAATGCAATAAACAGTTTAACTTTTTGGATTGTATTTTTTTTTACCTTTTAAACTATCAAAATATAGTTTTGATATTTAAAATACTTCATAAAAGCTGTTAAATATGATATAAAATTTAGTAAATTAAACTAAAAATAAAAACACAGGGGTGAGTTTAATACCTCCCCTGCCCCCCTGCTCCCAATAAACATGGACCCCTGCAGTTGTGCGTCACAGGTTGGGGCAGTTAAACATTTGGGTCCAGATGTTATCTAGTGCCAACTAATGGTTGTGTTATTAATCTTGCACCCATCTCAAAATGTAAATATGTTTCAACTCTATTCAGCATCTTCATTACACATTTTAGTTACGTGACATAAGAAAATTGTAAAAAAATGGTACTGGAATAGCTCCTTTGCTAACGCTCAAGCAAATGTAAGGGTAGTTCCATGACTTGGTTCAGTGTAAGGATAATGTGACTGGGTGTGGTATCATGCCAGGGGTTCTGACAGTTCACAGTATGTTATATACAGTGAAGGCAGCACTATAGTTGCTTCTAAGTTTACGCTAACTAAGCCATGTAACTTCCTTTTCAGCCTAGAGTAAAACGTTCATAAAATGTAAAAAGCAAACTTCCTAATCCATGAACGTTTTACTCTCTTTCCTGCCATAGCCGAGGACTTTCTCCTTGTATGTACGAAAGTGTACAATAAGGAGAATGGTTTAGGGGCGGTTGGGCCTCGGTCATCCAGACATGATTACTCAGTTTAATAGGCACATGACCCCCTACACACTTAAAAACCACCAACTACAACCAAAAAAAGGAAATGGGGATAGGAGGACCCCTTCCAATAACAATTTCTGTTTAACAAATTGGAAGAGGTCTACCTAAAACAAAAACTTTTAGACACCAAACAAACTTTAATTAAACACCCCATATCAAATGGGGGTCCAATGCCTTGTAACTATAAGGTGAACCTAGGACAAAAGTTAGGCGGTGAAATTCACACACTCAAACATTCACCTTTTATTAGGACCAAATTACGAAATTATTCATCTATTTAAATTTGTTAACTATGTAAGTTGGTAACCGAAATTGGATACCTGATCGGGGCCCACTATTTGGCACATTGGTCACAACTCTTTAAAGTCATGCTAGGGCAACATGATGGGGTCACGATAAAATACAAATGTATGTGCTGACCCTTAAATAAACCAGTTATCAGTCAGTCAGTCAAGTTTACGCTGTCTCCAGGTAACTGAAATACTATTGGTGGGACGATGAACACAATAAACAAACATTGTAGTTATGTAGACTTATTATAATATATAATCTGAAAAAATGTACTCAAATCAACTGGTTCTATAAGCAAGTATCTACTTCAGATAATAAACAGTAAAGTATGAAGACTTCTAAAGGCAGCTTAGTTGCAAATTTTATTCACCTTAACCTTTTTCTGCATGTATATGCCATTTTACGCCTTTCACAACCATTCACAATTATATGCCATTTTACGCCTTTACAAACCATTCACAATTATATGCCATTTTACGCCTTTACAAACCATTCACAATTATATGCCATTTTACGCCTTTCACAACCATTCACAATTATATGTCATTGTACGCCTTTCACAACCATTCACAATTATATGTCATTGTACGCCTTTACAAACCATTCACAATCATAAGCAAAATCTGAATGACTAAAGGTTTATGTGTAGACTGGTTCATCCTTAAATCTTTTATTACAAGTTGAACATGCATTTATTAAAATCCATTTATCTCTTTTAAAGAAAAACAAAGTCAGGTGAATGTTCAAAATTATAGATGAACTATGAATGAAAGGGTTAACTATACAGCCCTAACACAAAAGTAAACTATTACTAAATAATTAGTCATCACATTACAACTTCATGTAATGAAACATTTGATAAAGACATGGCAGCAAATAGTGTAGATTCTGATCAGATAACTCCCAATCCGGGACTTTACTATGTGCAAAGGCCAGAAAAATTATTGATTTGTGCTGAGCATACAAAGAGATAAAACAATACTCTTACATACATGTATGAGGAAGTTCTTCTTTCCTTATTTGATAAGTGGAGGTTAGTTTTCCTGCGTTTTGTCCATGTTTAACATGATATAATAAGACGCATGTTGAAAAGACTGCCAATACACTTCAGATCAAATCCTACCATTGAAGTGTTGACAGTGGTTCGTCCGAAATATTTGTCATTCTTCACCAGTAATTAACAAGACATGGCTGGCTATAATGACCATGGTATTTTATGCCATGAATGTATAAAAACAGATTTTCTTTTTGTTTTGTTTTTTTGTTTCCAGTTGCACCAATGGAAAGATGATGGCAAATAATAGTGTTGATGGCCAACCCGGAGGGAGTCCCTGTGTTCAGCAGGTTTTCACCGCTCTTATTCAGAACCTAAAATCCAAAGAAGAAGAACTTCGTGTCAGCAAGCAACAAGTGAAACAGTTACAGACAGAAAATACCTCCCTAAGAAAGATCAGTATCTCCTCCATGAAGAGTACTGGATCTGTGGATTTGACAATAGGGTCTGGGTCTAGTAGTTCTGTAACCAGGAGTGATTCTGCAGACTCGCGGAGAAAATCGAATCCTGAGATTTTTTTATTCCCTGACACTTCTCAGCATGTGACAGCTCAGCCTGCTGTGACAGAAGTACACCAACTTCATCCAGAACCATTAGTCCCACAAACACAACAAGGGCAGACAACCATGTCCTTGCCTGCAAAGGGAGAGAAGAATTTCATGACATGTGTTGGATCACCAGGTGTGTCAGAGCATTACTTCCAAGCAGTTGTTAGTGAACTTGTGAAAACAAAAGTCATGTTGCAAGCTCTTCAACGACAGCAGGTAAAGTTATTTCTGTGTGTATGTGTGTCGTTATTTTACCCTGAGCTTGCTACATTTTGTTACAGTCCCATGCTAATTCTTTGTTTTCATACATATTATATATGTTACATGTCAAGGTTAATATACTTATTAAAGGTGGCATCTGACAGTTTGCCTCTATCAAATGCATGTACCAAATTTATTCACTGTTTTGGGGAATTAAGACATGTTCATGGCATACACTCATAAATTATTCTAAGTAAGGACGACTGTACACAACTTAAAATGTTAGACCGGACAATTGCAACAAAAAATCACTCTTATTGTTCATTCTTTAAAAATCTATAAATAGGTACGATATCGATCTCTGCTAAAAACAGATAACAACATCAGAGTGGACTGTCAAGATAATATAACGTGACCTCAAAAGTAAGCTGTCATGTGACTTTCCTGTTTTAAAAATAGGTATCTCTACAGAGTGGCTCGGATAGGGAATACCTGTTTGCGATGATGTATGTGGATTTATTCTTTGCTGTTCGCACAGATCTAGGACACCAATAAATAGCGTTCTGTAGAACCTTTTCAGATAATAAATTATTTGGTCACTGGACAAAAAAAATCTTTGGTCCAAATTGTCGGTTACCACCTTTAAAAGAGGCTGAGCAGCACTAGTGTGTACATCCTGATCAGACAAATCCCAGGAAGGAGCTGGCTGATCATGATCTGCCCTATTGCCTCAGCCTTATAAATAAGTGAATTTGGCATCTGTGGTCTTGTTGTTTAGACATTGAACTATGGAATATGGGTCCTGGGTTCGAACCCTGAAACTGACCATGTGATGTTAGTCCTTGAGTAAATCTATTTAATGCACATTGCTCCACATTGCACTAGATACTCACTACCTGATGGTTCTACCCAGGAAATGGGCAGTTAAGAGGGACTAATATAAGTTGTCAGAACTTTTTTTCCACTCTACTAAAAATAAATGTAGTTTCGGACTAATAAAGTGAATTGCAGGCTTAGAGTTATTTATACTGTCTATTTTTATCAGCAGAAGGGTGGAACCATCTTAGGTCAATTGAAAGATCTTAAACGGAAGCGTGTACTCTGACAGGGATTTCAATCTATGTGATCGAGTGGTAAAGGTCAGAGAATCTAAAAACTCTTACATTTACTTCAAACATTTAACTACAAGCAAAAGACAACTTAAGACAATGTTCAATATTTAGTTATGCTACGTCTATTGAACAGAATTCTAAAAGCAGTTGATTTGTACCATAAGATTGTCCTGTACATTGCTGTATTGAACTGTACTAGGGCTGCCTGTTACTTTATTATACTGGTATACATGCCATACTTTGCTTGACGAATACATGTGAGCAGTCTGTATTGGTTGTATCGCTAATATGCGTCACTTTTTACATAAAAATCTGTCTACGTTGTATTCTCTTTTCTCCTCTTGTTAATTGTGTTTGCTTGATTCATGTTTTTCTTTCTATCACATGTATATACATGTTTTATGAAATCTTTTGAATGTGTCTTTCTTCCTCCTTTTAGTGTCAACATCATCATACTTTGTTTATATTTTGTCACGTTTAAATGCCTGCGCTGTTATGATAAGTAGGTATGATATAATATGTGTGGTGATGTCTGTTTCTAAAAATAATTGATGTTATGCTTTTACATCGTCTCTCTCTACATATATGTATGGTATTGTGAGGAGCCTAAAAGTTGACGCCCCAGGACAGTACATTGTCCAAAAATATATCTCTATTGGACAATAATCTCAACAACTTTGACACAAAACGTTAATTACAAATCAGCTGAACAAAGCACAGTCCATTAGATGATGTGTCAATGTGAAATTTCTAAATTGTATAAATAACCCACTGGATTGTGGTTGATAATTTGATGCATGAGTAATTCATATGTGTACAACCTAGGTCGGAAAATAATGTATGGTCAAATAATTTAATGTTTATACAAAGGTTTCTTTTTTTGCCCGTTCAAAAATATTGGGTCGTGTTCCCAATCGCAAAATTATGGTGTGTTTTTTTCAATTTCAAAGAGAAAAGTCCCAATTTAATGATCGAAAGAAATTGTCATTTGCACCCATGGTCAAACAATGAAATAATTGACTACTTCAGTCACATGAGAAATATATATTGCTTTGTAAATAAGTGAAATATAAAAGGAGTTGAATAAACCAAAGATTTTATCTTTTTTTGATATATTTGGTAGATATGATATGGTTGTCATTGTTTTTCTTTTAATTTCTGAATTCCTCTATATGACATAAAAAATCTCCAGTTCTGGTGGTTGAGTCATTTTCCCAAAATGGTGAGAAAAAACCCTGATACACGATTGGATAGTTTGAGCATGCAAGATTTCTCTTGATTTTTTGTTGTATTTTTTTTTTTGTACAATTACTTTATTTAAATGTGTTAAGAAATATTTTTATTCATTAAAATGAGTAATAACACTAACAGTAATACAGTCTAGTTCCACAATCGTGGAGTTGAGTCCTGAAAAAGAAATAGAATGAAAGGTAATTTTACACTGATGTATCCTAATGGTTTATCCAATATGATTTACAAATTTGTCCATATATATATATATAAATGTGTGTGTGTGAGAGAGAGGGAGAGAGAGAGAGTGGATGGGGCGGGGCAGGACAGGACAGGACAGAACAGGATTTTTGAGTAAAAAAAGATAATCTATAATAATCATGACCAGTCTTTAAAAAAAAAAAAAAACAACACGTTCTGAGGTCGCAATGATGTTTCCTCAACATACCTGTAATATACCTGTACATTTTTTTGTTGGAAAAGATTTGTTGTTTGAAAAAGATTTGTTTTGATTTCTCTCATCCAGAACTTTTTCTAGATCTCTGCTGATTGCAGTGATGCAAACGTACATTGCAGGATGTGTCCAACAATGAAGCAACAGAGTTATTAAAGATGAGGCAGGAAATACAGGGGCTCCGTTTCCAAAATCAAAATCTGAAGGTATGTCAGCCTTCATATTTACACATACACATCAGTCAGTAGTATTATAATAGACATTTATATAGAAATATATAGAAGATAAAGATGACCAAGATGGGATGCTACAGGAGACTAAAGCAGACTTCTGATAAGATCACATTAAGCAATGAAGAATATATTATACTTTTCTCTAGAACTCACTCCCTTAATCATTGCTTTAATTAACCATTGGATTATCACTTTTCAGTTTGGTTCTGCTTTTCGTTAAGATAAAATTGCCGCTGGCAAATGAATAAAAGTGATAAACCTGTATACCCTTGATTTCAAGTGCATTTTTACTTTCCTAGTTCTGGTAACAATGCCTAGAATATGGTCAATATTTAAATAATGTGATAAAATAGACAAATCAACATGCCGGGACATCTGTAAGAGATTTTTAAAGGTGGTGTCCCACAATTTGCTGATATCAGTTACATGTTACAATGTCTTACCACTGTTTTTGGGGAATTCGCACATGATTTCTGCATGCTTCAGTCTAAATAAAGACGACTATTAACACTACCTTTAATAGTTAGCTATCTCTGCAGCGTGGCTCAGATTGGAAATACCTGTTTGTAATGACGAGTGGGGATTTATGCTTCATTGCTCACACAGTCCTGGGGCATCATGAAGAACATTTTGCATGACCTTTTCATATAACAGTGACTTAAGTGATTTTGATATTTTGGAAAAAATATTTTTTGTCCAAACTGTTGGATACTACCTTTAAACAATATTCAGTCGTGTCATGGTGCATTTATTAATAAACAACATAAATTTAAGTTATTTGCCAATTATTTTTTTAATAAGTAAACTTTTGTCTTTTGATAAAAAAAAGGAAATAGTATATATCCAGATCAAACAACTCCAAGCTGGATATTTACTATTTGCCTAAGCTGATTCAGTTTCACTTAGCAGGCTAAGTATAAAGGATTTCTTCTTAGTAGGTAAGAAACCACAGCACATTGCCAACACTATTGGTGTTGTTTTTTTATCGCCTCTCTGACAGCGTGACTTGATGGTACTGCAAGAGAATCAGGGGAGCACGGATGCAGTGGTAAGAGAGGACAGTTTTGAGCTGGACGACACCAATAAGGAACAGTTGACAACCAGAGAGGCTGAGACACAAACACAGCTGGACATCATGCTGGACACTGAGGTAACCTTCGCAAATAACACAGGAAACGAGCAACAGGGCAACCTTTGTGTAAATGTCTGACTTGGGTTTCCATCCTTCTTACAAAGACATTCATGAGGTTGTGACTAAGATCATTCTCAAGTATCAGATTGGTCAGACTTTGGGCTTTGATCTAAATATGACCTATCAGATGCCCGAGACCAATCACAGACACAAGTTTTATAACCTGGGACCCATGTTTCGGTCACATAAAGAAATACATTGTGTATGCATTGCATGAAGACATTACCTTTCAATTTCCATGAGAAGGAATTGCACTTTATCTTACTATTGGCATTTGGCTGATGTATTCCTTTGGTCGCCTTGTATGAAGATTGTTCAGCAGAATTTCGGTCGAGGGCTGAATGTCTAAGGCACTCAGGTCAGCGATATAGAGCCATGATGGTCCTCATGTTTTCATTTCAAGAAGCATCTGACTTTTGGAAGGCCCTTCTCTTTTCTTCTACTGCTAGACTTTCGTTCACTGTTCCACACCAAGATGCAAAGAGTGTCTAATGGTATCTTACTACAGGCATCGATGACACTTTCCAGAGTAACATCCTACAAAGACTGCCACATTTCCTGACTGTTGTTAGTTTTACCAGCTGTTCTCTCTATAGCCTCTGCATTTTGGGTATTCTGATCTTCTTTGCCTTGCTGCAGGGCTTTTCTTCAAGGGTGTGCGAGGTGAAGGTTGATATTTCACAGGATCAGCTGGTGTTGGAATGAAAAGTTGGTCAAATAATTCTGATTTGTCAAAGAAAATGTCCACCAGGGGCGTGGCCATTTTCCACATGTGGCTATATAGGAGAACTTAGAAAATCTTCTTGTCAAAAACTGCAAGAGATAGAGCCTTGATATTTAGTACAATGATCCTTTGATAGCCCTGAATGATGATTGTTCAACAATTCTATTCTGTTAAAAATATGGCCACCTGGGGCATTGCCATTTTCCGTTTATAGCTACCAGTATATAGGAAAACTTAGAACATCTTTTTAGAAACTGCAAGAGCTAGAGTCGTAATATTTGGTACCGGTATATATCAAGATCATTAAAAGAATTCTGATCCTTCAAAAAAACATTGCCACAAGGAGTGTGGCCATTTTCCATACATATGACAATATAGGAAAAATTTGAAAAAGTTACTGTCAGCAACCACAAGAGCTAGAGCCTTGATATTTGGTATACATGTTTCTTGGGTGGTCCTGTATTTTGGTTAATGTATTCCTTTGGTCGCCTTGTATGAAGATTGTTCAGCAGAATTTCGGTCGAGGGCTGAATTTCTAAGGCATTCAGGTCAGTGATATAGAGCCATGATGGTCCTCATGTTTTCATTTCAAGAAGCATCTGACTTGTTGTTAATTTCAGAGCATAAGAAACATGGAACTCATCAAAACATTGAGGGCAGAAATAGATAAATTGAGGAAACAGAATAATGTAAGTATGAGTAACATAATAATTATGCCTTTATTTCTACATTGTAGATAGAATTGTTCAAGGTTGAAAAAAAAAGTGATTATCATATTTACATTTCATTAATATGACTGTCATCTTATATGAGAAACATGTTTTCCTTTTTTAATTTTTGTTTTATTACAATGATTTATATTTGATTCAATTTTTAGCTCACCTGAGCACAGCGTGCTCAAGGAGAGTTTTTTTGATACCGCTTCGTCCTGCGTCCAGCGTTTGTTGTCCGTCGTCAACGTTTTAGCTTGTGAACAGACTAGAGGCCACAATTTTTATCCAATCTTCATCCAACTTGGTCAGAATGTTTGTCTGAATGAAATCTAGAATGAGTTCATTATTGGGTCACCTGGGGTCAAAAAGTAGGTCACTCGGTCAAATTTTAGGAAAAACTTGTGAATACACTAGAGACCACATTTATAGCCCAATCTTCACCAAGCTTAGTTAGAATGTTTGCCTGCATGAAATCTTGGATGAGTTCATAACTGGGTCACCTGGGGTCAAAAGGTAGGTCACTAGGTCAAATCTTAGAAAAAGCTTATGAACCCACTAGAGACCACATTCATAGCCCAATCTTTACCAAACTTGATCAGATTGTTTGTGGGCATCAAATCTTGGCTGAGTATGTAATTGGGTCACGTGGGGTCAAAAAGTAGGTCACTAGGTCACATTTTAGAAAAACCTTTTAAAAACACTTAAGAGGCCACATTGATGGCCCAATCTTCACCAAACTTGGCCAGCATGTTGGCCATTATGAAATCTTACATATGTTTTGAAGTGAGTCATGTGGATTCAGTTGGTTACTTCGGTAAAATTCTAGAAAATATCAACCCAATGGCCACATTAATGGTCCAATCTTCACAAAAGATTTCTAAAGTAAATAACTCTTAATTACGTGATGCCAGATGTGAGTCTACTAAAAGCCTGTGTCATCAGGTGAGCGATTAAGGGCCATCATGGCCCTCTTGTTTTGTATATTTGGATAGTGGTGCGCTGTGTTCCAAATTAACTGTAACCGAACATGAGGGTCATAAGAAGCTATATACATGTTCATAATAAATTATTGAACAAGACTCTTCAAGGTGGCATCCGACAATTTGTCAACATCTTCTATATGTAACAATATCTGTAAACAAGAACGATTGGAATTCTTTCCTGCTAAAATAGACATCAGCGTCACAGCGGATGACAGATGAACTAAAATATATGTAGTCACATTCTTTTCTTGGTTTAAAAATAACTGACTGTGCAGTGTGGCTCAGATAGGGATTGTGGCATTATGGTTCACTATTCAGACAGGTGTAGGACATCAATATACAGCATTTTACGAGATCTGCTCAGATAACAATGATTTACTAAGATGTATAATGAAAATATTTTTGGTTCAAACTGTTCGAGACCGCCTTTAACCTGCTAAGACTGAATTTATCATTTTATCATGCTTAAATCAGGTAAATCAGGTAGATCGGGTAATGCAGGTAGGTCAGGTATTGCAGGTAGACCAGGTATTGCAGGTAGGTCAGGTAATGCATGTAGATCAGGTATTGCAGGTAGATCAGGCAATGCAGGTAGATCAGGTAATGCAGGTAGGTCAGGTAATGCAGGTAGATCAGGTAGTGCAGGGAGATCGGGTAATGCAGGTAGATCAGGTAATGCAGGTAGATCAAGTAGTGCAAGGAGATCAGGTAGTGCAGGTAGATCAGGTAGTGCAGGTAGATCAGGTAATGCAGGTAGATCAGGTAATGCAGGTAGATCAGGTAATGCAGGTAGATCAGGTAATGCAGGTAGATCAGGTAATGCAGGTAGATCAGGTAGTGCAAGGAGATCAGGTAGTGCAGGTAGATCAGGTAATGCAGATAGATCAGGTAATGCCAGTAGATTAGGTAATGCAGGTAGGTCAGGTAATGCAGGTAGATCAGGTAATGCCAGTAGATTAGATAATGCAGGTAGGTCAGGTAATGCAGGTAGATCGGGTAGTGCAGGTAGATCAGGTAGTGCAGGTAGATCAAGTAATGCAGGGAGATCAGGTAATGCAGGTAGATCAGGTAATGCAGGTAGATCAGGTAATGCAGGTAGATCAGGTAATGCAGGTAGATCAGGTAATGTAGGTAGATCAGGTAATGCAGGTAGATCAGGTAATGCAGGTAGATCAGGTAATGTAGGTAGATCAGGTAATGCAGGTAGATCAGGTAATGCAGGTAGATCAGGTAATGCAGGTAGATCAGGTAATGTAGGTAGATCAGGTAATGCAGATAGATCAGGTAATGCAGGTAGATCAGGTAATGCAGGTAGATCAGGTAATGCAGGTAGATCATGTAATGCAGGTAGATCAGGTAGATCAGGTAATGCAGGTAGATCAGGTAATGCAGGTAGATCAGGTAGTGTAGGTTATGCAGGTAGATCAAGTAATGCAGGTAGATCAGGTAGTTTAGGTAATGCAGGTAGATCAGGTAATGCAGGTAGATCAGGTAATGCAGGTAGATCAGGTAGTGCAGGTAGATCAGGTAATGCAGGTAGATCAGGTAGTGCAGGTAGATCAGGTAATGCAGGTAGATCAGGTAATGCAGGTAGATCAGGTAATGTAGGTAGATCAGGTAATGCAGGTAGATCAGGTAATGCAGGTAGATCAGGTAATGCAGGTAGATCAGGTAATGCAGGTAGATCAGGTAGTGCAGGGAGATCAGGTAGTGCAGGGAGATCAGGTAATGCAGGCAGGTAGATCAGGTAATGCAGGTAGATCAGGTAATGCAGGTAGATCAGGTAATGTAGGTAGATCGGGTAATGCAGGTAGATCAGGTAATGCAGGTAGATCAGGTAATGCAGGTAGATCAGGTAATGCAGGTAGATCAGGTAATGTAGGTAGATCAGGTAATGCAGATAGATCAGGTAATGCAGGTAGATCAGGTAATGCAGGTAGATCAGGTAATGCAGGTAGATCAGGTAATGCAGGTAGATCATGTAATGCAGGTAGATCAGGTAGATCAGGTAATGCAGGTAGATCAGGTAATGCAGGTAGATCAGGTAGTGTAGGTAGATCAGGTAATGCAGGTAGATCAGGTAATGTAGGTAGATCAGGTAATGCAGGTAGATCAGGTAATGCAGGTAGATCAGGTAGTGCAGGTAGATCAGGTAATGTAGGTAGATCAGGTAGTGTAGGTAGATCAGGTAATGCAGGTAGATCAGGTAATGCAGGTAGATCAGGTAATGTAGGTAGATAAGGTAATGCAGGTAGATCAGGTAGTGCAGGTAGATCATGTAATGCAGGTAGATCAGGTAGATCAGGTAATGTAGGTAGATCAGGTAATGCATGTAGATCATGTTATGCAGGTAGATCAGGTAATGCAGGTAGATCAGGTAATGCAGGTAGATCAGGTAGTGTAGGTTATGCAGGTAGATCAAGTAATGCAGGTAGATCAGGTAGTTTAGGTAATGCAGGTAGATCAGGTAATGCAGGTAGATCAGGTAATGCAGGTAGATCAGGTAGTGTAGGTAATGCAGGTAGATCAGGTAATGCAGGTAGTGCAGGTAGATCAGGTAATGCAGGTAGATCAAGTAATGCAGGTAGATCAGGTAGATCAAGTAATGCGGGTAGATCAAGTAATGCAGGTAATGCAGGTAGATCAGGTAGTGTAGGTAATTCAGGTAGATCAGGTAGTGTAGGTAATGCAGGTAGATCAGGTAATGCAAATAGATCAGGTAGATCAAGTAATGCAGGTAGATCAAGTAATGCAGGTAATGCAGGTAGATCAGGTAGTGTAGGTAATTCAGGTAGATCAGGTAGTGTAGGTAATTCAGGTAGATCAGGTAGTGCAGGTAATTCAGGTAGATCAGGTAATGCAGGTAGTGTAGGTAGATCAGGTAATGCAGGTAGATCAAGTAATGCAGGTAGATCAGGTAGATCAAGTAATGCAGGTAGATCAGGTAGTGTAGGTAATTCAGGTAGATCAGGTAGTGTAGGTAATTCAGGTAGATCAATAGTGTAGGTAATGCAGGTAGATCAGGTAGTGCAGGTAGATCAGGTAATGTAGGTAGATCAGGTAGTGTAGGTAATTCAGGTAGATCAGGTAATGCAGGTAGATCAGGTAGTGTAGGTAATTCAGGTAGATCAGGTAGTGTAGGTAATGCAGGTAGATCAGGTAGTGCAGGTAGATCAGGTAATGTAGGTAGATCAAGTAATGCAGGTAATGCAGGTAGATCAGGTAATGCAGGTAGATCAGGTAGTGTAGGTAATTCAGGTAGATCAGGTAGTGTAGGTAATGCAGGTAGATCAGGTAGTGCAGGTAGATCAGGTAGTGTAGGTAATGCAGGTAGATCAGGTAGTGCAGGTAGATCAGGTAGTGCAGGTATCAGGTAATGCAGGTAGATCAGGTAATGCAAATAGATCAGGTAGATCAAGTAATGCAGGTAGATCAAGTAATGCAGGTAATGCAGGTAGATCAGGTAGTGTAGGTAATTCAGGTAGATCAGGTAATGCAGGTAGATCAGGTAGATCAAGTAATGCAGGTAGATCAAGTAGTGTAGGTAATGCAGGTAGATCAGGTAGTGCAGGTAATGCAGGTAGATCAGGTAATGCAGGGAGATCAGGTAATGCAGGTAGATCAGGTAATGCAGGTAGATCAGGTAATGCAGGGAGATCAGGTAATGCAGGAAGATCAGGTAATGCAGGGAGATCAGGTAATGCAGGAAGATCAGGTAGTGCAGGAAGATCAGGTAATGCAGGAAGATCAGGTAGTGCAGGAAGATCAGGTAATGCAGGTAGGTCAGGTAATGCAGGTAGATCAGGTAATGCAGGGAGATCAGGTAATGCAGGAAGATCAGGTATGTATGTATGGTTTAAGTATGTATGGTTTAAGGATGTATGTATTGCTTAAGTATTTATGTATGGTTTAGGTATGTATGGTTTAAGTATTTATGTATGGTTTAGGTATGTATGGTTTAAGTATGTATGGTTTAAGTATTTATGTATGGTTTAGGTATGTATGGTTTAAGTATGTATGTACAGTTTAAGTATGGTTTAAGTATGTATGGTCTAACTTAGTATGTATGGTTTAAGTATGTATGGTTTAACTTAGTATGTATGGTTTAAGTATGTATGGTTTAACTTAGTATGTATGGTTTAAGTATGTATGGTTGAAGTATGTATGTTTGTCTGGGCTTTATACCAATATAACATTCTTTGGTATTATATCATGATTTTATCCCATTGTTAAGTTTCCTTTTGGCAGAATAGAAATATCAACTTATTGGGGACAGACTTGAAAGCCAGAATATGGCTGGACATTAGATTGTTGTCTATTTAATGAGAAGAAAGCCAGAATATATCCGGAACATACAATGTTATCTATTTAATGACAAGAAAGCCAGAATATATCAGGAACATACATTGTTGTCTATTTAATGCTACAAAAGCCAGAATATATCAGGACCATAGATTGTTGTCTATTTAATGCTACAAAAGCCAGAATATATCAGGAACATACATTGTTGTCTTTTTAATGACAAGAAAGCCAGAATATATCAGGAACATACATTGTTGTCTATTTAATGCTACAAAAGCCAGACTTTATCAGGAACATACATTGTTGTCTATTTAATGACAAGAAAGCCAGAATATATCAGGAACATACAATGTTGTCTATTTAATGCTACAAAAGCCAGACTTTATCAGGAACATACATTGTTGTCTATTTAATGACAAGAAAGCCAGAATATATCAGGAACATACATTGTTGTCTATTTAATGCTACAAAAGCCAGACTTTATCAGGAACATACATTGTTGTCTATTTAATGACAAGAAAGCCAGAATATATCAGGAACATACATTGTTGTCTATTTAATGACAAGAAAGCCAGAATATATCAGGAACATACAATGTTGTCTATTAATGCTACAAAAGCCAGAATTTATCAGGAACATACATTGTTGTCTATTTAATGCTACAAAAGCCAGAATATATCAGGAACATACATTGTTGTCTATTTAATGCTACAAAAGCCAGAATATATCAGGACCATAGATTGTTGTCTATTTAATGACAAGAAAGCCAGAATATATCAGGACCATAAATTGTTGTCTATTTAATGCTACAAAAGCCAGAATATATCAGGAACATACATTGTTGTCTATTTTATGTTACTATTTTCTACATGTACTGAAGGACTTAGAGGATGAAAGAAGAACATTTACTCATGACTTCAACAGACTGAAGCATGACAGTGAAGCAAAGATGTGTGACTATGACCACTTGAAAGGAAGCGTAAGTCTCAGGTTTATCCAGTTCACAAAACTATGACTAGTCCATCAGCAAATATATTTTTTCTAAAAACGCTGTCATTTAAATTTTTGGCAAATTTCTGTCTCAACATATTTGCAAACATTTATGGGCGCTGACGTATTAGAAAACGCAATATGTAGAGACAGAAATTGTTTAACTCTTGAAAAAAAGGCAATATGCCGAAAATTTGAGCGAGAGTGTTCTTAGAAGAAAAAAAAATAATACAGTTCCCTCTGAAACAATTTACAACATTGTGTTTTTATCAGCAAATAGTTAGTACAATGCTGGCCTGCTTTCAAGGTCCAGACTTTTTCTCAATTTTATGCTAAGAAATACTTAAGTTTCTTCATGATGTATTTTTACTGCCCAGCTTTAACATAACAAGGTGAACGGGAATACAGTACTTTTCTGGTATGTATACTGCAACAGATGTAGTAGGTTACTAACTACATATATAGTCAAAAGAGAATGCATAAAATGTAAAATCTTGAAATGATTATTATTTTGATTTATTTAAGAAGGCATCTGGTTTCTTTTATTAACCAGGTTTTCAAAGAAAATCCTGATTATTAGAATGGTGTATGGCGAATTGGTGGTTAGGCGTGGCCATCGACGTAAGCAAGGTTGTAGGTAGTTTATGTGCAAACTTAGCTTGGGATTGGATTAGGGGTCAGTCGGGTAAAGGTCACTAAAAATAGAAAAAGTTTCCGATATGGATAGTTTGGATATAGCAAGCTTGCATAAAGACCTAGCCTGGGATCGGATTTGTTAAATAATTGAAAACCTGGTTTAGTGGCATGGACATGTTTCTTGTTACAGACTTCTTGTTTCTTATACAGATTTAAAAGTTGTACAAAATTATTTTATTGATGTTCTCTAGAAAACATTACATGTATGTTGCCGAGCCATTTTATTAAAATAAAAATAAAAATTTAATGCAACTTTACTACTTTTTATTGGTTATCAGCAATAACATTTGATCATATATCAGTGTATAAAAAGCTCCTGATAAGATTGAGTAATCTTTCCCTTTAAACACAATGCTAAAGAGTAACAACATATAAATTTTATTAAGATAAAGGATTCAAGTGGTAAAGTAAGTTTGTAGCTACTTGTGTCCTTCTTTGAATTGTTTCTGCTTCAGCAATTAAGATATGCATTATCAATTTAACTCAGAATGTTAAACTTTGTGAATCTCTTATATGTCTTCAGAATTTAACAAAAAGACAGTCATTGTACCCCCAGATATGATGCGTGAGGGTTCTCTGTTGGAGAAACATCAGCCTGTCAGTAGTAGAGTGCCATTTGATGGCTACAACTGGTCAGATTTGTACGAAACTACTTTCTTACAAGAACCAAGTCTAGTTGAGCCTATCATTGGCACATTGTGACCAACATGATTTTACATGAGTTATGGCCCATTAATTACTTGATTAAATATATATTGTCTGTAATTTTACTTGTGATAATTTGTCTGGTTTTAATGAAACTTGCATAGAATGTCAAAACTTTCTCCGACTGGGTTACTGTATTTTTTGGCAGAGGAGTATCTGGGGGTATTTGTCATCATTGATGTTAGTTCTTGATTTTGTTTATAGGTGAAAATTATCAGCACTTGCCTCAAGGAAGAAAAGTTGAGGACACAGTTATTAGAAAAGAAACTACAGTTGAAGGGTGCAGATGTCAAAAAACTCACAGAACAGATAGGAAATCTACGGCAGAGGGTAACTATCAATTTTTTTTTAAATTTATTTTAACATGTTTGCATATAAGATATAGGATATAGTGTTGACCCAGATCATCTAACTCATGCATGCTCTGTATCACTTGCTTCTTAGTCAGTAGCAATATGTCTAGTTTTCATGTAAAAATTAACAAATGTAGAGGAATAAATAACCAGTTTTTTTAATAAAAGTATATATAAAAGTAATTATAATAATTATAAGTCCTAATAATTATTATTCGAAAGCCTTTGCATTTCACTATCTTTTTATCAGTATGAAGAACTAGTGGGAGAGAAGCGAGCTTTGGAGAAGGAGGCGTCTCTACACAACACACATAACAGTAGCACTTACCAATCACCAGTCCAGCCTGGGTCCAACCCTTTGAGCCAGTACAGGTCCGACCCTGGCATGCGTTTGGGGGAGCAGCATCACTTCAACATTATGCCAGAAACTTGGCAGTCCCCTGGCCATGGATCAGGACCACCAGCAGTATCAAGGAGGAGACAGCTGGAGCCTTCAGCTCGACAAATATCTGTCGAGCGTGCTCCCACCAACCTCTTCATGCAAGGCTCCTCCTCTCCAGCGACAAGTGGTGTTGGATATATAGAGACCCAGGACCATGACCTGTACACATGTCCAACCTGTACCCAGGTCTTCCAGACTGAGGAATCGTATTTGAAACATCTGAATAAGTGCATTGAGTAGTCAGCAATAAAGTTACATATACATTACATATTATACTAATAAATAATAATGTTGAGGTCTATATGTAGTTATATGTAGTTTTGCTGACCTGGGAGGTGTAAAGTACGAGGTCGATATCACACTACCCAGGTCCACAAAACTACATATCGACCTCAACATTAGTAGTTACTTGTTATATTATATACCCTTTGAATCTGAAGCATTCTGATGGTTTGATAATATTGACCTCAACTGAACATATTCCCGCCTGCTTGCTTTGTGACGCCACATTTGTTTACAATGCGCATGAAAAATTAACATGTGAGAATAGCAAAGATCGGTATTAATTCCCGGAGTAGTTATCACCTTTTTTGGATTCGCGCATGCGAAGCTCTCGACCAATCAAAATGCTTCAAATTCATAGGGTATATAATATTTTCACTTATTAACCCATAGGATCATTAAGTGAGAATGATTAAATAGACCAATCAAATCACTTGCACATGTCACTTACTTTTCTACACCATGAAGCTCCATGGTTGAACATATTCAAACATCTGTTCGAGAGTTATCATAAAGGTACCTGAATTTTAATCTGTTTGTTGCTAGTGACATATAATAACGGTCAGTGAAAAGAGTATATAGTTTTGAAGTATATTGCAGCAGTATATTGCACAGTTACTATTCTAATAGTATTGCCAAGCTATTTGGTGGAGGAAGACCTCAGTATGTCTTATAAAACCAGGGCAAACCAGAGGTCACCTGGATGACCTTCCAACCTTGAGTCCTTTGAGAGGGACCGAGACTCATACCCAAGCATAACAGGTTGGGCAGTCCCACGTCAGGGACTCTACCACTTGACCACTAGTGCCAGATAATGTGGCTACTGGTGTATGTAACTTGATTGGTTTATTCTTTTTAGACAACAGATATTTACATAGCTCATCACTCAGCAGTAAATAATAAAGATTCTGATCAGCAAGTTTCCATTTGGAGCTGGCTGATCTGGATCTACACTCTTCAGTGAATTTAATTTTGTTTGGACTGACATAAATACAAGGATGAACCCGTGGTATGAGTTGTGACATGTACATACTCTCTGTCAAATTTTACCATGTGGTTGAAAACAATGATGATAATAATAAATAAATAACAAAAAATCAATAGATATTTATTAAAACATTGTTTAAATAATACATGTAAATAGTGGATAAAATAGCTAAAAACCAATTGAAACAACATGCACGAAGCACATTGGGAAGGAGTTTGATGCAGTAATCCATAAAAAAAGTACAATTATGTACAAAGCACATTGAGAAGTTGCTCAAGCCAGTCTCGTTGTGTGTCTCATCAAGCCCAGGCTGACACCTAAATGTCAAGAACTAGTACAGACAGTGTGTCCTGTATGGGTGTTAAAGGGGAGTCTCTTGATTGCTTGAGCAGGTATCGGGTGAAAATGCTTGATGGTGGATCACTATGCTATCACATTAAAGGCAGTACCTACTAGATAGAAAATGTTTAAAAGTCTTGCAAATTGTTTTATATATCTGCTCATTTATTTATGTGTGATAGTTAGCTTTCATAATAAGTATGATAGTTAGCTTTCATAACAAATATAGAGAAATTATCATAAAAGTGATAGCTATAATATATGAAAGATAGTAGTGCAATTTCTGTATATATATTTTTACCATTTTCTTGTTTTCTGTTATTGTGATACTTGTGGCAAAATTTAAAATAAAGCAATTTGAAATCTTACTTTTATTAGATAAATATATTTATTTGCATGTGTGATGTCTATAATGATAGTAATTCATGTCAATTATTACATGTTAATCATTGTTACCTTGCATATATAATTTTATGATGAATTCCTTATTCTACCTTCAACAAGCAATACACAATTTTGGTTGATTGCCCATAACTACCGGTGCATGTAATTGTAATAGGACATAAAGGTACAGACATCACAACAAATAGTGTAGATCTTGGTTATACGGCTCACCATGGGGAAAGGCTGATCTGGATCCCGCTCTATTTCCCGGAGCAATTACTTCCATGCAGACTAAACGTTTGTATAAAAAAATGCATTGTTCTTTCATAACCTCACATCATACACATATAGGGAATAACTGAATGCTGGGAATAATTTAATATACTTTTATATAATTGTAAGGAAACTTGTTAAACATGATCTATCATGTCCATAAAATGGTATGCTACATCATCATATGTTAAATACGTTTATTTTTAGCTTTTTTTCTTATTTTTCATTGTTTTGTGAAATGCACATACATGGTTGTTTTAAGTGTAAACTGTCAATGTTCCAAAAACTTAGCGGTTAGGATGTACCCTCTACATGCCAGGAACACCATTTGGATTGTGTATGCTTTATTGTAATGGGGTGCACGATGTTTCTAGCAAGTAAAAGGTTAATGATCCTTTTCACACAGACCAGACCTGGTAACGCAATCGGTAGAGTGTCAGCTCCAGGTATGAGAGGCCCTGGGTTCGATCCCAGGCCGCCACATACCAGTTGTTTAAAATATTAGTGGTATTGATCTCTTGCTAACACTCAAGCAAATATAAGGGTAGTACCACAACTGGTTGGTCCAGCATCAGGATAATGTGACTGGGTGTGGTATCATGCCAGGTGTTCATGGCATTCTATACACAGTGAAGGCAGCACTATAACTGCTTTAAGACACTGGACACTGTCTCCAGATAACTGAAGTACTGTTGGTGGAACGATAAACCCAATAAATAAACTTTCTCACACATGGAATAACTTTACTACAGACTGTATATTAAATAGAAAACATTTTTAATTATTAGTATTGGTCTGTTGGTAGCTTTGAAATAAGTAAGCTATTTAAGTTTTTTAACAGAACCCCAGCAATATGTTGCTACAGAATACTGGTATTTATGTTAAATAGATAAACGGTAGAACTTGTTTACATTGGTCATAGATATTGTCATACCACTCACATCTCGTGCTTTAAATCACTGTCTGACACATCCCTTTAGATCACTATCAGACGTATATATTAAGAAATCTGGTGCTAATTCAAAAAAGAAATCAACTACATCATTTACAGGTAGTTAAAATCTATCAGTGACTGATGGTGTTCAGTTTTAATTAAAGGTTTTACAATGCTGTGTGGAACGGACCTGGTAGCACAATCGGTAGAGCGTTGGCTTCAGGTACGTGAGGCCCCGGTTCGATCCCGGGCCGCGACATACCAAAGTCGTTAAAAAATGGTAGTGGTGTAGCTCCCTTGCTAACGCTCAAGCAAATGTAAGGGTAGTTCCACGACTGGTTGGCCCAGTGTCAGGATAATGTGACTGGGTGTGGTTTCATGCCAGGTGTTCACGGCATGCTATACACGGTGAAGGCAGCACTATATCTGCTTCAAGTGGACACCGTCTCCAGATAACTGAAATACTGTTGATGGGACGATAAACCCAATAAACAAACAAATAATGCTGTGTGGCATCCTAACAAGATGGCTTTTTATGTTGCCTTTGTTATGTACATATAGATATACATTGAACTGTATTTTCTTGTTAGATTATGTATAAATAATCAAACTGCCCAATGAAAACTCGGATCTCATGCTTAGTTCCATCTAGACCTCGCCAAATATGTATTGTTATCCTAATAGATTGGAATGCTCTCAATCGTTGGATTTTAAGATTAAGAAACTTACCATTTCTGATCTGTAAAGTTACTTGTACTAATGGCCGTGGTCTGTGTTCACTGTTGTCATTGTTCTTGAAAAAGTTTAAAAGTTGCAAAACTTCTGTGTCTCAGTTTTCTTCCAGTCTCATACATTTCAGTCAGGGCCTTATGACCTATCAAGTGCCATTTTGCCATAAAACCCAAAAAACAAATACATACATTTCAGTCATATACAGTTTTAAATTAATGTTTCTGTTTAATTTGTTCATTATTTCTTTATGATAATCACAATGGTTATGAAAGGTGCTGTGTTGTTGTTGTTTTTTGACAGGATGTTAACAATTTCTGGTGTTTTTTCTACAAATCTTTATTTTAATAGCATTATTCATCTTCCATATATTGACACACTAGAAATAAAAAATAATTGTATGTATGCCTCCCATCAGATGGGTCAAATCTGTTGCAGTTGTCTGTCCATTAGTCAGTCGATTGACTGTTTCCAATCGAAAACTTGACATTGTCTGAACCAGCATTCTCTAAACCTGTGAGGAATATTTGTCATGGCAACTAGATGGGCCATATTGATTTGGGGTCAGTGTGTGAGACCAGGAAGAGAGGGAGACATATATGTCTTGCATACTTCTATTGTTTCACAGTTATATTTTGATGAGTAAAGTGACAAGGCTTTTTTATATTAAGGATTTTTATTTTATCTCTTCATTCCCCTTGTTTTCCATTCAATACACCCATTACATATATTCTTATGTTAGAGACACGTTAATACAGCTTTTGGTTGTTGTTTTTAATGCAGACTGCTCTGTAACACTATTTCACCAAATAGTTTTGTGAACATTTTGTAAAATCATTTATTCGTGACTAAAATCATGTGATAAAAAATCTGACACATGTTGTCACTTAATACAAACATTTATAAAACTTGTCCAAGAAAATGAAAGTAAGCTCACCATAGGCTCTCTTACCATTACTTTTTTTGGAACTTGTTAAATAAATATTTGTTTGAAATGACAACTTTTGTTAGATCCTCTATAATGTGTATATAAGAAAGTATCTATTGTTTGAATATCACATGTGGCTGGAGACTTAAGAGCAATAAGGGCAGATTTAGATCACACATCCTTGTTAGGCTCCAGCCAAACTACAATGTGTACACTACTTTTTGTCTTGAGTACTGATCAAAACAATACTTGTTAAGACACATCTTCACATGTATGTTTATTGTTAGATATAGAACACACATATATTTCAAGAGTTACTGGCACTGGTAGCATATACTATTTTTAAGAATTTTTTTCAATAAACCTAATAGGAAATAAAAATTGTTAAAATGTTTATTATGTAAATTATTTTATTACCAACTGGCAACATATGAAGCCATGGTCCACTTTCACCCAAGCACCAGCATGGATAGAGCTCCCTGGAAGGCTTGTACCTGTACTTTCAGAACACCTTGACCACAAACACTTTGCACTGAGCAGCACAAAGACACTGTGTTGTGCAAAATAACATGTGTACACTAACACTCCTGTTGACCTAAATGACATAGCAAAAGATCAACTGCCTGGGTATACACAGACAGCCCTAACTACCTGGGTACACATAGACAGCCCAAATCAACTTCATGGGTATACACAGGCAGCCCAAACTACCTGGGTATACATAGACAGCTCAAACTACCTGGGTACACACAGACAGCCCAAATTACCTGGGTACACACAGACAGCCCTAACTACCTGGGTACACACAGACAGCCCAAACTACCTGGGTACACATAGACAGCTCAAACTACCTGGGTACACATAGACAGCTCAAACTACCAGGGTACACATAGACAGCCCAAACTACCTGGGTACACACAGACAGCCCAAACTACCTGGGTACACATAGACAGCCCAAACTAGCTGGGTACACATAGACAGCCCAAATCAACTGCCTGGGTATACACAGACAGCCCAAACTACCTGGGTACACACAGACAGCCCAAACTACATGGGTACACACAGACAGCCCAAACTACCTGGGTACACACAGACAGCCCAAACTACCTGGGTACACACAGACAGCCCTAACTACTTGGGTACACATAGACAGCCCTAACTTCCTGGGTACACACAGACAGCCCAAACTACCTGGGTACACACAGACAGCACAAACTACCTGGGTACACATAGACAGCCCAAACTACCTGGGTACACATAGACAGCCCAAACTACCTGGGTACACATAGACAGCCCAAACTACCTGGATACACATAGACAGCTCAAACTACCAGGGTACACATAGACAGCTCAAACTACCAGGGTACACACAGACAGCCCTAACTACCTGGGTACACACAGACAGCCCTAACTACCTGGGTACACATAGACAGCTCAAACTACCAGGGTACACACAGACAGCCCAAACTACCTGGGTACACACAGACAGCCAAAACTGCCTGGGTACATACAGACAGCCAAAACTACCTGGGTACACATAGACAACCCATATCAACTTCATGGGTATACACAGACAGCCCAAACTACCTGGGTACACATAGACAGCCCAAACTACCTGGGTACACATAGACAACCCATATCAACTTCATGGGTATACACAGACAGCCCAAACTACCTGGGTACACATAGACAGCCCAAACTACATGGGTACACATAGACAACCCATATCAACTTCATGGGTATACACAGACAGCCCAAACTACCTGGGTACACATAGACAACCCATACCAACTTCATGGGTATACACAGACAGCCCAAACTACCTGGGTACACATAGACAGCCCAAACTACCTGGGTACACATAGACAACCCATATCAACTTCATGGGTATACACAGACAGCCCTAACTACCTGGGTACACATAGACAACCCATATCAACTTCATGGATATACACAGACAGCCCAAACTACCTGGGTACACATAGACAGCCCATATCAACTTCATGGGTATACACAGACAGCCCAAACTACCTGGGTACACATAGACAATCCATATCAACTTCATGGGTATACACAGACAGCCCAAACTACCTGGGTACACATAGACATTCTAAACTACCTGGGTACACATAGACAACCCATATCAACTTCATGGGTATACACAGACAGCCCAAACTACCTGGGTACACATAGACAACCCATATCAACTTCATGGGTATACACAGACAGCCCTAACTACCTGGGTACACATAGACAACCCTTATCAACTACCTGGGTACACACAGACCGCCCAAACTACCTGGGTACACATAGACAACCCATATCAACTTCATGGGTATACACAGACAGCCCAAACTACCTGGGTACACATAGACAGCCCAAACTACCTGGGTACACATAGACAACCCATATCAACTTCATGGGTATACACAGACAGCCCTAACTACCTGGGTACACATAGACAACCCATATCAACTTCATGGATATACACAGACAGCCCAAACTACCTGGGTACACATAGACAGCCCAAACTACCTGGGTACACACAGACAGCCCTAACTACCTGGGTACACATAGACAACCCATATCAACTTCATGGATATACACAGACAGCCCAAACTACCTGGGTACACATAGACAGCCCAAATCAACTACATGGGTACACACAGACAGCCCATATCAATTACCTGGGTACACACAGACAATCACAAGAACCTGGGTACACGCAGACAGCCCTAATCAACTACATGGGTACACAAAGACAGCCCATATCAATTACCTGGGTACACACAGACAATCCCAAGTACCTGGGTACACGCAGACAGCCCTAATCAACTACATGGGTACACATAGACAGCCCATATCAATTACCTGGGTACACACAGACAATCCCAAGTACCTGGGTACACACAGACAGCCCTAATCAACTACATGGGTACACATAGACAGCCCATATCAATTACCTGGGTACACACAGACAATCCCAAGTACCTGGGTACACGCAGACAGCCCATGTCAACTACATGGGTACACATAGACAGCCCATATCAATTACCTGGGTACACACAGACAATCCCAAGTACCTGGGTACACGCAGACAGCCCTAATCAACTACATGGGTACACATAGACAGCCCATATCAATTACCTGGGTACACACAGACAATCCCAAGTACCTGGGTACACGCAGACAGCCCAAATTACCTGGGTACATGCAGGCAACCCAAACTGCCTGGGTACACATATTAAGATTTATTTCATAGCTACTTAGTGCATAGAACGTTTAATAAATTAATCAATGCTAAATGTTGACTATACACTATAACCCAATGGAAGTTAAATTCCAATCGAGTTTACACACCACTTTAGTGGAGTTATAAGGCCTGGTGCAAATAAGTTGTAACATTTTGTAAAAAAAAAAGTTCATAAAATTAATTATTTGATGGCTGTTTTTGGTAGCTTATATGTTGCTCCTTATGGAAATATATTGTTTTTGTGGAAATTTTTAGCCATTATACCAAAAATTTACATGCCAATATGTAAATAAACCATATTTTTGAAAATAGGACATGATTCAATTTTAAGACAAATAATGCATTATTGAAAACACTATATTCATTGTTTTGTTTTTATTAATTTTGTATATAATTGTTGAAAAATTGTCATTCATTTTGGTTCATAAAAAGTTTTTTTTGCTGTATTATATGACAAAATGCCTCAAAACAACAAACAAAAAATCAAATGCTTATTTTGCAATTATGTTTTCAAGACATTTAAAGGCAAAAACAAAAAAACAAACATTTCAACATGAATTAATACACATTCAGGTAAAGTTGTCAAAGTTTGGTACATATAATCAATGTACATGATGAGTTATGTCATTCTGAAAATTATACCTACCGTAATTTCAGTGTTAACCGTGACTGTTGGGACATTTCATTAATACTTGTTTAGTGATAGAATTTATTAATATCTATGTTGTTTTTAATTTGAATTTTGTATCACATCAATATTTGTTTATTGAAATATATAGTGAAGATTTAAATATGTACCTGAGTATAAAAAATTTGCATGTTTTGTAAATTTAAATCCTATTTTCTTGTAAAAATTTCAGTTAACAGACAGATGATTATAAAAAAGCAATTGCTAAAACTATTTTGTATATAACAGCTTTTTAAATTAACATTACATTGACTTTTGACACATAGACTTATACAAATATCATCATTTTTTAACAAAAAATGGCATGAATAACACATACAAAAAAAACCGTTACTGTTGGGACAAAAAAAAACGTTACTGTTGGGACAACAACAACAAGAACACCATTCTGAAATATCCTATCTCTTATAGTTTGTATGGTATTTTCTTTTTAACAAATTTCAAATAAACATACATAATACCATTTGTAAACATGAAAAAAAATTATAGTTTATGTTTCTTACGGATTTTACATGAAATGAAACACATGTGACTATGCTTTAATAAACTTCACAAAACATATTATTATATATTGTAATAATATACAAACAATGTAGAAATATTTTCTACAGCTACTTTGCCATTAAAAAACTTTGTATCAGGAAACAAAGAACTACTAAACTGTTTAACTCATATTTTCTAACAAGTAAGCACTGTTACTGTTGGGACAGGCATGTCCTCAAAGTTTGCAACTTCATCATTTGGCAGTTATGTGTTGAGTAAATGCTGTTTGCACTGCGCAATTTCATTTTGATTGAATGTCATTTGTATGCCTCTTCCATCTGCAAGCTGTGGTCTACTCAGAACTACACCAATGTCAGCTTTTGACTGCCAGCTAATGTCCACCTTTCTCTGTCTTGGTGATATTTAGTGCAGTCTGCTTTCTTGGTGAGGCATTACGAATTATGTGTGAAACTGTTCTTGCCCATTTTCTTGGTGACTGTGGCAGAGTACTCTTCACTCTTTGTGCTTGCTTTCAAATGGCTTCTGGGCTTGCTCCAAGGCCTACTTTAAGATGTCTGAAGGGTTCTTCTATTGTATAAGCTTTTTATTTCTTTCTTGCAGTCTGCGGTTCAACTGCTTTTGGTATTTCAGATTTTCTCTTAATGTCTTGATAGAAGAAGGTTTTGTCTTGATCTGGACTTGCTGTTTTGTCTTGGCACCATCTCTCGATTTTAGCTTTTTTCTATATGCTGTCTTTCTCTCTCTCTCTCCTTTTTTTCATAAGTTCATCCAGCTGTGAATTTTTCTGACGTATGCTTTTAACTTTCATTCGGTATTTAGCACAACTTGCAATATTCTTATCCTTTAATTTTTCACAATTCTCCTGCTTAGCCCTAAAGCGTCTTTGCCTTTCTGCATTGGTTTTGTCCCTTGGCATTGTCACATCTCCTTTGGAATTAGTGTTTAAACTTTCAGTCAAAATCCTTTTAGAGTGTCTGGGTTGTTTATGAAAATCAAACTTTACCTTAAATTTTCCATTGTGAACCTGGATAACACATCTGTTAACTAACATCCAAAACAGCAAAATGTCCCAACAGTAACAGTGTGGATTATGTTCATGCAAACTGTGCTAAATGACATGTATTACATGATTTTAAACTTTATTTAACCAAATTTCACTTATTCAATCCAGTTTGAACCCAAAACAGAGTAATTTCAAGAATTGTTTACCAGTTAGCACAGCTTTATCACTTTCACTTTAGTTTCATTAATGCTACATGCATTTTATATATAATAAATCCATAAATGACCAATATTATATGAATTACATTATCACTTTATTTAAGTTTATTGAAAATTGTTACTATTAAAAGCTAAATTTCATTAAAAAACATTCTTAATATAGAATTCTTGTAAAATAATTATGGCCGTTACTGTTGGGACAAATTCCGTTACTGTTGGGACAGAATTTTAGCTGGCCCTACACATAAAAAGCACAAGCAGAAAGTTGTACCTGAAATGCAGTGCAATAATTAAGGGTTAAGGACTATGCTGACTCAAATTTTAGTCTTAAAAGCAGGTGATAGTTAATGTTGGGAGCAAATTAGGCAACTAGGTTGTTAAACCATTACTGTTGGGACAAAAATACCATTTGGAAAGATATTGTGTAGCAGCTGACATACATGAAAAGGGAGGCAATGATGCAATATGACAATATAGTCTATTATCTATGAAAAATAACATTGATTTTGCATGTTTATATATTTTTTCCCCTACATTTTATACTGTTAACGGGACAGGTATGAAAAGTCTAAATTTGCTTCAAATGGGCATTTTTTTTTAAATAAAAAAAATATTAAAAGAGTGCATATGTTTTATGTTTTGCTTTATTTTTATTAGAAGAAAGGTATGATGTAAACATTTCAATATAAAAATTACTGAAATCTTTTGCTATTTTTTTACACGGATTACAATAAAAAAAGTTTTTTTGCATGTCACGCTATAATGGGTAAAAATTTTATGGTTTATAACAACTTCACACGGCCATATCTTCAGAACCATATATCAGATTTGTCTGAAATTTGGAACATGTGAAGGTTTATTTGTCTTGATAACAACACATAAAAACTGTGTTCAACTAACAAATAAACATTTTAATATTTTAATTTTAGTATTTGCTTCACTTAAACTAATCCTTATTTGCACCAGGCCATAAGGCAGTTATTGCTGAAGAGTTCCGAATGCTGCAAAACTTGTGGAATAAAGGTATGTACTGATAGAAATGTTTAGAAAATATAATCTAAAGCATGTATATATGTGCATTTATAGATATTACGCTTATTCTACACTGGGAAATATAAGCCCAGAAGGAAATCTCGGCCCACCTATATACAGGCTTATTTTTATATCCAAATTTTGCTCATTGGGGCATGTAAGAAATTTATGCATGGTAGAAATATCTGACTGTGAGTGTGACACCGGCCGATTTCATAATCATCCACTATTACTTTGCAACCCTAAGGTCAAAAGTGAGATTAGACAGCTATGCCAAAACAATGCTTAAATAGGAGAATTAGAGAAGGCCTTGTGAGATTAATTAACACAAAAAGTGACAACTACAAAGAGGGAAGACATTACACACAAGAAGAAAACCCCAACAGCTACTGCCCTGGAAGCGTCAGTGGCTAAAGGGCCGACTTGGGTGCTTAAGCCTGCCTTGTGACAATTCCAAATGGCATTGATCTACCTGGGCCAATTTATAAACACAAGCACTACTTAAAAGCTGTATAGGCATTTCATTACAGTATTGAAACTATTAAAATCAAAAGAAATTCCCCAGATTCTTGTAAACATATACATAGAAAATATATAAAGTTGGAAACTACTTCCATTCTTTGTAGATGTAAACCATTAAGGCACACGGTCAATACCTACTTTCAGTTTTCTTTTCGGATATTCTCGCCATTTTAAATCATGTGATCAGTCACGTGATTTTCTATTTTTAACTAAGGCATAAAAATTGGGGAAAAAATGCTCATTAAATCGATATGTTGTATGGCGAAGAAGTCATATAAAACCAAATCTGTTTAACAGAAAGCACGTGCACATCATCCATGCGGTCTTAAACTAAACTTGCATTAAACTTTTCAAATTACTATAACCACACGCCCCTATATCGTGCAATAGGCTCGTCCAATAAAGGCAACTATTTTGTTGTGTACTCAACCTCAGTAATTTGATACTTCAGCTAGTTGGGGTCTGTACAGTGGATTAGAACTTCGCTGGCATTTCCGGAGGTGATGTTTCTCACGTAAACACAATCCTCTACGTGGACACATTTCTTGCAGCGACACTTTATTGTTTTAGTTGCATGCCTTTGAAACGTCCAGAATTCTAACCCAGTGCTCAACTTGTGTGACTTTAAATTGACTTATAACCTTCAACCACGGCGATCGGCACCATCTCTGACTTCCAGAAAGTGTAAACATAAACAGTCGGCAAGATGAAGTTGCTGCAGTCGGTTCTGTTATTGTGTGCCTGCGTGGCGCCCCAGATTCAAGTTATGGGGGACCTGTATTCGTCCATGGCCCATCTACAAACGGCTCTGTATGCAGAGAGGAACATTGCACAGGAAATCCGTGCATACATCAAGGATGAACAGGAGAGACTGGAGAAATTGAAGGCGTAAGTAAAATATTTGGCTATTTAGTTTTTATCACCCTCATTTTAACTTTCATTAACTTTCTCTCATTCTCTTTATTACTCTAGTGTACAACTTTTCTCTCTCAATTCCACACACTCTTTCTATTTGCTTCAGTATCTGTTCCATATCATTGTGACACTTTTTGTTATACTTAAATTTAGACATTTATTACTTACGTATGCATACAATTTAAAATATATAAGTATTTTATTTATAAATCAAAATATAAGTCTTATCAAAACCAGTTTTATAACATATAGCAAAATCTATAGACCTTTCTTTGTATAACACTTTTGCTGTTCTGTTTGACTTTTTGTCAATCAGCACGACCTGCTATGATCATCGACACCATTTGACTAAATCATTTTTAATGAGCATGCCTCATGGTATATTTTTTCTCTGTATTTTATATTTTTTATATGCAAAGCTTCATTTCTTTAAAAAACAACCTTGATCAACCATTTTTATCTTTAATGTTGTTCTACCCAAGATTCTGTCAACCTGTTTGTTCCCTGTTGTTTTAACAGCAACACTACAGTAAAGTAGTCCCCCTTGTCATGATCATATATACCAAACTGTTCTCACTATTCCATAAAATCTTATTTATGAACATTGTTATCTTGATCCATGTTTTTGATTTTTACTTGAAAGTTTTCTGTCCGTGTTTATATTGCTGTCAATACCTTCGAACCATTTAGTCATTTAAATATCTAACTACATGTTCAATATGCACATTAATTCGATAATATTAAAATTTTCATAAGATCATAATTTTTATTCCAATTTTTTGTTTGGCATGTAATTACCATTTTGCTCCTGGAAAACATTAATATGTACTGTTCAAATGTCATGGATTACTCTTAGTGCGCTGAACACATAGATCCAGACCAGTTCCTCCCCACTTGCAGAAATCCAGATGAACTCTCTGATCAGGATCTGCGCTATTTGCTGCAGAGTATCTAGCAATGTATCCTGCTGTTTATTATTGTTGTTTGTAAATAACTAAGATTTAGTAATGGTTATTTATAAAATATAAATGGCAGAATGTGGATTGATGAGTATAATTATTAAACCAGATATTGCCGGTTCCATCTCCTGTTGCTGGCCACCACAACAGTTCACCATATGTGACTCTCCTTGAGTCCAGCACATATGGTGTTGATAAGCTGTTACCCATCCCTCAGTATCCATGATGTTAATTAATATGATCTTCAGTAATATATGTGATTCATTACAGATAAGTAAGTTATATGGAAACATAAAGACAGGAGGTCTAATTCTGTATTCTAACTCTTAACCTGCCATTGATATATTTATATATTTATAAAACTTAGGCATATAGTATAGATCCAGATCAGCCTGTAGCGGTCTGATTAGGATCAACTCTATTATCTGTTCAGTCTAATAAGTATAGTAACTTAAATATGTAACATATCTAAGGAAAAATCACCCTGAGAATTAGGCACGGGAGACCCTGGGTTCGATTCTGGTCCGCATCATACCAAAGTCATTAAAAATGGTTGTGGTATAGCTCCTTGATAATACACAAACAAATATAAGGGTAGTTCCACATCTGGTTTGTCTGGTGTCACAGGAAAATATGACTGGGTATGGTATCGGGCCATTTGTTCACGGCTTGCTATGCCGTGAAGACAGCAATTAATCTGCTTCGAGTGGACACCATCTCCCAATAACCAAAATATTGTTGGTGGGATGGTAAACCCATTAAAGAAACAATTTTTAAGACATTTCAGTACTTATAAATATCCAACTCTAGCATTTACTTGTGAATCAACTAATATTTTAAATAAAATTAAGATAATGAAACGGAGATTACATTTTGGAACCTTTTGTTTGGCTTCACTTCAAAACCAAACAAATTTTTTTATAATAATACACTTCACTCTTGTAATGCAAGGACCAATTTGGAAGCACGATACATGTATATGTAATTATGTAATTGCAAGGCAATTTCACATGGTAATTTATGAATGATGAAATATGAACTCTTCAGACATGCTTAACTATTGAAATGCAGATGTTCACCATTATAACTTCAAATTACGATTTGGAATTATTTCTGCCAGTCAACAATAAGGTACAGATGAAAATAAAAAGCAGAAGATGAATCACAAGAAAGTATTAACTTAAGTAACCTGTTGTGTACGTATTTATAAAGCTTAGACAGATAGCTGCTAGGAGCCTAGGAGGTGTCTGATCAGAATCTACACCATTAGCTTCTGAGTCTTTAGCTATTATAAGGTGTATTATGTAATAAGATAGTTAATTGTTAAAAAATGTAATGCACAATAACAAATATAGCAAGTTAATATGAATCTAATTTCTCAATTAATGCTGAGTCAATCCGTACCCTGTTCCATTCATTATATACCCATACTAAAGCTGTTTTGTTTGATATATATATATATATATATATATATATATATATATATATATATATATATATATATATATATGTATGTATATATTAACATATTGATCCATAGGTAATTAAATGCATTGCTTGCTGTCAATTAATAAATATGTGTAGATACTGATCAGACAGTCATCACTTGAACTGGAATTTGTCCAAGCTATTTAGATCTACACTAATTGCCAATTCATGCTTAGTTTAGCAGGCTACAAGCAAAGACACATCACTTAGACTGTTACAGTACATTGTCAGTAACCCATATTATACAACAAAGTTAAGTTATTTTTCTAACAACACTATGTATAGGTTAAGACATATTTCTCAGACTTCTTAGTCCATATCCGTATCAGACAGGGCCCTCGGGAACTTGGCGGAAGTGGATCTGATTATTTTTTGTCTAAGCCTGGTCAGTGTGTGCTAAGCCAGCTTTAAGCTATTTAGAAGAGGCTGTGTCATATATGAAACAGAACTGCTTACAGCTACTATGTGCAAAGGTAACAGGATATATTGCTATAGCAAATAGTGACCATCCTGATCAGCCGCGCCCAGCACGGAGCTGCTGATGTGAACTTACATTTTTTGCCAAAGTGAGAACAATTTGAGTTAACTGCAGCAGCTTTCTATCCCAGACAGTTTATATGACCTCTTCATTAGATGTAGATGGCTCTGTGATTGCATTCTAGTGTCGAATTAATCGCCACAGACCATGATGCATTTGACTGTGATAATTTTGTGTATACCGTTTCTTTCCTAATGTCTTTCAGTCAATTTTTATTATGTCTAATGCTATAAAAGGAATTTCAATGTCTGTTTTATTATATTGGATTGTTGTCTAGTAAATGACTTAAGGTATCTGACAAAGAAAATGTTTTCTATGCAAAGTGACTTTTCTTAAAGGTTCTATCTAAAAGTTTGCCTGTATCTAATATATGTAGCAATATCTGACCTCTGTTTAAATGGTCACATGGTTGTCTTATATTAAAACTAGCTAACTGGCTCAGCTAGGAAGTACATGTTTGTAATGATGATTGTCACGTTAAAGTACACTTTTCCGACAGGTGTAGGACATCAATAAACAGCATTTTGCATGTTCTGTTCAGGTTAAAATAGCTTATTCAGATCTTTAATGAAATTTTTTTTGGTCCAAACTGACGGATACCCCTTTCAACATTTAATTCAGGATTATCTGACCCCTTGAAAAACATGCACATACAATCCAACAACAACATTAATTTTTCCCTTTGTAACAATTTGACATCCGTAACTCACATTTCATTAAGTCAACAAAATAAAATTTTCTAAAAATTATTTAAATTTCTAATAAGGTTTTAAAAAAAAAAGTAATTTATATTTAAGAAAAATATAAAAACAAGTATTTTCCGTTTTGTCCCATTAATAGAGGGAAAATATGCATTTTTCAAAAAAAAAGGAAGAAAATTTCCAAATTGAGGCAATATGACTTTTATGAGGTTGTCTAAACCCAACATATTTGCTTATATTTTGATCAGTGTTATTATGTAATTTTATTTTTTGTGCTAAGATGTACTTTCTCATCTTTTAAGTTTATAAGTACCAGTAATAAATCCTGAAGGTATGGACAGTGTTCACAGTTTACTACAACATTATCTTATTGACCTATGTAATATGGATCAATTAGATTGTCAGACGTGAAATGTCTAAGATCCATGTCTTCAGCATTTGAATAGGGACTGTAAATATACTCTAGTGATGTCATGTTGATGTTTCCCAAAGGGACACTTGAGAGTGTGGTAAATTACTTTCATAATTTTTATCTCATCTTCAGTCTTGCATCATATTTTAGCTCATTTATCTAAGATTAAAGATAGTCGGAATGGATATCGCAATTACCACAAAGTATACTTTCTTATGAATTATTTTCAAGGCAGTTAGCAAGGAGAATTCCTAATCAAAAAAATAATTCCTCGGCTTTATTAAATTACAAGAAATAGATGAGACACTTTATCATACTAGAGCCATTTAAAAAATGAAAAAAAAAAAAACAGCATAAATAAGAGATGAAAATACCAATGTGCTAATCATATTCACATAATGGCATTTTTACAAAAGCTTTTCTAATGAGGTAAAGCTTAATTGCTGAAAAAAAATAACTGAAGAGAAACAGCACTAATGATAATTAATTGAGATACCATAATATGTATAATTTAAGGCAGGCGGAAGAAAGATGGGTCCATAGAAACACTGAGTCAGATAAAGACAAATGGAGAAACCCTTTGAATGTACAAAGCCCAGTGCTTAATTAGACTTAAACACTGTGTTAAAACAGATTAATAGAGACACTGTTTTGGTGCAGTTCCATTTTGGGAGCAGATTGTTTGTCATTGAAGAATATCTGTCAGTGGTGTCTTTACCAAGGTTTCATTAACACATGGTTGTAACACATGAGTAGTCTTTAGAAGGTTGCCTACACTCCAGGTGATGACACTGAAGGTGGCCACACTGAAGGCTGTATACTCACAAACTTCTGCACTTCATTTACTTAATTTAAATACTTGTGCATAAATAATGTATTTGATACAGAGAAAGGTGTATACTTGACTATATTACTTAATACATGTATGCATTCCCCATTAAAATTGTTTTTTGTATGTGGTTGTCTTTTTATTGTATAATTTGTGCAAAATGAGTTATACATTTTACACAGTATTCAAACCATGAAATATTATCCATAATTATGTAAACAAAAAGTGTGCATTATTATATAATTGTTAACATCACTTACCCTATGAATTCAAACTATTTTGATTGGTCAGTCTTTGTCATGTGTGAATATTATGAAGTGGTAATGCAAGGACAGCAAGCCAACAAATTTAAAACTGATCAGTATTTTTTTTAACAATTTCTTTATTGTCTCTAAAAACACTGTAATGGTCTTTTACTTTTTAAAAGTAATAACTTTTAATTGTTTTTTTCCTGTTTGATTTTAAGGTCTAAAATGTATTTTAGCAATAAATTGCTAAATGTTACTTCAAAAAGATGTAATGACATTCTCCAGGACAGCAGCATTCAGGGCTTGAACTGGATTTTTTTTTCTTGGAGCCAAATTATGCGATGGATAGATTTTGAACAATCGCGGCTTTATTTGATGCATAGCGCATCATGATTTAAATTTTGCATATTAAACCATTAACAACACCATTCAGATGGTATTATAGCCTTTACATATAGCAATGGCTAATTGCTTTGTTAGCAATTGGGAAAATATAAAATTACTATTGAATTATTATAACTTTTATTAATACTAAATATCAGTTTTACATAAACAAACAAATATAAACCATGACCTTTCATTTTGCTTATCCATACCTAAATACCATTTAAGATGTATCACATTGTTGATAATTAAATGTTTGTAAGCATAGGTTTAAAGGTTCATAGTTATTGTCACTTTGATGTTAACTTGTTAGATCTATAATATATAACAAATAAAGACATAACTTTGTTTCAATCTCTATATAGTTTTTGGGAATCACTTGTGTTTTTGCCAAGGACATGGTTCTCAATATGTATAACAGTTCACAGATTGTTAGAACTATAAAGTAACTTCAACACAAATATTTAGAATTATGATATGTTACCAGACTCACAGAATCTTGTGTGGTATCAATGGAGAAGTAATTAACAATTTTAATTTACAAATTCTAGATATTGTTTTAACCTTGATGTAGGGATAACGGCTATTTTGAAGAAGAAAAATTTCTTAGAAGTTCAAAAATTGAAAACCAGGAGGTTTAAGCAGTTTCACAACATACAAACTAAACATTGCTAGCTTTCAGTGATTAAATAACAACATACTGTTAACACCTGACACAGTACACAATAGCAGCATTTTTTGTTTGTAAGAAAACATCAAGGTAACAAGACTTTGTGTAACACCTGACACAGTACACAATAGCAGCATTTTTTGTTTGTAAGAAAACATCAAGGTAACAAGGCTTTGTGTAACACCTGACACAGTACACAGTAGCAGCATTTTTTGTTTGTAAGAAAACATCAAGGTAACAAGACTTTGTGTAACACCTGACACAGTACACAATAGCAGCATTTTTTGTTTGTAAGAAAACATCAAGGTAACAAGATGAAAAGTCTTGAGGTCACCAATTCCTTTGTTTACCTACTGGATCAAATTACAGTTTACAACTTTGAGGCAATCCGTATTCGTTTTAAACAAAAGATATGCAAGCATTAAGTTAAGCTATGTGTGTAAAGAATCATGGGAGTTAGTGATATAAGTTTTGCCTGTAGTCATTATAGTCAACTTCAACAACTATTTAAACAGATATTGTAAAATGTAGAATACACTTTCAACAAGGCATAAAGTTATAAATTAACGCAATAAAAAATGTGCCTGGATTCTTAAAATGTAAATTTATTTGTTAAATTGGATCTCCAATATTTTAAATAATTCATTTCAAGGTGCATGTTTGAACCAGAGTTTTCGGTTACGTTGACTATTGCCATTTTGCACATGTAAAAGCATTATGGGTCAAGTGAAGGCCCAATTGGTAGTAAGGAAAATAAAACAAGTAGTGTGAATTGATGATATTGGCCATTTTAAGCCAGTTCTCCATATAATGTACAGTTCTCCAAATAATGTTCAGCCCTCCATATATTGTACAGCCCTCCATATAATGTACAGTCCTCCATATAATGTACAGCCTGCCATATAATGTACAGCCCTCCTTATAATGTACAGCCGTCTATATAATGTACTGCCCTCCATATAAGGTACGGCCATCCATATAATGTACAGCCCCATATAATTTTATATTGACCATATCAAACCAGCCCTCTGTATAATGTAATATTGACCATATTAAGCCAGCCCTCTGTATAATGTTATATTGACCATATCAAGCCAGCCCTCTGTATAATGTAATATTGACCATATCAAGCCAGCCCTCTGTATAATGTAATATTGACCATATCAAGCCAGCTCTTTGTATAATGTAATATTGACCATATCAAGCCAGCCCTCTGTATAATGTAATATTGACCATATCAAGCCAGCCCTCTGTATAATGTAATATTGACCATATCAAGCCAGCCCTCTGTATAATGTAATATTGACCATATCAAGCCAGCCCTCTGTATAATGTAATATTGACCATATCAAGCCAGCTCTTTGTATAATGTTATATTGACCATATTAAGCCAGCCCTCTGTATAATGTAATATTGACCATATCAAGCCAGCCCTCTGTATAATGTAATATTGACCATATCAAGCCAGCCCTCTGTATGATGTAATATTGACCATATCAAGCCAGCCCTCTGTATAATGTAATATTGACCATATCAAGCCAGCTCTTTGTATAATGTTATATTGACCATATCAAGCCAGCCCTCTGTATAATGTAATATTGACCATATTAAGCCAGCTCTCTGTATAATGTAATATTGACCATATCAAGCCAGCCCTCTGTATAATGTTATATTGACCATATCAAGCCAGCCCTCTGTATAATGTAATATTGACCATATCAAGCCAGCCCTCTGTATAATGTAATATTGACCATATCAAGCCAGCCCTCTGTATAATGTTATATTGACCATATTAAGCCAGCTCTCCAAATAATGTAATATTGACCATATCAAACCAGCCCTCTGTATAATGTAATATTGACCATATCAAGCCAGCCCTCTGTATAATGTAATATTGACCATATCAAGCCAGCCCTCTGTATAATGTAATATTGACCATATCATGCCAGCCCTTTGTATAATGTTATATTGACCATATCAAGCCAGCCCTCCATATAATGTAATATTGACCATATCAAGCCAGCCCTCTGTATAATGTTATATTGACCATATCAAGCCAGTCCTCTGTATAATGTAATATTGACCATATCAAGCCAGCCCTCTGTATAATGTTATATTGACCATATCAAGCCAGCCCTCTGTATAATGTAATATTGACCATATCATGCCAGTCCTCTGTATAATGTAATATTGACCATATCATGCCAGCCCTCTGTATAATGTAATATTGACCATATCATGCCAGTCCTCTGTATAATGTAATATTGACCATATCATGCCAGCCCTCTGTATAATGTAATATTGACCATATCATGCCAGTCCTCTGTATAATGTAATATTGACCATATCAAGCCAGCCCTCTGTATAATGTAATATTGACCATATCATGCCAGCCCTCTGTATAATGTAATATTGACCATATCATGCCAGCCCTCTGTATAATGTAATATTGACCATATCAAGCCAGCCCTCTGTATAATGTAATATTGACCATATCAAGCCAGCCCTCTGTATAATGTAATATTGACCATATCAAGCCAGCCCTCTGTATAATGTAATATTGACCATATCAAGCCAGCCCTCTGTATAATGTAATGTTGACCATATCATACCAGCCCTCTGTATAATGTTATATTGACCATATCAAGCCATCTCTCCAAATAATGTAATATTGACCATATCAAGCCAGTCCTTTGTATAATGTAATATTGACCATATCAAGCCAGCCCTCTGTATAATGTAATATTGACCATATCAAGCCAGCCCTTTGTATGATGTCATATTGACCATATCACGCCTGCCCACTTTATAATGTAGTATTGACCATGCTGTTCCTCTATTTTCAATTGAATAAATCAGTTGGCTATTTGTCATAAACAGGCATATTGTATGGCTTTGTATTGGCTTTATCAAGCCACTCTTTATAGCATTGTGTTGGCTTTATCAAGCCACTCTTTATAGCATTGTGTTGGCTTTATTGTGCCACACTCTGTGGCATGTAATTGACTTTATAATCCACATTTGATAGACTGGTATTGGCTTTATTAATCCACACTCTAAAGCAGTGTGGATTTTTATTAAGCCACACTTTATGGCTTTATTAAATCCATATTTTATGGAATTGTGATAGCTTTATTAAGCCACACTTTATAGCATGGTATATACCTTATTAGGCCACACTTTATAGCATGGTTTATACTTTATTAAGCCACACTTTATAGCATGGTTTATACTTTATTAAGCCACACTTTATAGCATGGTTTGTACTTTATTAAGCCACACTTTATAGCATGGTTTATACTTTATTAAGCCATACTTTATAGCATGGTTTATACTTTATTAAGCCACACTTTATAGCATGGTTTATACTTTATTAAGCGACACTTTATAGCATGGTTTATACTTTATTAAGCCACACTTTAAAGCATGGTTTATACTTTATTAAGCCACACTTAATAGCATGGTTTATACTTTATTAAGCCACACTTTATAGCATGGTTTATACCTTATTAAGCCACACTTTATAGCATGGTATATACCTTATTAAGCCACACTTTATAGCATGGTTTATACTTTATTAAGCCACACTTTATAGCATGGTTTATACCTTATTAAGCCACACTTTATAGCATGGTTTATATGTTATTAAGTCACACTTTATAGCATGGTTTATACCTTAAAAAGCCACACTTTATAGCATGGTTTATACCTTATTAAGCCACACTTTATAGCATGGTTTATACGTTATTAAGCCACACTTTATAGCATGGTTTATACTTTATTAAGCCACACTTTATAGCGTGGTTTATACCTTATTAAGCCACACTTTATAGCATGGTATATACCTTATTAAGCCACACTTTATAGCATGGTTTATACTTTATTAAACCATACTTTATAGCATGGTTTGTACTTTATTAAGCCATAATTTATAGCATGGTATATATAAAGTGTAGTATTAAAATTATGATTCTATGTCAAATAGTCTGTTAAATAAAGATATTGGTTATATAAAGCCACACTTTATAAGAGCTGAAATAAATGTTTAAGTTCATGCCATGATAAATTAATTTATTGAGCCATTCTCGCCTATCAAGTGTCGGTGTGCCGTAAAACCCAAATACTAAGCCATTCTCAGTATACTCACTATTGAGTCTATGACCACTGAAAAGAAAGTCATGATATATTATCTTTCTGACTGGCTGGAAACTTGAGCCACTGTGACACTTACATCCCTGCCTGAAATTACTGTGATTATATTCTCTCATGCTGGCAATCCAATCATTAATCAGTCTTACCTCTCTGACTGTGATCCATCTATGTGTCGACAACTCTCCTCTCATTATCCAATCATTCATACACCACATCCTCTATTGCCATTATCTCCTGTTACATTGCTCATAAGGGAGTTAGCAGCGGCAGTTATTAATTACTAATGGCATATATTTTCAGCTTATCATTAGACTAAGTGAAATTGATTAAATATAGGGTGTCATTACAAAATATGTTTTGCTTTGAAATGTAGTGTCTCATAAAATAAAATAATTCATTGGGCTGGAATTGTTTTATTATGTTATTATTTTTTCTCTGAAAATGGCACAAGAGATATCTTATGCTTTTCCAAGCAGCTTATTATAGAGTTCTAACTTTATTGCACAATCTTTAATCGATATTGCTGATCTTTTTTTGTCAGCAGCTTAGTCCTGTCAGCAGCTTAGTCCTGTCAGCAGCTTAGTCCAGATATTTGCCAGCAGTTTACCTTCAATAGTTGCTCTACTGCAATACTGATCATAATAAATGTTGGTCCCAATGGTGCACCATACATATAAAAATCTAATTTACTTTTCCATCATTCATTTTGTATTCATATTCAAGGCCAACATTGTCTTGTGATGGTCAGTTTTTGCCAGTAGCACAGGTAGCCTAGATCCAAAACTTGGCCACTGGAGCAGTTCTGATTATCAGGTGCCAAGAGATACCCCTAGCTATCCACCTTGATCAAGCACATTTTATTAAAATTAAGCCATTTTCTTGTAGGTTCATGCAAAGGTTGACAAAACCTATCGAAAGAAACTTAGCAGGAAATAGTGTAGATCCTGTTCATACAGCTCTCAGTGGTCGCTTGCTGATCTGAATCAAGATCAGGAAGTGCAAGATACCCCTTCTACACATACATAGACATATAAACATGCAGCTGTTGTACAAAATTGAAGGTTATTGCATAAGTGCATTTCTGCAAAAGTCTGAAGGTTTCTGGTAGCTCTTAGGGAAAGTTGAAAATAAATACAAAGTTTTATGCCCATATCATCATGAAAGGTAGAAATAAATTGAGCTGGAAAATGCCAGCATTATTATTTTTTAATGAAAAAAATGATACGTAACATTATATTTTCATGTTGTTCTTTTTGTTAAAAGCAGTTGTTTTTTATATACAAAGCTTTTATCAACTTCGAAAACTACGTGGATACTTGTCAGTTCTTAAATTAGATTAATATGTATTGCACATTTATCTTAATTTGATCCTACCTGTATAATTTAAGTATTTTAAGCCATTGGCAACTCAATGCCATAGACAGTCAAGGTTTCAGAACACAGCCTTTTTTCATCGTATGGTGTTAAAGCAACATAAACAGCTTTCAAACAATACAATAAACGTGACATTTCAAACAAAATCTGTGTATATGTATAACTAGTGCAGTAAAGGTAAATGACCCTGTTACTGTACATTGGCTGAATATGATGTCATGGCAACTTGTTGGTTAACAATTGAACAGATAGAAACAACAATATGGAGATCAGTTTGACATTAACTGTAATATAGTACATAACTGACACCTACACCCATTCAGTTTTGAGTGAAATAAGCATTTTCTGAATTTCAACTTAACAGAAGTATGTCACCTTATTTCTTGATATTAAGATGAAAATGAAATAGTTTTCTCCACAGTACTTCTAAGGACCTCAAGGGCCACATCAAAACAGTAAATATAGAGTTAGCTGAATATTAAGTCATGGCCACTTGTTACATTTAAATAAAAATGTTCATTTCTAACTTGACCATGTTATAAATTAGTAGTAGGGTTTATTCATCAGATAGTCTGCTTAGGCATGAGTCTCAGATTGAAGTTGTGTGTGCAAGAACTATCAAGCTCCTATCTTTGTTAGAATGGCTTGTCATATTTGTCCATGGATGTACAATCAAGCTTTTATATAGAACCAGTGCATAGATCAGAATTGAACATCATGTCGTCTTAGTGATCAAAGATACTGATAAAATCAGCTTTGGTAGTTCTTGTTTGGAATTTGTGTGAAATATGGTCCTGATTTTCTGCAGATGAGTTTGGAACATTTACATGTAGGTTAATGTTTGTACGATCAATCTTATGTCACAAACTCACATAGTGTCGTCCTTAGTGGCTTGACCTACTGATTTTGTCAATGAATAAAAAATTAATTTCAGCTTTGCATGCAAACACTATCAAAATTGCATCATACTATCAGGCACTTAAAAGGTCAATCACACTATTTTTTGACAGTTCTTGTTTAAATTATACTTACACCTCTTTTCATATACATTTATAGCATATATAACACAATTCCAGAGGACTTTGAGAGCCCCAGTAAATATATAATTTTTGCTAATTATGAGGTTGTTGCCACTGGTTACTTTAGAATATTATGGATTTTTAAACTTACTTCATATATTTCAGTATCGCCGACGATTTTGAGAGCCACAGCAACACAGCTTTGGAGGACCCTGACTTTTACCTTGGTAACCCTGTCAATGCCTTTCTGTTTGTGAAACATTTCACCCTTGACTGGGACCAGGACATTGAGATAGTGCTCAAGAACAACAGCAAAGAAGGTACCTCACCATTGTCGGTTTTTGCAGATCTTTATTTTTCAATAATACGAAATGTGATAAATTGACTTTTCAGCCAAGACAATTCTGTTTTTTACTGATAGGGTATCTTCTCTAAACTTATCGGCAACACACTGAACAAAAACTTATCTCAGCAATGTTATCAACACTAACATTAAATGAACTATTTAAACAAGTTTTACAAATAGTGCATTTTTTATTTCCCTTCATTAAAACATGTTCTCTCTTTTTACAGAATAAACTTAACTATAAGTATTGTATTTCATGTTGTTAGATATCAAATTTCCAACATTGTTTCAATATTCGGTAATCAGTCATAACATTGCAGTTAAGCAACTGTTTTGTGTCTCCTAATTTGTTGATAAAGGTTTAACTATTACGTAGGTAAAGTTAAGTTAATAAGTAGTTTTTGTCCACTTGATAATTTTAACATACATTATTTAAAAGTGTTTTTTTATTCCTTTAGGCTTGAAGTTATATGTTTGCGTGGGAGAGGTGGAGACAGTTCTAACTATAAGATTAAACAGGTTCTAGTGGAATATTGAATCTGTCTAGCCTGTTCACAGGAAACAGTCACAGACTTAAAGGCCAAATTTCTTTATTATCCTGGGCCTTCTATTTCCATTTTTTTGTCAAAGTTTATTTTTAAAGGTCATAATGCTGTACAAATTACATTTATATTCATTTTAGAAAATTTGAGGATGGTTATAAGTGTGGTTTGTTAGCTGTAATAAGATACCTTATTTAGAACCTGTTGACATTTGTAACATTTTCTTGACACTTATGCTTTGTGAGTTACTGTTCATGTGAATTGTGTGATGTTAGATATTATGTTACTATAAATGTCTTTATACAAAACTATATTTACTGGAAAAGATCAATTATAAAAAGAATAAATATTATTTACAGCTATTTAGAAATAAACCAATCTATGAAAAATGGCACTCACTGAACTTTGACCTTTGAACTTTGACCTATTATTGACAGAAAGGCCGCCTTCAGTCTTGTAGAAATTTGGATGATTACGGTATTTATTGAACGTGCATCACTGAACATAAAGAGTTCATTATTATGTGGTTAGTTGACTCTCTGACAATGAATGCATCTGTAGTGTTTAATATTGACTTGCTGAACACACTTTTAGCCTCATATTGACTTTGATAAACTGGCTTATGCTCAATAGATTAAGTTAAGTGTCTCCCCTTTTGAGCCATTTCCTTAATTACAATTTTATGACATGTTTGTGTTATTAAATTGTTACAAAACAGTATGTCAACCTTAGTGTCATATAGTTGTCTTTGTTATATTTATTTGTACATGAAATCAAATTATGAAACAAATCATACAAAACATGTAAATTGAAGGCAAAATTAGTAGAAGAAGACAACCTTGAACTTACAATATAAGCCTGTGTTTCTAAAACCTTTTGATGCTTGCACTATGTTTGTTTTTGTTGTTGTTTGTATTCACTGTACATTTTACTGACAGTGTGATTCCCTACTTCCCAGACTGTCACCAATTGTCATGGATTCTGCAACTTATTTCTTAGGGGGTTTTTTGGTTATATATTTATACAAATCATAACGATTTAATATCTTTTTAAATTTGATAGCAATGGGTACCATTACAGTAAATCCTGATCCTACAACTCTCAGCAGGGAGCTAGCTGATGTATACCTACTTGTTTGTCAAAGTTGTATGTGATTAATTAGTGATTCATTTTCTTAATCTGTTTGCACTGGACATGGTAGCCCAAATGGCAGAGCCTCATCTCCAGGTACAGTTGGCTACTGGTTTGATCCCAGGCCAAGACATACCAAAGTTGTTTAAAATGGTAATGCTAATGCTGAAGCAAAAATAAGAGTAGTTCCACGACTGGTTGGCCTTGTGTCAGGATAATTTAACTGTATGTGTATCATGCAAGGTGGTCACAGCATGCTGTACTTATAGCACTATAACTGCTTCAAGTGTAAAATCTCTCCAGATTACTGAAGTATAATATATTGTTGTTGGGACAATAAACCCATCAAACCAACAAACCAATCTGTTTGCCATGTTGCTTTCTGTAGACATGTACTGTTGCACAAGAATAGCAGGCCTGCTGGGCGTACATGATTTTCGTAATGACATAGTTACTGTCTTAGAGAGAATTCTTCAAGCACAGCTGGATACAATGTTATGACACAATTGCAGAAAGTTTCAATTTCAACCACAGCTGGATGTCTCTACATGACACCATCTGTTAGGAAACATTTCAGATGTCCATTGTTTCAAGCCCATCAAGGTATGCCTTTCTAGGCTGGATTCATTATAGCATCATATTTGCAAAAAAAATACAATATCTTTCATGGCAGGAAGTCTCCATTTTTCCATGAATATTAGGTTACATTGATGACTAACTTGGACTTGTATTATTTCCAATCCCTCAGCCATGACAGCCAAGATAGATGAGCTGAAATCATTCCTCCCGACCTATGAGGACCTGACAGGCTCAGTGAATGCCTTGCTGCGCTTACAAGACACGTATAAACTGGACACGTCCGACCTTGCCCAGGGAAATGTGGGCGGCGTCAAGTCCAGTCAGTTATCTGGTATGTATCACACAATCTCTTATCAAAATAATTCTCATCACAAGTGGTATTGATTAAGTTATTGATTTTGAGCAATAAAAGATTATATTCTAAACATAAATTCTTTATTTCTATTTCTTCTCCTTAACCTATGTTGCATGTTTTGGACACAAAGTACAGTATGAGTTTTGGTTTACTGTGGGTAAGCTTGTTGAGTATGTTGTTTTAACATGATTCTCATTTAATCTAGGACTGTGACAGTTAGAATACTAGTTCAACATGATATTGTTTCATTTGTGAAAAATATTCAGGCATCGTATTTAATTAATCATATTCAAAGAGTGCTGTCATGATACATTGCCTTATTGCTTTTCTCCTATGTTATAAGCAAGTTTTTATTTTAAAAGATTTAAGTTTTATGCAATAAATTAAAAAAAGGAAATGTGTATAACTTTCTTCAATATAATATGACACATTTATATTCTTCAATATGTTTGTCATTTGTGGAAACAGACATTTTAACTGATATACAGCTTACTACACCCCCAGGTACAAAGTTAATGGGTCTATGTTGTAATTCCATCTGCCTTTTGCTTGGTCAGTCTGTAGAACATATTTGTCTGCTCTGTTTTTCTAATACTGTTGAATGGACTTTGACAACACTTACACGACTGGTTAGCATACATGTGAACTCTTTCACTGTTGGAGGTACGCTCCCTCTTTTTAAGGTTCATAATTATTTGAAAATTAGTTTTACACATTTTCAGACATCTTCCTACTTGGAAACAGATTACTTTCTTCTTTGTTTATGTGAAAATAACAAAATCTCCCACTTTGCAAGTAAAGATTTCAACATTGGCCTCAGAAAAAGTCCACATGTTTGGGTTAGTATCCATTCCTCATTGGTGTCCAAATTGCATGTCATAACTAAATGAGTTATGACCCTTTGTTACTTTTTATAAACTGTGGCAAATATCTGGGGGGTTTGTCATCTTCTGTGATAATTCATAATTGGATTAAAAAAACACGTAATAGATGTTAAGTTTCAATGTTTGTTGAATACAAATTTGCAACTGCTTGAATGCTACTAACATTCTTGCATGATTTCTGATCAAATTTGATTATTAAAATTTGTTAATACGTCTAGAAAACAGCTTTTGATTAAACAAATAAAATAAATTCTTATTGTCAATGAATGCTGCATGTCTTAAAAGAAGAAAAACTAATAAAAATTCCCCAAATAGTTTACTAACTCAACCAAAACAGAACTTACAAGACAATTTAAGTGTATAACAATAACACAAGCTAACAGCATGGTAATTGCCCATTGTCTGCATGTGTTATAGCCGAAGATTGCTTTGAGCTGGGTCGACTCAGCTACAATGATGAAGATTACTACCACACACTGGTCTGGATGCAGGAAGCTCTGGCCAGAAACAGTGCCGGCAGGTCCAAGATTGATGAGATAAAAATATATGACTATCTTGCTTTCTCTCACTACAAGGTTTGTGCTTTTATAATGCCAACAAATATAAAATAATCTTTCCCTTAATTCAAAGTTGGTACTTTTTTTAATGTCCAAAAATATACAACTATCTCTCTTTTACTGAATACCAGGTGATGTTATATTTATGACATTCACTCCACGGCTGAAAGAGAGTATTGTAACGAACCATGTTGAGAAGTACAGACATAATACCATATTCCTTTCCCTGAAGTTTTTATCTTGTAAAAAAAAAATAAGGAGAAAAGAAATGTTTTTGCAAAGGTTGACAAGTTAGTAAAGTCGCATGTTTTTTGTGTGTTTTTCTAGTTTAAATATCTCAGTAGAGATTTATGATGTAAGTGAGTGTGGCGGGTGTTGTGGGGGGTGGGTGTTGGATTTGGGTCCTGTGCATGTAAGGTTGCGCTTGCTCCTGGTTTGACATATTAATGCATTTTAGATGTCATGAAATAATGGATTGTTGTTGTGGTTTAGTTTCTGTTAATTGTCCCTCTGTTATAAGTTGGAGCAGTTTATTGTGGCCTTGTGCTGTGTTTGCATTTAATTTAGTCAATAAAATTAAATTTATCTTCTCCATTGTATTTCTTGCTGTGGGAAATTCACACATAGAAAGTGTTCATATTCCAGTGAAACTGTCACCTTGGAATGAGAAGTGTGTCATTATCAAATAATGAAGTTATCCTTTGTTTTAGTATGTATTATTTGAATTTACATCGGTAACAGATCTTGTTACAGGGTATGTAGGCATCCTTGACAATGTTCCCTTCCCATGGCTGTTAAATGTGATTACAGACTCTTGAAGTAAGGAGTGATTATTGTACAGAAATCGTTAATTATGCATGAACTGTTATGAAACCTTCCAGTACTAACGCTTGGACACTCTATTTTTTGACTGGACAACAGATTATGTGTATCATGTCCTAATTTATTAAACAACGCAATTTAGACTAGAGATTGGTTCACAGCAAGTTCATTATATTTTAAGTGTATTCTTGTTTGGATGAGAAGTAGAAAGGTATTGTCACTTTTAGTTTTTTTTTAATTACAGGACAACTCTTGTGCTTTGGTTATCTGTTTAATAGCATGAATTTGTCAGTTCTTATTACAAATCATTTCCGTTCCTGTTCCTCCCTAATTGCATATTATTGTCATTTTCAATAAAATAACCCACCCCTTGGCTTCGAAGCCTGGTTAACAGCATGTGCTTACGTAGCCAGCCATGGAAACATGTCATAACTTCTCAGGGGTCTGTCCCGTCTGTTGTTGTAGCTTTGGAGTGTTTTGAGGTGGCAAGGCAGGCATACAAGACTCAGGATTTCTATCACACAATATTGTGGATGCAGGCAGCATATGATCGCTACAATGAAGAGGAGGAGGGCTCCAAGTCTGTCCCAGCCACTCTCATCCTTGACTATCTTACTTTTGCTTATTACAAGGTATTTGCTTCAGATCACCAAATCTTCAGATGCCATTATGTTTTGTAGTAAAGGTTATACAAAAGAATTTACAAGTTTTGTAGTATTTTATGTAAATAGTATATACAAATGTAGTTCCGCTTTCTCAATATTTTAAGTTAATAGTATACAACAAAAGTAATAGATTTTTGTAGTGGTTCAAGTAAATTGAATTCAGTGTAGTTACTCAAGTGTGGTATTGTGTAAGATAGACTTTTATGTGTGTGAGAGGTATTAAGTCAAAGACAATCTTTGTACAGATATATGTAGGTCATTCCAGTCATTGAAAGTTAATAGAAGTTCAAAGAATAGTCATGTGTCATGTTATTGTGTTATTATAGGCATATAGATTGATTGAAAGTTGCTTTATATAGACAGAAAGACAGAGAGAGACTGAGACAGAGAGAGACTGAGAGAGAAAGAGTCAGACACTGATAGAGGGAGAAATAGACATAGAGAGAGACAGAGAGAGACAGAATCACAGAGACAGAGAGAGATCTTCCCTGATCTATATATGTTCCACTAATGTCATTCACGGTTCCAGTGATACAGTATTTCCTATTGAAGAGTATGTCAACAGTTTGGAAATGAAGGGTTGCCATGAAACCCAATAAGACCAAACTATTTGTCTTTCCGTTTTCCTCTGACTGTTATTTCTGTATCACTGATATTTTACAACAAAAAAGTGTTTTATCAGTTTTTTTTACTTGTATAAGTATTATTTGGATAAATCAAGATCACTTTTATTGCACATAAGGTGCATATCTAAAGTGTTATGGAAAAGTACTTTTTTTTTAGGAACCAAAGAATACTATTGAAAATTTTGACAAGATAAAAACATAAACATCAAAAGAAAAGCATTTATTAGTAAGAGAATATGACATAAATGTTAGATATTATTTTATCTTTTAGTATTAGATAAAAATTGGATGATGAATTTGATTAAATTGAATTTGCACACATGTGTCCTTTGTGGCCCATTATACAACATTGTTGTTGATTTTTTCATTCTTCATAATGTTCATTATAGTTCTAGAACCTTAACAACGTTGAAGTTTGTGACCGACTATTATTTTGTTACTTGAATGTAATTAAAAGAAACTAATTTCTTTCATGTTTTCTATTTTTATTGATTCATATTTCATGAAAATGTTAATGTTTTTGTTTGTTTACATTTTTAATGTTGATTATAAAAAAGCAAAATGTCATCAGAAACAATCTTTTTTTAAGTTTATTTATGTTGTCATTACAATTCTTGATAATATTCACTTAATTCCTTGCAAAATGTAACCATATTAACTATTTCAGCAAGGAAATGTTAGAAGAGCCCTGGCCCTGACCAATGAGATGCTAGCTTTAGGTTTGTATATTTACACAACTTTTTCAGATGAAAACATAGTCAATCTATATATATATCTTTAGGCATTTTTACTTTGTTTAAACTGTAAGTTTCATTTCATCATGCAATGATTCTTACGACTTCAGTGTTAGGTACACTGATGTTCTAATAACTTACAAAGACCAATCCCATTACCCTGACACTTGGCATGTCCCAACAAGACCACACCCATTACCCTGACACTTGGCATGTCCCAACAAGACCACACCCATTACCCTGACACTTTGCATGTCCCAACAAAGACCACACCCATTACCTTGACACTTGGCATGCCCCAACAAAGACCACACCCATTACTTGACATAAGGCCAGCCCTCACTAAGACCACACCCATTACCCTGACACTTGGCTTGTCCCAACAAAGTCACACCCATTACCCTGACACTTGGTAAGCCCTTAAAAGACCACACCCATTACCCTGACACCAGGCCAGCCCTCACAAAGACCACACCTATTACCCTGACACCAGGCCAGCCCTCATAAAGACCACACCCATTACTCTGACACTAGGCCAGCCCTCATAAAGACCACACCCATTACCCTGACACCAGGCCAGCCCTCATAAAGACCACACCCATTACCCTGACACCAGACCAGCCCTCATAAAGACCACACCTATTACTCTGACATCAGGCCAGCCCTCATAAAGACCACACCCATTACCCTGACACCAGACCAGCCTTAATAAAGACCACACCCATTACTCTGACACCAGGCCAGCCCTCACAAAGACCACACCCATTACTCTGACACCAGGCCAGCCCTCACAAAGACCACACCCATTACCCTGACACCAGACCAGCCCTCATAAAGACCACACCCATTACCCTGACACCAGGCTAGCCCTTACTTAGACCACACCTATTACCCTGACACCAGGCCAGCCCTCATAAAGACCACACCCATTACCCTGACACCAGACCAGCCTTAATAAAGACCACACCCATTACCCTGACACCAGGCCAGCCCTCATAAAGACCACACCCATTACCCTGACACCAGACCAGCCCTCATAAAGACCACACCCATTACCCTGACACCAGGCCAGCCCTTACTTAGACCACACCTATTACCCTGACACCAGGCCAGCCCTCATAAAGACCACACCCATTACCCTGACACCAGACCAGCCTTAATAAAGACCACACCCATTACTCTGACACCAGGCCAGCCCTCACAAAGACCACACCCATTACTCTGACACCAGGCCAGCCCTCACAAAGACCACACCCATTACCCTGACACCAGGCCAGCCCTCACTAAGACCACACCCATTACCCTGACACCAGGTCAGCCCTTACTTAGACCACACCTATTACCCTGACACCAGGCCAGCCCTCATAAAGACCACACCCATTACCCTGACACCAGACCAGCCTTAATAAAGACCACACCCATTACTCTGACACCAGGCCAGCCCTCACAAAGACCACACCCATTACTCTGACACCAGGCCAGCCCTCACAAAGACCACACCCATTACCCTGACACCAGGCCAGCCCTCACTAAGACCACACCCATTACCCTGACACCAGGCCAGCCCTCATAAAGACCACACCCATTACCCTGACACCAGACCAGCCCTCATAAAGACCACACCTATTACTCTGACATCAGGCCAGCCCTCACAAAGACCACACCTCATTACTTCACTAGCTAGAAAAGCCTGCTTAAGATGAACTTGAGCTGGAGAAGTAAACATACACCAGTAAATTGTTTGTCTTACTTTAACCTAAGAAGGGAATAGCTTTTGAACCCACATTATCTTCGACCTGTCTAAAAGCTTTTTTGCTGTACAAATACATATCCTTAACCACGTCTGTAGTCGCTTTTTCTTCATAACGCGTTAAAAAATGAACTGTATAATGTGCCCATATTATCTTGGGTCATTGAGATTGGCATTTGTAATTGTACTAGTTAATTAATATGCTAATTGCTTTTAGATATAAGTAAGTGTATCTTTCTTAATGGGGCACCCTTGGCCAAGTGGTTTGAGGTGACGACTTGTAACTCATCAGCCCCTTACCTTGTAGGTTAGAGTTCTGACAAGTGGGGAAGTTCTCTAGCTAACCTATGATGTGCCAGTAGTTGTACTCAGACATAAGTCTGGGGTCTTTCTTTATCAATAATAAGCTGAACATCACCAATATAACCATAATTGTGTTAGTGCATTTTATCAAAAACAAATTAACAAACATCTTTCTTATTGCCTCAAATACTCCACAATCCCATCTATCATTCTCTTTTCTATTTATATTCATATACACAGATCCTAACCATGAAAGAGCTCAAGGAAACAAGGTGTATTATGAGAGGATGATTCGAGAGGAAGAACAGAGCTCTAACAAGCGTGGAGATGGAGGAGATATCATCAACAAGCGCCCACTTGATGAGTACAGAAGTGGCGAGGAATTCAAGAAATATGAAGCTCTATGCCGAGGAGAAAATATTATGGTATGTATGATTGGGGTAAGCCCATGGCAGTACACGGATGATTATGCAAAATACCTTTCACTAGTAGATTGGACAGTAATAGATCTTTTGGGGTTTCTACCTACATGAACAGAAGTGAATAACTATATTGTCTAATGAGGCTTCTTGGCAATTGGTGTACTGCGAACTTGCAACATTCCATTGTTTCAGCCAATCAAGAATGCCCACAAGTTGACCTGTAGATACCACACAGGCAATGGCAACCCTCTGTTGATCCTGTCCCCAGCAAAGGAAGAGATTCTCCACTTGGATCCCTACCTGGCCCTCTTCCACAACACCATCTTGGACTCTGAGATTGAAGTAGTCAAACAACTTGCAACTCCCAAGGTAAACAATTAGCATGATGCTGGCCCATAGATTCCAAACTTGCCAATCAGCAAAGAGATTAGCAGATGCTTATAGGCTGCCAGCTGATGTCAGCCACAACCTCCAACAGTTTGAATTGTCTTGGTCTAATAATTATGTATGTTAAGCTGATAAAATCTTAAGATAAGATTGATACAATCATGGTAAAACAGTGTCATTGGGGTTTGTGTGACTCAGACAATTGATATTCATCTAGACGTATTTGTGGTGTAAGGTTTATTTCTTTTCTGAAGCCAAAAACAAACTTAGAAAAGTGCCTACAATGAATTGTATGTGGGCATCCTTATTTGCAGCTGAAAAAGTCTAAAATAGATGTGAATTAGCAAATGGTTGTTTGTTCTGCTGTTCAAAAAAATTTTTTTTCATATGCTTGCATAACTGTAATTAAATTGCTAATGTATTTATTTTCGCAAGGGATTTCCTCTTTTCACCCAATCACATGATGTGTGAAAAGTCAACACTTTCACCTTGCAAACAATATCTCTGTAGATATATATCAATGCTTGAGTCTCATTATAATTATTTTTATTGAACCTGTTGCCTATTATGGAAATTTAAACACTTTTGGACATGAAGATTACTAAAAATGATCATGATAAGGATACATATCCATGCAGTTAACAAAGTAACTGATCTGACAAAGGAAATAAACAAAGTGCTAAAGTTAGTGGTGTATTGATTATGATATCTGAAAATCTGTTGGCTTTCAACACAATTTATATAATAATTACTGATATTTTTGCATTATGTATATATGAATTGCTGCAGATTAATGATAATGTTTCTTGGAATTGTCATTAAATTTTGTGAATTCTTTGTATGTGTTGCTTAAAATATAATTTATATTGGAATTCAGCTACATTCACCTGGCCGGGCAATGATATAAGCTAAGTGTTGTGTTATTGTTTGTTTCAGCTTGGCAGAGCCACAGTTCACAATCCTAAAACTGGCAAACTAGAAACAGCTAATTACAGAGTCAGTAAAAGGTAATAAACAAGTGTTACATAAAGACTGAAAGGTAATGGACATTCAGTATGACATAATGACTGAAAGGTAATGGACATTCAGTATGACATAATGACTTAAAGGTAATGGACATTCAGTGTTACATAATGACTGAAAGGTAATGGACATTTTTCGTTACATAATGACTGAAAGGTAATGGACATTCAATCTTACATTATATTTGAAAGGTAATGGACATTCAGTCTTACATTATATTTGAAAGGTAATGGACATTCAGTCTTATATTATATTTGAAAGGTAATGGACATTCAGTCTTATATTATATTTGAAAGGTAATGGACATTCAGTCTTATATTATATTTGAAAGGTAATGGACATTCAGTCTTATATTATATTTGAAAGGTAATGGACATTCAATCTTACATTATATTTGAAAGGTAATGGACATTCAGTCTTATATTATATTTGAAAGGTAATGGACATTCAGTCTTATATTATATTTGAAAGGTAATGGACATTCAGTCTTACATTATATTTGAAAGGTAATGGACATTCAGTCTTATATTATATTTGAAAGGTAATGGACATTCAGTGTTACATAATGACTGAAAGGTAATGGACATTCAGTGTTACATAATGACTGAAAGGTAATGGACATTCAGTCTTACATTATATTTGAAAGGTAATGGACATTCAGTCTTATATTATATTTGAAAGGTAATGGACATTCAGTCTTATATTATATTTGAAAGGTAATGGACATTCAGTCTTACATTATATTTGAAAGGTAATGGACATTCAGTCTTATATTATATTTGAAAGGTAATGGACATTCAGTGTTACATAATGACTGAAAGGTAATGGACATTCAATCTTACATTATATTTGAAAGGTAATGGACATTCAGTCTTACATTATATTTGAAAGGTAATGGACATTCAGTCTTACATTATATTTGAAAGGTAATGGACATTCAATCTTACATTATATTTGAAAGGTAATGGACATTCAATCTTACATTATATTTGAAAGGTAATGGACATTCAATCTTACATTATATTTGAAAGGTAATGGACATTCAGTGTTACATAATGACTGAAAGGTAATGGTCATTCAATCTTACATTATATTTGAAAGGTAATGGACATTCAATCTTACATTATATTTGAAAGGTAATGGACATTCAATCTTACATTATATTTGAAAGGTAATGGACATTCAATCTTACATTATATTTGAAAGGTAATGGACATTCAGTCTTATATTATGTAAATAGGTAGTGAACCTTGAGCATTATAAATGTTTGATTTTAATTTTTACTAACACAGCTGTCACATAATAAAAATGTGCCATTTTTTTGTTTCTTAAAATCAAGTGTTAATGATAATCAAGGATAATAAACAAGCATTCAAAATTCACAAATCTAAGCATATATTTTAATGAAGTTTATCCTTGTTGCTGTCTCTATCATATGCCGTTACTTATTTTCATACTTATGAATGTCTCCATGTAAATCTTTTTTATTATGACAGCTGCTGGTTGACTGACTCAGACTCGAAGACCATCCAGAAATTAAACCGTCAGATCCAGGCCATTACAGGCCTCACTGTGGAAACTGCAGAAGAGATGCAAGTAGCCAACTATGGCATAGGTGGACAGTACGAACCACACTTTGATTTTGCAAGGGTATGTTCACAGCACAGTACATAGAGATGTAACATTAAAATTTTATTTAATTTAAAAAAGTGCAAATTTCAATTATTTGATTTAAAAATTTGGTGTGGCTTTTTTAAATTGATTAATTCTGTTTGCAGAAAAATGCTTTTTTTGTGAAGAAATTTATGTTCATTGTCATCAATTTAAATTTGATAAAGACAAGTAAATTTTAACATTGTGGTGCATGTAAGGTTTTTAGCACAGTTCTGGTGGATGCTCATGGCCGAGCAGTTAGAGTTGCTGACTTGTACCTCCTAAGCCCCTCACAACATGGGTTTGAGTCCTTGCTGGGGTGAGAACTCTCATGTGGGGAGGTTTTCCAGCTAACGTTTGATGCATTTGTGGTTCTACCCAGACATAAGTCTATGGTCTTTCTCTACCAATAATAAGCTGGACGTCAATAATGTGACAATAATTGTGTTGGTGCGATGTAACAAAACAAATGCTTGGTTCTGTGTTGCCTAAAGATTGGTAAGGCTAAACTTAGGAAGGATAAAAAATAAGAAACAAAAAGTGGCATTCATATGTAATTAGCCTACTAACATGTAAATTTTATGTCATTTACTACAGGCATGGGTGCAAGTTTTCCGGTTTTTGCCGGAAATTCCGGTTTTTCTAAGCCGGGAGAGGTCATTTTTCCAAATCACGTAAATTCATTGAGAAAATGGGGGGGGGGGAGTCATACGAGTCATACGACAAAAACGATATTGACCCGGGTCGCGTTTATCTTAGCAATTACGCGTGTATCTAATATCAAATTTGATTGGCTGAAATCGTCGAATCAAATTCATCGTAACATAATATCAGGCAAAATGGCGCCCTCCTTTGATTGAAAACATGTGTCTATAATCGCCGAAAAAAAAGAGAAAATGAAGTTCTTAAAATCGGATTGTGATACCAAATCGCTAGAAAAAGATGTAAAAAATAAATGGAATTCGGAATGGCTCTCAGAATGCAACAAAAACGGTGACAGGTGGTAAATCTGGCTTAGAAAGCCCGATATTCCGGGCGCTGCATATTGTGAGTGCTGTGTCAAGACAATAATCAATATTTAATTTGATGTATTAAATAATTTAAAATTTGTTAGTTAAACTGTGAATTTCTGTATGTTTTGGATGTGGTACATATACAGCTTACTTCTTTGGGTTATAAAATAATCTAGTCACTACTTGCTGTCATAATAATTTTTGTGTTAAAAGAATTAAATGAGCTTTATTTTATAATTTTGTTTGTTCTTTTTAAGAAAAAAACAACAGTTTTTTTAAGCATAAGATTTTGTTTTGTAGCCTTGTGATTCTTGATGTAATGAAAAGAGAGTAAATGTCATATAGTCTATTCAGTGGCTTGATTGACATTATAAACAGTCTCAATTGTCAATTTTCAATATGAAAAATGGATATATTTTGGAGAAAAAAAAATATTTTAGAACAATTGTGTCTCGGGAAAACACAAGAATTAGCCTTGAAATTTGCTAAAATGCAGGAGCTTCAGGGGGCCTGGCAACCACCTGGCCCCCAGCAAAAACTTCAGGTTTTTGGAAATTTTCAACTTGCACCCATGTACAGGTAGTTGCATAAATGTTTTCTTGCCTTAAAGACAAACAGCACAGTAGCAATAAGCATAATCTATCTTGTGATTTCTTTACCTTTAAATTAAAATGCCTACTCAGAAACGTGAACCATCAGCATTTGAGAAGCGTGTGGGTAACCGGATAGCAACTTTTATGTACTATGTAAGTAACTTTGTACTTCTTGAAGATTGTTACAGCATTTGGTGCTAGGAGTTGTGTGCCCTGCTTTTTTTCTGTTGAGAAACCTGAACACTTTCTGGGTGTAATAGCACATGTTATAGTATCTAATTTGTTCTGGCAATAATAAACTAAAGATTCCTGCCATTGATTTTCCAGATAGCCTTCATGCACGTAAACTTACTGTTTATTCTTTGTCTTTGTGTTCATTTTAAAATTTGAAATATGATTCTTTACATGCTAAAAAAAATGAAAACGTGTGATTCAAACAGAATTTGACTCTAAATAGCCTGCCCCTTACACAATTAAAGTTCAGAAAATATGGAGGGTACACAACTGTAAGCTCTGGCTGATTGCATGCTAGTACTGCGAAATTTATCCCTATACAAGCAAAACATGCATGGATACTTAATATCATCAATTCAAAATTTTTATTTGTTTAGTCCTTATGAAGAGGCCATGGTTTTGCTTTTATGGTTGGATAATGTTTCCAGTGAATTAAACATTTTGTTTTCTATTTGCTTTCTTTACTTGTAATCAATCATTGCTATTCAGAAAGAAGAGCCAGATGCATTCAAAGGTCTGGGTACAGGAAACAGAATAGCTACTCTTATGTTTTATGTAAGTTTTGAACCTTATCTGCATGAATTATATGCGTCTGTGTCTTTCATTGCAATTGTCCTTCCCTTCGTCGACGATGTCCCTGCCTTTCAAGGATAGTGTCCCTGCCTTTCATCCACATGGTCCTGCCTTTCCTCCCCCTTTGTCCCTGTCTTTCATCCCACTGTTGTCCTGCCTTTCACCCCCATTGTCTCTTTATATTTTTTTATTGAAGGAGAGTCAAGTTAATGTCTTTAAAGTATTGAAATAAAAGATAATATTAAATATATTAATTTTTCAAAGAAAAATGGTTAACATGGATCCTTTCCTTCCTCCCCATCTATATCACCCTGTGATTTTGATCTTGATAACTAAATTGTCACATCTGATGTTTAGGACATACTGAGAGACAACTTAAACTTGTATTTCCTTTGAAAATATCTTAGAAGATGGCATTCTGCTTAAAGGATTCGGCAGCTTCCATATTGGGATACAGGCAGTCTGTAGACCTTGCACATATACAATAACTCAAACTGTAAAAATGGGTCTTTGCCTAAATTGTTTAAATAAAACATGTTGTAAATGGGGAAGTAAATGTTGTTGCTAATGATATTGAGTTGGCTAAAAGAATCAAGATTTTTTATTAAGTTTCAATACTTCTTTAAACCTTTTCGATGTAGCTGTCTGACCTCCCTTTTGACCTTCTTTGAGATTTTTACGCAAGGCATGGCCAGATGAAAGCGACCCACATTTGTAGAAATGACACATTGTATCAATCATCTCAATAAGAAACACACCACTTAATTAATGAACCTATCAACTTGCAGTTAGTGCAAATGTGTGCCACAGCATGTTTTGGTTTTCCACAAGCAACACGAATAGCATCCTTTGGAGTTTCTCAGCAATGACAACCCCAATCTTATTGGCCCTTTGCTACAACCTACTATCCTTCTAAACTAGTGTGTTGACTGAAAACATACTTGCATCTAGCCCGTTAGAGATTTAACTTTGTTGGGTTATAAGAAGTATAGTTTGTAATGAACTTGGCATGTTGCTTTTTGCACTGATGAAATAATAAAGCATATTTATTTTACAAAGACATTTAACTGGCTTTAAAAATTAGCTTAAGAAGTATTGGCACATTTTTTTTTGCAGGTTGTATGCAACATGCTTTTTATGATATACAAAAATAGTTACATTAATAACAGACTGAGTGGTATAAAAATAGCATAAAATGTTATTATTGTCGGAAATTTCTTTAACAACAATTGTTGTTATTGTCATGCAAGTTTAATTCCTTTAAAAATAACCAATCATTATATTTCGTTTCAATATAAGTCATCTGGCGTTGTATGTCCATCCCCATTGTCAAACTACATCTCCACTGAAACAACTGGGCCAAATACAGCCAAACTTTCTCAGAACCTCAAGTAGGCAGGGGCAATGAAAAGTTGTTCAAATAATTTTGATCTGTCAGAAAGCATGGCCATCAGGGAAGTAGCTATTTTCCATATAAGGCTATATAGGAAAATCACCTGGGTCGTGGCCATTTTTGTGTAAGGCTATATAGGAAAACTTTCTGTGAGAAACTACACGAGTTAGAGCCTTGATATTTGTTTCTTGGGTGGCCTTGTATTAAAATTGTTCAAAGAATTTTGATCTGTCAAAAATCATAGCCACAAGGGCTAAATGTCTACGACACTCAGGCGAGCAATGTAGGGCCATCATGTCCCTCATGTTTTAATGTAATTTTGAGTGAGAAATTAAAGCTGTTGGAAATAAGAACCAATTATTATACCCTCAAATACCAAGTATATGGGGACTGTATTGGAGTCTTGTCTACTGAGCTGTTTGTTGGTCTGTCGGTCCACTTGTAGATGAGATTCTCCATGCATTTCTTTATGACTACTGTTGGTTGGATGTGCATATCATTGGCATATTATGACGTCTTTTTACAAGAGTTGTCACCCTTTAGTTACTCATTGGTTGCTGTTAATGTAGCAAAGCAGCACCAGTATATGGGGATGTTCATCATCTTTAATCATAATTATTGTCAATTAGGAATTACTGCTTAACATGAATCAAATCTAAAAAAAAATTATCATCGACACACATACATTCAAGAATTGCCTTGCGACAATATTTATATATAATATGTATCTCAATATTTTGGAAGTTTAACAATATTTTTTTTTTATCTTATAAAAAATAGTGGAGTCCTAGACTATTTAAATTTAAAAAATAAATTTTTATTATTGTCCTTTTTATAGTCTTGTATATAATTTTCACTAGTTATTAGTATGACACCAACTAATGGATTCTTCTGTCTGCAAGATGATTGTTCACTTGCCTTATCTTCATTTTATAGTCAGTTGCAAGAGTAAAAGAATCAGAAAGTCAGTTTAAAATAATATAATAGTTGAATAGTAAGGTTTGTTTCACATTGTTTACTCATGATTAATAACAAACTCTTGTACATTGTGAGTGGGATAATGTGAAACAAGATCAATACAAAACAGTGACCACCAAATCAATAAGTTTACAGTAGCTTAACTGTAAACCAAACAGTGTCAATTAAAATCAAAGACCTCAAAGAATCAAAGTTAATATTGAAAGATGGTACCATAGAAAACCAGAATGATTTTCTATTAGCTTACAGTTAATATTACTGAAGTTGATGAGTGACTCTTATTGATAATATAATCAATAATGATTCTGTTCTGTCAGATGTCTGATGTTCAAGCCGGTGGAGCTACAGTGTTCCCGTACCTAGGATTAAAGATTTTCCCTGAAAAGGTAAGCGCTGGACATAAACATGACAAATTTGTAAAAAAATATAAAGGGGACTTACAGGAAAAATAATAAGTTTTAAGGACTATTTTATGTTACATTTCATTACATTTTGATAAATGCCCATTTTAACAGACATGATTACATCTCAAGATAAAAGAAGCCTTTAAAGGTTATTTAAAGGTGGTATCCATCAGTTTGCCTATATATTTAACAATATCTGACCTCTGTTTGGGGTATTTGTACATAATTTCTGCTGAAATAATCATACTTAAGTCTAAGCTTTGGCAATTTTCAACAGTATCCCAATTTTAGGGCAGTAAAAGCATGTTAATCAGCACTCAAATTGTTAATTCTTTTTAAATCTGTAAATAAGAACGATTTAGATTCCTGCTAAAAATAGACATTGACGTCACAGCGGATGACGTTGATGAGCTAAAAATATTAGGGGTTACATCCTTTTCTTAGATTAAAATAACTAACTGTGCAGCTTGGTTCTGATAGGCAATGCATATTTGAAAGGATGATTGTGACGTTATAGTTCTCTTTTCAAACATTTGTAGGACATCAATACACAGCATTTTGTGAGATCTGTTCAGGTAACAATGGTTTATTGTGATATTTAATGAAAATATTTTGGTCCAATGCTGTCAGATGCCACCATTTTAAAGACTTACAGTAGATGCTTGGAAATTATTTTTCATTATTTTACTTCAACTATTGTCACAATTAATAAGTGAAACCTACTAATGTGATTCCCGGTTCTTTTTGACAGATATAAAACAACAGGCTATTTTACAAATTTACAATATTTAATCAAAATATATATATACTCAGAATTTTCCTTATCAGTCACTTATAATGACATATCAATACATTAAAGCATTTTTTTTAAAAGATACAATGATTTGACAATTTTCAAAAACACTCTCTCACATTCTCTCACATGCACATATTTTTACACAGTATGTAATTAATCATTTATAGGCATTATGTCTTTGTCAACTTATCAAAAAAAAACACCGCTTCATGTGTATAGATGTTTCAGGTCCATCGTATCAAACAGGAAAACGACATCTCACATTTCAAATGGCCCGTTGTTTACTGCCCCACAGGCATTAAAGCTAGCAGCCCACAGCACAAAACCACACAGGTACACGACGCACACTGGAACGATTGCCACACAGGCACACAGCTTGCCACACAGGCACACAGCTTGCCACACAGGCACACAGCTTGCCAAACAGGCACACAGCAACACTGAACTACTTGCCACACAGGCACACAGCTTGCCACACAGCTTGCCACACAGGCACACAGCAACACTGAACTACTTGCCACACAGGCACACAGCTTGCCACACAGGCACACAGAAACGCTGGAGTACTTGCCACACAGGCACACAGCAACGCTGGAGTACTTGCCACGCAAGCACACAGCAACAACAGAACATTCGCCACACAGGCTAAACAAGGAAACGTCACACAACAGGGAAACACAGCTTGCCACCCAGCTCACAAAGGCTCAGCAATCAACAAAGTACAAATTCAAGGGACACTGGTTCATCTAAGTGTAACTTTTAGACTTAGCACATAAAGCTCTGCACCACACATCACACTGGTACATGTAACGTAGCCACCTACAATGAAAAACGGGAAGGGATAGGGAGCATTGTGACTTTCAGAATAAAAATAAAATAGGAAACATGAATAATACTTAAAAAAAATCCACGCGAAAACAATATCTCAATATATCAACATGTTAATAAACCTTAAAAGGACAGGGGAGTGGGAAAAACTTACAATATGTTCTCAGTACCACTGCACATCATGTTTCTCTAAGCATGCCCCTCTCCAAAGCCAATACACTGTACTTCTTCCGTACACACCAGAGTCTAGCTAAGGAATGACCACTGTAATGTCTTGTTCTAGGCCAACACAGCCAAAAAATCACTCAAGCGTTACACAGGTGAGTATAAAAAAAATCAAAGCACCTGAAGAACTGAAGACTTTTGTGACAACTATGTTATTGTAATCTATGATTTGTTCCTCCAGGGGGCTGCAGTATTCTGGTATAACTTATACAAGAATGGAGAAGGTATATACGACACGCGTCATGCGGCATGCCCAGTATTGGTGGGGTCTAAGTGGGTCTCCAACAAGTGGATTCATGAACGTGGCCAAGAGTTCCGGAGACAGTGTGGCCTATCAGCAGATGAATAACACGTCCATTACCGACACTCTGCAAGCGTTATGTGATTCTACATGCTAACACTTATCATCAGATCCCAAATGGCCTTAGATTCCATCATCATCTGCCTTATTTGTATGTGTATTTGTCACTATAACTGTCCATTTAAACTGGCAATGTGTAAGTTATTTACACCTGTTTTTTGGACCTATTTTTCTAATTCTTACTATTTTGCAAGCTGAGTTCAGTTCTTTGCTCTGTTTTTGCTTAAGCTTTAAATTGAGAAGTTGCAGTGGTTGACATCACTGGTTGAAAGTTTATGTACGAATATTGTAGTTTTATATAATTTTTTGTACAAAAACTGTTTATAATTCATATAATGTGTTTTCAAAACTGTAAGAATTAAGGATGCACCTTTTAAGTTTAACTGATACAGTCAAACCTCATTCGTTCAAACACCCAAGGGACCTATGCTTTAGTTCGACCAAGCAAGATGTTTGACCGATCAGCATTGAAATCTGGTCATCACTAAGAATGACTAAGAAATGTCATGTTAATATGCTGTTTGTATCTGCATATGTACACATAATTTTGAAGTGTTAATAACAAAGTAATTAGAATACAATTCTTTAATCTGGTGTCAGTTAGTTGCCATCACTCCAGTAATTAACATATGTGATGCTGGGTGTTGGTAAGTTTCATGAACATGTGAAATACACAACCACCAGAAACAAGGCACGGCAATCAGTCATTGATGTGGATTGTTTGAGCGAAAAGGTGTGAAAATACAGGTAAATGGGCTGTAGGCAAATCAATTAGTTCTAGTTACCCAGCGAACCAGTGTTCTAGTGATCAAGATAGAACTAATATACAAAAATAAGGACAAAACCATGAGTGATCCCATGTTTGAGCGACCAAGGTTTGACTGTAAAGTGAGTGTTGTCTGTTTCTATTTATAAAATACCGTACCTGCCATTGAAATGAATGGTATGAATAAATGATGCTTTTGCAATAAAACAATAAATACAAAGATCTTGATAAAAAGAAGAGAAAATTGTGTGAATACCAACCGTTTTAATATAGTGCCTGTTAGAAAATTATATTTTGAGTCCTATTGTACCAGTCAATAGAAAAAGGTCTTAATTAAACTACAATTAAACCAAAAAATTATTTTTCACCCCAACACATTTCAACATATCTTCAACAATCTACTTATAACAGTGAGGCCACATGGAGGAAAATTAACTTAGAATCTTGTTATATTGACAGGATATTTATTGTGGATCTACAAATATTGTGAACTCTCATGAGCTGCTCACAGTAGGAATTGTGGATCTACAAATAATGTGAACTCTCATGAGTTGCTCACAGTAGGAATTGTGGATCTACAAATAATGTGAACTCTCATGAGTTGCTCACAGTAGGAATTGTGGATCTACAAATAATGTGAACTCTCATGAGCTGCTCACAGTAGGAATTGTGGATCTACAAATAATGTGAACTCTCATGAGCTGCTCACAGTAGGAATTGTGGATCTACAAATAATGTGAACTCTCATGAGCTGCTCACAGTAGGAATTGTGGATCTACAAATAATGTGAACTCTCATGAGCTGCTCACAGTAGGAATTGTGGATCTACAAATACTGTGAACTCTCATGAGCTGCTCACAGTAGGAATTGTGGATCTACACATAATGTGAACTCTCATGAGCTGCTCACAGTAGGAATTGTGGATCTACACATAATGTGAACTCTAATGAGCTGCTCACAGTAGGAATTGTGGATCTACAAATAATGTGAACTCTAATGAGCTGCTCACAGTAGGAATTGTGGATCTACAAATAATGTGAACTCTCATGAGCTGCTCACAGTAGGAATTGTGGATCTACAAATAATGTGAACTCTCATGAGCTGCTCACAGTAGGAATTGTGGATCTACAAATACTGTGAACTCTCATGAGCTGCTCACAGTAGGAATTGTGGATCTACAAATATTGTGAACTCTCATGAGCTGCTCACAGTAGGAATTTCTGTCCTCTGTTAACACCATATCACTGTACAACAATACCTCCTTGGGTTTTAATTACAAGTAATGTTCTTAGTGAAAACAAGCTCATTTCTGGAATCAATGGATTTGCGACACCAGTCATTGTTGTTAGCTTTCTCTATTCATGGCTTTTTTATATAGAATGGTAAAATGCAATAAAAGAGAAAACATTGCATTAAAAATCCCATAACAGAAAAGAAAAATGAATATAATTGTGGTACTTTAATCCAGACAGTGTTGTTTTAGTCCGTGTATTCACATGTTCTTGGAAGTTGGAGTTCTTTTTTATATGTTTGTATACTGTTATATGAAAACTTAAGAATTGATCTTGTATGTTGTGATTTTCTACTTTATATACTCTTTAGATATTGGATTACCGGGTAATATGGTAATGCACATGTTACATCACACATGATTTTTTTCAATACACAAAATGTACTTAATAACATTGTGAAAGAAAATATTAGACATCTCTTCGAATGAGGTTATTGTGAAGCCTATACAAATATACTATGTATCACATGATTGTTTTTGTTAGGATTGGACCATAAGAAAGCGCATTGTATTGTATGTATAATACAATATATTTTCTTTGCATTTTACCGTTCACAATAATTTGAAAGCCTAACTGTAATATTCAAGGTATTGTTGCTTCTATTACACATTAAACAATTTACTTTTTTTTTAACCCATGCACTATGCACCATTCATGTTTATACACAGAGACAATCCCTCTATGCAATGTCTCCAAATTAGTTTATATTTATAGACATTTTTGTAAAAAATATGTTAAAACTTAACTTTTTTATATTGAATAATCCTCAGCTTGTAGTAAACAATTTTAAATGCAATGTGTATTATTTAAACCTCAATGAAAAATGTTCTCATTAATTTCATCATTGAATCTCAGCATCATGTAAATTGCAATCATAAAATTTCACTTTTTTTACATATTAATGCACTCTTTTATTCGTACAATACAATATCTTTGTTAATTATTACACTCTTCTGTGGATGGTTAACCTGTTTATGAACTATTGATCAAGTTGGTTTACATAAGCTGGTTCAGCTGGTAGCAAATGACTGACCTACTTTTTACAAAAGAGCATGTTTGTGAGAACATCACCTTGGTTACAGTATTAGGTATGAGTAGAAACTCAAAATGTAAGCATTGGTTGGAACGGTCCATAGCATTACACCTGAACATATGTTAAGGAGCTTGAAGTAAAGTGGGAAACATTAAAGATAACTGAAGTATCATAATAGTATGTATAGCTACGTGTTGTTGGTTTTTTACATTCCGATAAATAAGAACTAGCAGTTACTGAGATCTGATAAATAAACCTACAAAGATGTGGACATATAATTTGCCTCTGAATTTGCTGCATTCAATATTTGAATGTATACATTTTCACAATGACACAAATGAAAACATCCGCTGCAGATACCAGTCCATGATTATTTCACTTATGATATGCCAGTTTATATTAGACCAGTTTGTAAATTTTGACACTATACAGAGCTCTCTAATAAATAGTTATTATGAAGACGTCCATTGATATCTTGTTTTTGTTATTTATTTATTTCCAATAAACACTGGTTAAAAAAACAGGTAAAATAAAAACTGAATAACTTTCTCCTTGTAAGCTTAACCATAGAATGGGTGCTGACCACCAACATACAATGGTAAAATGATCCGCACATTCTACATGACTGGTGTTCCTATATTATATTCCTCGTATTGTATTGTTACTGAGATCAGTACCAGACCTGGTAAAATTTGTGAAATATTTTCAACATGTGTCACTGGAGTGCAAAGAAGAAAAATGTTTGGTCTATTCTTTACTGGCTTGATAATAGCAAATACATCTAAAATGTTTCAAGTTGAGAGCATTTGTCAATGATTGCATTTCCAATAAAAAAAAAAGAAATGCACAAATTCTCCATATTCATGTTATTACTCAATTTCTCTCTGTAGTTCATTAATTTTAACATTTACACATGAAATGGCCAAAAAACAAACATAACATGAATTCAAGGTTGGTCGATATGTTGGACAAATCTAAAAAAAAAAAAATTTATTCATAAAGGAAGAAAACACCCACTTTCTCAGAAAAGATGTCCATTTTGTGCAGTATCTGTACATGCAAAAACAACACTATATCAGCACAGTAATTGTGCACCAAAAGACAAGATCCACCTTTACTATATTAGACTACTCCCCAAAAAAAACTTACGTATAAAAATTTATTATAAATAATTAAATATTAATGATTATAACCTTACTTTGTTTTAAACATTTATCCTGTAACTAAATATCCACCGCTCTCCTCACTGTGTGGACGCACGGGGAAATCCTGCTATCTGATTGGCTAAGATTGTATGTACAAAAGTCACACATATTTGAAACTTTTACATGTTTTTACATTCACGTAGGCAGTTTTTTTTTTTGTTTTTTTTTTTGTATATTTGATATGTGTGCGCTTATATTAAGTTGAACAAATTTGTTCTGTTGTAAATAGAAATTTACAATTTTAAAAGCTTTATTATAATCAATATAAGCTGTATATAATATCTTGTTTGGGTAAAAATTTCTAAATAACTGAATGTTTGCTAGAAAAAACAGCCAATAAAATTTTGATCTGCTATCCCTAAAAGCAAGTTGTGTCATTAAGTTTGTCCATGTTTTCAACCATTTATTTATTTCTGACAATAACCAATGTGCTGTTTGGGCCGTGTACGTTTGACCCTATACGCGATTACACGTATGCAAATAATGGTCAAAATTATTCCGTAATAAATCAAATGTACAACGCATTGAAAGGAGGAAATCTTCAGCTGCAAATAAAACTTTCTTCCAAGATAAAAATTATAACAATGGGACAAAAGTCACGTCAGAGTCACTAACATCCGATAAAAGAAAACATTTTATTAAACTGTCAGTACTTTCTATATGGTTTTGCATTTTAACCTAAGTAAGGTCTCCAATAAATGCAACCGGATTCGACCACAATAAACTGGGTTTAAAATTAACTAGTACATCTTGCACCCCTGTGATCTGAATCTGAAAATTCCAAGTGCTCCATTCTCCGAATGCATACGGTAGCTTTAGACTGAGATGATACGAATGACCTGTGTCATTATACCTGGTTCAGAGACACAGAAGGCAGTGAGGCCCCGCGCTGGATATCTCAAATGTATCGGCCTAGTAGACAATGCATAGTCAGTGGAACTCTCATTCTAATAGCAGTTCGCTACCCATTTCGACCCCTTCTTCTAGTCAATGAATGATATTCATACGCTGCATTATTAATTCATAAATCTGCATTTCATATATATATCTGAATTACACAATATAATGAACTTCCAGTTTAAACAAAAAAACAACATTACTGTTAAGATTTGAACCATGCCTGGACACAATTGGCGCGTCTAGTCTCCTTTGACATACATAGTACATTTGTTCTGTACACGCACTACTTCTTCCCAGGCATGAATAACTGATTGCGAGTAGTCGGAGGCATGCATATCAATCCTGTGTGTTTCTGAAATCCAGCTTTCTTATAACTCTGGATGGTGTCGCAAGAGACATTTCCCAAGAACAAGTTTTCTTTACCATTCCAAAATGAAATCTGAGTTTTAAAAGTATTAAAATCTGTGCACTGTTTAGCAGACTCTGGAAGTGAATTCCACAGGACTGATGCAACAAACTTTGTCCAGTTTTCGCTTGGAACATGTAGAATATTGGAATATCTTTACTACCATATCTTGTCACATGGGAGGTGCTCAGTTGTTAAGAATGTTGAAAGTTTCTATAGCCATCGATCCCTGTCTGCGAATATGATGTAACTTTTATCCGATTGATTAATTAATAACTTTAGAAGACTTACTTGCTTTCCAACTTCCCATGCATTGTACGTTTGATTCTCTACGGAACAATTTTGACCATTGTTTGCACACCTGTTTCCGCGTATTGGGTTAAACTTAACAGGGCCCAAACACCGCTTCTGAGCGCTTTGATCTATATCAAAATAACATGAAAATTATCTGCAATATAGTAAATCAAAGCCACAAACCAAGATCGCCGAGATCATCTATAGCAGTTAATTGACAACGTCTTTTTTATTATTTCACGTAGTCTATGATTAATTGTCAGTTGTGATTTGTATTTTTAATAATTAATTGTTCATCAATTACGTCATTAAACATAGATAATGATCAAGAAAATATGTCACTCTGGCTTACGGTCACACCGTTTTACGTATCATCAGACCGAAAGCATACACACACTCACTGTTTAAACATGGCGTTTATTGGATACAGTAAAAATCAGCTATTTACAACCTTTCGTTATTTATAGCCTAAACTAAATAAACATCGAGAGTTTAAATAGCAAATAGCACATATATACGTGTACGCTTCATTTTGGCATCAGAACGGTGTTGTGGTTATTGGTTTGTTGATAGGAAGGTCTAAATAATTGTTTCTGTTTTGTTATTATTATTATTTATTTATTTAATCACATGAAATACGAAAATAAAAGTGTACTTACAACATAAGTAAGATTTTTTGTGAATTGTTGCTAACATTATTATCAAATAATAATAAGACTAGGTCCTATGGGTATTGCAAGATATATTTATAATTTGTAAAGGCTCGAGTTGAAGGTATTCAAATCTTGCTACATAAAAAAAAAAGTGGCAGATGTCACATTCTGTCTTTATTAACATACCCAGCGGGTATTACTGATAACGCATCTTGACTGTGTGGAGTACACATGGCGAACGTACGTGTAGTGGCGTAATGATAACTACCACTGTGTAGTATTGTAAAGCGCCTGCTGCAGGAGCCTCGCCCCAGCTTGTGTGTGGATGGGATGTAGACATCTTGACAAAGGCAAGGTTTGTGGGATTAAATACTGTTTATAATCGCATTTATGGCTTTATTTCTGTTTTAAATCTTCATTTACACGCATGCATGTATTGATATAGACCAGTCTATGCACAATACACATGTATTTCCGGATGTCGATGTTTGATACAAGCGCAAGGACTTGTCAATAATAATCACAGTAAATGATCAACCTCGGAAATTAATTCAAGAACGAGTTGGTTGCTATAGGTGAACACAGCCAAGTCAAGAAGACGGATGTATTGCATAGTTTAAGCCAGTTTATCATGGTTAGCCCTATTACCGGTGGCCTGATCTGGTTTGAAACTTCTCAGTAACTAAATTTATTTTTGAACAAAGCAATGTTATCAACAACAACAATATTCCAATTCATATACAACAGCAGTCACTTGGGGCTGCTTTGTATGTTTTTTCCCCAATTAGAAAGCATCCATGTGTAAACTTGGAAAAAAACGGTATTTGAGTATCACCGGTAATCCGGTCTACAACTATGGGATGGGATTTGCCGGCATTTTTGCCGATACTGTGCAGCGACATTTCTATCATTATAGCACAGAGGCACTTATAAGGTGCCCAAGGACTGAACCCGGCCGGTCCATTATACTGACACCGACGAGTCAGGCGTAATGCTATCCCCTTACCCCCGAGCGTTAGGAGGGAAACCACTACTACCAACTTTAAAGTATTTGGTTTGACCCGGCCGGGGTTCGAACCCGCGACCTCCCGATCCGCAAGCCGACGCTCTACCAATTGAGATATTATATATGAGATTATGTTAATTGAGCTTTTAACAATATTGATTGATTCTATTCGAAAACAGTTTTAATCAAATTGTGTCTGGAGATATGTATGGGTAATGAATTTTAGTGAATCATAGACGGGGTTTTCTGCCATTACGAATTTTAAGAAACCCATATATTTTCTTTTTAACCATTTGATTTTAAAGGTGGTATCAGTCATTTTGGACCAACAATATTTTCTTTAAACATTTTAATAAACCATTGTTACCTGAACAGATCACGCAAAATGCTGTTTATTGATGTCCTACACCTGTCTAAAAAATGTACCATATCGCCACCATGGTCATTACAAACATGTATTTCCTATCTAACCACGCTGCAGTTAGCCTTTTTAAAACTAAGACAACCACACACCCACTTATGTTTTAGCTCACCCACGTCATCCACTGTGACGTCGATATCTTTTTTTAGCCAAAATCCCAAATCGTTCTTATTTATAGATTTAAAAAGAATGATCATTTAAGTGTTGATCAACGAGTGTTACAGCCCTTACATTGAGATACTGTTGAAAATCGTCAAAGCTTACACTAAAGTATGATGTTTTTCTACAGACATTGTGTACAAATACCCCAGAGATCAGATATAGTTACATAGATATAGGCAAACTGTCTGATACCTCCTTGAACAGCTTCTTTATTAACCAGTGATAAGAACATAACTAGTATTCTACAACATACGAACAGCATTATACAAGACGTTACTTTTCATTGCTGCTCTGCAAATAGTAAGTCCAATACATCTGCAGTACGATGTAAAGCAATATTATATACTTCTTTTGTCTTATCTGTTATATTTTGAATGTATACAATTTAAAGAACGATCTTTTTAAGGTGTTGCATTACAATATTATGTAAGAAGAAAACTTGTCGTGGAGCATATTCTTCTCTCCTATATAAGTTAACGTTATTTTTTATTAGTTTAGATTATATTAGTTTAGATTATACTAGATTAAGTTAACGTTATATTGATTGGTTTAGATTATACGAGATCAAGTTAACGTTATTTTGATTGGTTTAGATTATACGAGATCAAGTTAACGTTATTTTGATTGGTTTAGATTATACAAGATCCAGCTGAAAGGACACCTTTGAAGGGATTATCAATCAAACATGGTCAACACAAGAAAAGTGATTATGGACCCAAGTATCGCACCGCGCATTGAAAATGAATCACTCACTGTGCACGCTATTTTGATTTTCATCTGGGAAGGGTGATCTCTTTATGAAAGTTTCTGTACAAAGAAACTTTACTGTTTCTAAGTACTACAGTTTATCTTCAGGTTAGGTCAATATTAATACCTTGTATATATTTGTCTGTCATAATGGTTCTTCAGAAAAGCATCGATTTCTGTCACATAACAGTTAACGTACATACAAGTAGACCTTAACATTCATCGTCGGCAACCACAGTACTTTCTTCCGTTACACTCCATACTTAACGCAGCATAGCGGAGTAATGTAACGGGGGATAACCGACGATGCTTAACATAGTTCTGCTATAATTTAAAGCTCACTGTTGCATGTTGTATTTCTGATAACGTGTTACTTCTGACAGTTTAGTAAATCAGATTACTTTTCCACGCTCAACATTGTACAAAGCTAAAATTGAACATATATGTTCGTAAGTAGTTTTATTCAAACATGCAATTTGTTTTTCAAAAGGTGTGCGAAACAAGAAACTTGGGCGTTAATTTTAAACTTGTTTCTGACTGCTTTATTTTACCAGTAACTGTATTATTTACAGTAAAATGGCCATTGTAAAGATACCTAGCGGTTAAGTCACTACGAGAGCATATGACTCCATTTAAAAGTGCTGAGGCAAAACTTAGCGGGACTTTACTCTAACAGACGATCCGCGCGTCGCAAGTCGGTGAAATTGTCAATTTAACATTTTTTTCTCGTGCAACCACTGACGAAATAGGCTAAAATACATCGAAAGTGTGTATTCTGTGCTAATGTAAATGCATAACTCTACACACAATCCAACGTCAAACGTAACTGTAATAGAAGCAAGTGTTACATAAAACTCTCACATCATAAATGTTTACCCTTGTGACGGTCACATTTAAGGGCACTGCCATTGAGCGTAACAAAGGTATAACTCATTCAGTGCACTATTTAAAATAACTTACCTTACCTGTTTAGCAATCTTACCTAAATCGCCAAAGCATAATTTACAACATGTAGAATTACCGCGTTCTCGTAAGAAAAGATGCGGTCAACTTGAATATTGTCCCCGCGATAGTTATTGGCTAAAATGGGGGGAAACAATACGGGGAGTGTCAGGTTTTGTTACTCAGGAACACCAGGTATCCTTGGATAAGAAAACGTGCTTGCAAGTAACTGTCACAACTCTTTTCAAAGGCAACTGCTAAAAGTGAACAAATGTCTTTATTATGGATGTCGTGCATGCTTACATTGTATACAAGCTTCATTAAAAAAACGCTGTGCAGAAATGAATCACTATAAGGCTGGTCATAGTTGAGTTCTTTGTGCGATTTTGTGCATCACACAATGCTGAAATATATTATTTCAAATCAGCCTCAGTTAATAACTATTTTTGTATTATTTACGTATTATTTACAGACTGCGTTGATCCACGATACAAAGCTCTAAATCCATTAGAAGTCCATCCACCAACTCGCGATGGGTCGAGTTCGGCTAACACTGTGCTGCCGCCCGGAGCCTATTGCCAGAGTAATGCGGGCCTTCCCAAAACTAGCCGCTATCTTCCTCATCGTGCACTTTGCTGGCATGATTTACACAGGTGCTGGCAAAATTAGATCACATCGACACTTTCCGCACGTAAAAAAGGAAAGAGACGATGTGTTCTTGTGATATTATGTGAACATTTGTAAATACCTGGTGGTTATGTGAACATTTGTAAATACCTAGTGGTAACCGGAGGCTTATCTCGTAAATATGATCGGTTGGTCAGATTGCATTGATGCAGTTACTTATTCTTATAAGGTACGTCAACTACTAGGGTTATCGGTATTTAATATAACGTTGAAACACCTATCATCAATGTGTTTGCATTGATTATAGAACACTGAAAATCAGCCGTTGATGAGTAATTCTGCTGAACGTCCGTACAAAGCGCCACCTTGAGAGTCAGCTATCTTTTTAAGTCTTTGGCATGGCGACGCGTTTTAATTACTGGAAAATACTTTTGTCGTTTTGGCTCCTTTTTTGAAGAAACAAAAAAGTGATTTTGTCAAGACCTTCTAGGCTTTGGTTAACCTCTTTGTTAAGGTACATCTCTCTAAAACCGCCTGATACTCACCGACAGATATTCACTTAAAGCTTGGAATGCTTGTTCACTTTCAAAAGTGGAACCATTTGCACAATGGCAGGTTACTCAAAAAGTATAATTGGCAGGTGATGCACCTTTTTTTACTTAGTATTTTCATTTTACTATCAAGCACTGAGAAAAGTTGAACGGCTGTGCGCTGTATCGGGACAGTCCTTAGTTTGTAATTGATTTATGATGTATCAATATGTATTTAATATTGCTCCAAATTCGCAGCAGTTTTAAAGATCGTACATAAACCAGATAGAACTGGCTTATTTGAAGTGTTGTCCAATGGAGATTTCCACTTCTTAACATTGGAGTCCGATACTATGAGACAGAAGTAAAATGAATAACATACAAACAGCTATGGTCAAATTAAAAATGATATACGTGTAATATAGGCAAATATTCGATACCATCTTTTAAAGTACATGTATTTCATATTCCAGCTGACCTGCAGTGTGTCACTGGTTCTACCCAGACATGTGTGGGATATTTCTCCTAAGCTTGACTGTGCCAGTAGGACCATAAATGTGTTGGTTTAATGTTATAAACGTACAATTTTTATATTAACTGATGTATTCAAAATAGTGTCCTCAAATTTTGCAAACTCAGATATATGTATAACTGATATAAAAACTGATTATTTTGACATATTATTTACTTACTGTTTTTCATTTTATTTCTTTGCCAGTGGCCAAGCCAGCCTATACAGTTAAGGTAAAAGATGCCACCACACCAGCCAATGTTATAGTGACCAGAGATGTTGTTATAGATGCACATCCTTTGTTAGATATTAAAAGTAAGTACATCACTTACGTACATGTATTTTTCACTACTTTTTAGTTTTAACATTATTTTGAAGCTTCTTGGTAAACTTCTTGGTAACTTTTTAATTTTTTTTTTAGCTCACCCAAGCACAGCGTGCTCAAGGTTAGCTGTTCTGATACCGCTTCGTCCGTCGTCAATATTTTAGTTTCTGAACAGGCAAGAGGCCACAGTTTTTATCCAATCTTCATCAAACTTGGTCAGAATGTTTGTCTGCATGAAATCTTGGTTAAGTTAATTTTTGGGTCACTGGGGTCAAAAAGTAGGTCACTAGGTCAAATTTTAGGAAAAACTCGTGAACATACTAGAGACAACATTTAAAGCCCAATCTTCACCAAACTTCGTCAATGTTTTACTGCATGAAATCTTGGACGAGTTCGTTATTGGGTCACATGAGGTCAAAAACAGGTCACTAGGTCAAAACTTAGAAAAAGCACGTGAACTTGCTAGAGGCCGCATTCATAGCCAAATCTTCACCAAACTTGATCACATTGTTTGTCTGCATGAAATCTTGGGTGAGTTATATTACTGGATCACGTTGGGTCAAAAAGTAGGTCACTAGGTCAAATTTTAGAAAAACCTTGTGAAAACATTAGAGGCCATATTGATGGCCGAATCCTCACAAATCTTGGCCTGAATGTTTGCCAGTATGTAGTCTTGGATGAGTTCGTTATTGGGTCACGTGGGGTCAAAAGTAGGTCACAAGGTCAAATTTGAAAAAAAACACTAATGAACACACTAAAAGCCCCATTTATGGCCCAATCTTCACCAAGCTTGATCAAAATGTTTGCCTTCTTAAAATCTTGGATGAGTTTATAACTGGGTCACTTGGGGTCAATTAGTAGGTCACTAGGTCAAATCTTAGAAAAAAGCTTGTGAATACACTTAGAGGCCCTATTGATGGCCCAATCGTCACCAAACTTGGCCAGAATGTTTCCAGTATGAAATCTTACATATGTTTTGAAGTGGGTCATGTGGATTCAGTAGGTTACTAGGTAAAATTCTAGAAAATGTTATCAACCCATTGGCAACACTAATGGTCCAATGTTCACCAAAGATTTCTAAAGTAAATGACTCATAATTACTTGATGCCAGATTTGAGCATACTAAAAGCCTGTGTCCTCAGGAGAGCGATTAAGGGCCATCATGCATTTTTTTAAAACTTTGATGTTGTATTTGTGTACCACAGAAAGTGACACAGTTCAAATGTACAGTGAGAGTTCAAAGTAATGTAAGATGACAAATAACTATATGTTTATTTGTGTTGAATTATATGTAATGTTGTATTTAAGTGTGTTTGTATGGGTAATATGTACCTTTAACACATGACGTAACAAGACATTAAATTTTTTTTTATTTCAGAAAATGATACTTTACTCACCAACAACAGAAATAAAACAAATTCTATTCTTCTGAATAAATTGAAAGGAATAAATAAAAAAGAACAGGTCCGACTTGTTTGATAATAATGGATGTCATGACTTACTTAAAATAGATGAAGGAGTGAAGTGCCACATTCTAGCCCATCAATAAAGCCTCACAGAACTTCTTGATAAGGAGGAAGTTCCATATTCTAGCCCATCATTAGAGCTTCACAGAACTTCTTGATAAGGAGGAGGGGCCACATTCTAGCCCATTATTAGAGCTTCACAGAACTTCCTGATAAGGAGGAGGTGCCACAATCTAGCCCATCAATAGAGCTTCACAGAACTTCATGATAAGGAGGAAGTTCCATATTCTAGCCCATCATTAGAGCTTCAATGAACTTCATGATAAGGAGGAAGTTCCATATTCTAGCCCATCATTAGAGCTTCAATGAACTTCATGTTAAGGAGGAAGTGCCACATTCCAGCCCATCAACAGAGCTTCACTGAACTTTGTGATAAGGAGCAAGTAAGTTTTATCCATGTTCGAAGGAGGAAACTTACAGAAGATTTAAGATGGAATTTGGTCATGAAATCCTTTTGAACTTACATTGCTTTTTTTATTTGTTACATATTTTTTCCTACTGCATGTTATAAGGCACTTAAAGGTATTTTGAACTTGGTACAATTATATATATATATATGTGTTTTACTTACAACATTTGGTTATCTAGTGCTTCTGTGCTAGAGGTGTGTGTAGATGTAGCAAACTGTAAGTTGTTTGGTCTGAATTTCCACACAAATTGAATTTTTATACCTGTCTGCATTAGTTGTTTTTGTTCTTATATTTTTACACAAATGAAATTTATACGTATTTACAAGGTCATGACTGCACCAATTTATGCTGCTTACTACTACCTTACAAACTTACCTACAACATTTTAAATAATTTCTGTTTTAAGGAATGTCTTACTTAATGTTTGTTTGGTTCTTTTCAATACTAATTGTTTATAACCTACATTGATACATGACCTTTCTCTAAAATGTTAAATTCAAGCTTTAATACATGACTATGAACACACATTGAAGTTGTGTTTAGCAGTCAAGTGATTACCTGTTATTACATATTTTATTTGAAAGGCAGTGTTTTTGTTTAACTCTACAATAAAATGCATTTTACATATACATATGAATATGTATTTGTGTTGTTTATTGCTCACAAGAGCACAACCTGCCCATTTGTTGTGCTTATAGTGAAGCTTTTCTGATCACCTTTTTTGAATCAGTAATATGTTTGGTAACACTCTTTAGGCTGTAATTTTGCATTAACTAAAATATGTCTGCATAATACTTGGAATAATGGTTATTTTCGAAACCTCCAACCTGTCACAAGGGGTCAGAAAGTTGATGACTATACTAAGTCAATTACTAGAATAAACTTGTGAACATCCCAGAAGTGCCATTTTGTGCTCAGTCTTTAAAAAATGTTATTTGTCATAACAAAATGTTCGAGGAGTTAAAAACTGAGAAAAGTATTAAATCATAAGGTCATATATTAGAGGTCTCATCTTGTGATTAATCTGCAAAAACTTGGAATGTTTGCATAAAATCTTGGAGGATTTGAGAGGGTGTCTCTTAGGGTCGATTTGTAAGTGAAAAGAACTGTCTGACATGCATGTAAGTTAAGGTGTCTAAAGAACAGTCTCACATGCATGTAAGTTAAGGTGTCTAAAGAACAGTCTCACATGCATGTAAGTTAAGGTGTCTAAAGAACAGTCTCACATGCATGTAAGTTAAGGTGTCTAAAGAACAGTCTCACATGCATGTAAGTTAAGGTGTCTAAAGAACAGTCTCACATGCATGTAAGTTAAGGTTAAACACCTTAACAGAACAGTCTCACATGCATGTAAGTTAAGGTGTTTAAAGAACAGTCTCACATGCATGTAAGTTAAGGTGTCTAAAGAACAGTCTCACATGCATGTAAGTTAAGGTGTCTAAAGAACAGTCTCACATGCATGTAAGTTAAGGTGTCTAAAGAACAGTCTCACATGCATGTAAGTTAAGGTGTATAAAGGAACAGTCTCACATGCATGTAAGTTAAGGTGTCTAAAGAACTGTCTGACATGCATGTAAGTTAAGGTGTCTAAAGAACAGTCTCACATGCATGTAAGTTAAGGTTAAACACCTTAAAGGAACAGTCTCACATACATGTAAGTTAAGGTGTGTAAAGAACAGTCTCACATGCATGTAAGTTAAGGTTAAACACCTTAAAGGAACAGTCTCACATGCATGTAAGTTAAGGTGTTTAAAGAACTGTCTCACATGCATGTAAGGTAAGGTGTGTAAAAGAACAGTCTCACATGCATGTAAGTTAAGGTGTTTAAAGAACAGTCTCACATGCATGTAAGTTAAGGTGTGTAAAAGAACTGTCTCACATTGATGTAAGTTAAGGTGTGTTAAAGAACAGTCTCACATTGATGTAAGTTAAGGTGTTTAAAGAACAGTCTCACATGCATGTAAGTTAAGGTGTGTGAAGAACAGTCTCACATGCATGTAAGTTAAGGTGTCTAAAGAACAGTCTCACATGCATGTAAGTTAAGGTGTGTGAAGAACAGTCTCACATGCATGTAAGTTAAGGTGTCTAAAGAACAGTCTCACATGCATGTAAGTTAAGGTGTTTAAAGAACAGTCTCACATGCATGTAAGTTAAGGTGTTTAAAGAACAGTCTCACATGCATGTAAGTTAAGGTGTTTAAAGAACAGTCTCACATGCATGTAAGTTAAGGTGTGTAAAAGAACAGTCTCACATGCATGTAAGTTAAGGTGTTTAAAGAACAGTCTCACATGCATGTAAGTTAAGGTGTGTAAAAGAACAGTCTCACATGCATGTAAGTTAAGGTGTGTAAAAGAACAGTCTCACATGCATGTAAGTTAAGGTGTGTTAAAGAACAGTCTCACATGCATGTAAGTTAAGGTGTGTTAAAGAACAGTCTCACATGCATGTAAGTTAAGGTGTCTAAAGAACAGTCTCACATGCATGTAAGTTAAGGTGTTTAAAGAACAGTCTCACATGCATGTAAGTTAAGGTGTGTTAAAGAACAGTCTCACATGCATGTAAGTTAAGGTGTTTAAAGAACAGTCTCACATGCATGTAAGTTAAGGTGTGTGAAGAACAGTCTCACATGCATGTAAGTTAAGGTGTGTTAAAGAACAGTCTCACATGCATGTAAGTTAAGGTGTTTAAAGAACAGTCTCACATGCATGTAAGTTAAGGTGTTTAAAGAACAGTCTCACATGCATGTAAGTTAAGGTGTGTAAAAGAACTGTCTCACATTGATGTAAGTTAAGGTGTGTAAAAGAACTGTCTCACATTGATGTAAGTTAAGGTGTGTTAAAGAACAGTCTCACATTGATGTAAGTTAAGGTGTTTAAAGAACAGTCTCACATGCATGTAAGTTAAGGTGTTTAAAGAACAGTCTCACATGCATGTAAGTTAAGGTGTGTTAAAGAACAGTCTCACATGCATGTAAGTTAAGGTGTGTAAAAGAACAGTCTTACATTGATGTAAGTTAAGGTGTGTAAAAGAACAGTCTCACATGCATGTAAGTTAAGGTGTGTAAAAGAACAGTCTCACATTGATGTAAGTTAAGGTGTGTAAAAGAACAGTCTCACATGCATGTAAGTTAAGGTGTGTAAAAGAACAGTCTCACATGCATGTAAGTTAAGGTGTGTAAAAGAACAGTCTTACATTGATGTAAGTTAAGGTGTGTAAAAGAACAGTCTCACATTGATGTAAGTTAAGGTGTGTAAAAGAACAGTCTTACATTGATGTAAGTTAAGGTGTGTAAAAGAACAGTCTCACATTGATGTAAGTTAAGGTGTGTAAAAGAACAGTCTCACATGCATGTAAGTTAAGGTGTGTAAAAGAACAGTCTTACATTGATGTAAGTTAAGGTGTGTAAAAGAACAGTCTCACATTGATGTAAGTTAAGGTGTTTAAAGAACAGTCTCACATGCATGTAAGTTAAGGTGTGTAAAAGAACAGTCTCACATGCATGTAAGTTAAGGTGTGTAAAAGAACAGTCTCACATTGATGTAAGTTAAGGTGTGTAAAAGAACAGTCTTACATTGATGTAAGTTAAGGTGTGTAAAAGAACAGTCTCACATGCATGTAAGTTAAGGTGTGTAAAAGAACAGTCTCACATGCATGTAAGTTAAGGTGTGTAAAAGAACAGTCTTACATTGATGTAAGTTAAGGTGTGTAAAAGAACAGTCTCACATGCATGTAAGTTAAGGTGTGTAAAAGAACAGTCTCACATTGATGTAAGTTAAGGTGTGTAAAAGAACAGTCTCACATTGATGTAAGTTAAGGTGTTTAAAGAACAGTCTCACATGCATGTAAGTTAAGGTGTGTAAAAGAACAGTCTCACATGCATGTAAGTTAAGGTGTGTAAAAGAACAGTCTCACATGCATGTAAGTTAAGGTGTTTAAAGAACAGTCTCACATGCATGTAAGTTAAGGTGTGTAAAAGAACAGTCTCACATGGATGTAAGTTAAGGTGTGTTAAAGAACAGTCTCACATGCATGTAAGGTAAGGTGTGTTAAAGAACAGTCTCACATGCATGTAAGTTAAGGTGTGTGAAAGAACAGTCTCACATGCATGTAAGTTAAGGTGTTTAAAGAACAGTCTCACATGCATGTAAGTTAAGGTGTGTTAAAGAACAGTCTCACATGCATGTAAGGTAAGGTGTGTTAAAGAACAGTCTCACATGCATGTAAGTTAAGGTGTGTGAAAGAACAGTCTCACATGCATGTAAGTTAAGGTGTGTGAAAGAACAGTCTCAAGTTAAGGTGTGTAAAGGTACAGACTCACCAAATGTTCATGCCAATGTTTATTAAAAAGATTAACAATAATAATTTAACATTGACCAAGTAACAAGTATATAATTAAGTTAAATACATATATAATTAAAAACATGTTTACATATAACAAAAAATGTCAATTGTTAGTATTCATTTTGCGGCATTATAGTTAACACACAAAAATCACAGCAATTATAAATAGCACATCATTATAAATATCTGCTAATCATTTTATTTATAAATTTGAACTTTAAAAAATAGTAGACTAAATAATTAACTAATTTATTAGAAAATAATCACAGATTTATATCACTAAAGTAAACATTAATACACACACCAACAAGACATCATGTAAAAATTGTGCAATTAAAAAAAAGTTAACTTATATGCATACCAGTTCCTCATAATCACAAATAAAACTTATAAATCTGGCGGGATGTAAATGATGTAAATTACATGTATTAGCATTTTGATCTCTAAACACACCTTACTTAGATTACACAACATCCAATATTTATTAATAGATGTATTATGGACGAATTGTGATTGCAGTATTAATCATTGTTCTGGAAATGTAACAAATAACACCTACTGAGGTGCCTTGAATGACGTGACTATCTTCTCTGCATTGACGGTATCCTTCATGATGGTGTGGGTGCCCCCTGTCTTCAGGTTTTTCATCTGATGGGTCACTGTGTGGATGCCTCCAACATCACAACTAGAGCGGATGGTCACAATGTTAGCATAGGCACCCTCAGATGTCTTGTAAATATTGAAAAAAACGAAAACAATAGTATCAGAAAAATGTTTACAAAGGATTCCAATAAATATTTACATACCAAAAAAGGAATATAGTTTTTATTAAATATAATAAACTTGTATATTACTTCAAGCTATTCTCAACTTAAATGTATGTACATCAATCATTAGTCACACTTTACAACTAGAGGTTCCTGATGGAGCCAAATTCTTTAACACTCTTGATAGAGGGCCACCCAAGAAACATGTATACCAAATATCAAGGCACTAGCTCATATAGACTGACAAATATTCTGACAATATATTCAAAATTTTCCTATACAGCCATATATGGAAAATGGCCATGCCCCTGGAAGACCTTTTTTGTTTTTTACTAAGCCAAAACAATTCTGACAGAGGGCCACCCAAGAAACATGTATACCAATCAAGATTCTAGCTTCTTTAGTCTCTCTCTCTTTGGCAAATTTCTTTTTAACACCCTTGATACAGGGACACCCAAGGAATAAGTAACAAGGCTCTAGCTTTTGTAGTTTTTGACAAGAAGATTTACCAAGTTTTCCTATAGATTCTGACAAGATTTTCAATTATCTGCCATATAGCCCTTTAGGTTAAATGGCACACCCAGTCGCAGCCATGCTTTTTAGTGGATCAAAATACGTTAAAAAATCTTGATACAGGCACTTGCTTGTGTGGTTTCTGACAGGAAGATTTTAAAACTTTTCCTATATAGCCAAGTATGGAAATTAGTCAAACCCCTGTCAGCCATTTTTTGACAGATCAAAATTCTTTTAACAATTGTTCGTTCCCCTTGAAGAGGTTTGGTTGAATTTGGGCCAGCAGTTTTAGAGGGGATGTCTTTTAAAGAATGTTGTGGGACATGTGACCCCAGAATGCCAGACAGTTGGTAACTAAAATAGCTCACATTGAGTATAAGCTAAGGTGAGCTTAAAAGAAATGATGTCATTTGTATTCAGAGTTGGGGAGTAGTTTAATTGTAAATGAAAAAAAATGCAAGATACTAGGTTTAAGATATAAAACACAAAAGGAGGAGAGTATATAAAACACCAAAAGAGGTTTTAGTAGCATATTCATAGTTTAAACTAGATGATTATAAAGTTCCAATATTCAATGTTCATCAAAGGAAAATATACACATCAATTTTAAGAGGTTGAATAAAATGACAAAATAGATTACATGAAACATTTTATGACTGGCCACACTGCACCAGTAACATTGTTGTGATAATGAACTGGAAAATATAAGAAGGTTCTGTCAGTATTACAACATAAAACAGCAGCAAAGTTATACACGTACCAGTCTATTAAATGTAAATGTGACACAAACAGAAGATAAGATACAATACAAAAAAAGAGAAAACCTAACTATTACGACCTTGGAACAGACAGACTACAAAAGCAGTAACTGTGGTGCTGTAACTGGTTTGAAGCAATTTTACATAGCAACAGAAATTTGAAGAAAAATGTTCCAAGTAATGACATATACTTAAAACTCAGTGATGAAAGCACTAAAGAAAATAGAATTTATGTCATTTGAAACATTAATTTTAATTTTACAAAAGCATGATAGATGGGACATTACCCTAAAGAAGAAAAATAATAACAGTTACTGCCTGTCAGTCAGCAATTCCCAACCATCTCAAAACTTCTACTGAGACAGCACCAAATAACAAGAAAAAGTGGCAAAAGGAAACTAGGTCAATGCTCTCGGCAATTTATGATATCTGTAAATGGAAAATGTAAGCTTGCCACTGCATCATGAAAGAGATTCTCCTCTAAAGGGCCCAAGTCAAGACAGGTCTTCCAAGTGGTAAAACAGCCTCCTGATTAAAATCTGACTAAGTTTCCCAAAGAAGACAGAAAGAGTAAATGGATTAAGCATTGATCTATCCATGTGCTGAAGCAGATCCGTCAAATCAAGGATAGGACTGTTAAACCACAACAGATGGTGCCCCAATAGTAGCTGTAATTGTGCCTATCCATAGTCAATACAACTGAAAGATGCAAATTATGTATACCTGTGTCTTTAAGGGAGACCTTGAGGATGGAGTTGGTATTTTACTCAATCTCTTTTTGTTGCATCTCGACTTTTTATATTTTTCTGAAATGGAAGTTGACAACTCCACATAATTCACAATGGCTGCAAAAAATGTCAAGCAAATGAAACAGCACACATGTTTTTCTTTTAGACTTTCAGTGCCTCATTTTCTCTTAATTTCAATCTTAATGATAATTCAAGGTAAAATATTAAAGAGCGCAAACAGCAGACAATCTGGTAGTTATTGGAATAGTAGGTGAAGACTTCTATGTTTCAAACATTTACCAAACTCTAATCAATTTATAAGTAGTCAAAGTTGAATTTTCTAGCCTTAAATTTTAGGATTACTGTTCAATAATTCAAGACCACTTATGTGAAAGGATTAAAACCCCACTTTCTGACACATCAACTATTAATTCAAGGAGGAAACAAATCATGAACAAACTAAAGTTGTAAGCCTAGGGCAAACAAAAAGATTCAATGTGGCCTGTTTTCACAAGGTTTTTCTAAAATGTGACCTAGTGACCTACTTTTTGACCTCACGTGACCCAATAATATACTCATCCAAGATTTCATGCAAACAATCTGATCAAGTTTGGTGAAGATTGGGCTATGAATGGGGCCTCAAGTGTGTTCACATGCTTTTTCTAAGTTTTGACCTAGTGACCTCTTTTTTGACCCCACGTGACCCAATAACAAACTCGCCCAAGATTTCATGCAGACAAACATTCTGACCTAGTCTGGTGAAAATTGGGCTATGAATGTGGCCTCTAGTGTGTTCACAAGCTTTTTCTAAGATTTGACCTAGTGACCTACTTTTTGACCCCCAGGTGACCCAATAATGAACTCATCCAAGATTTCATGCAGACAAACATTCTGACCAAGTTTGATAAAGATTGGATAAAAACTGTGACCTGTAATAGTAACAACAATAGCAGGTGCACAGGCTCATCGTACTAAGGATAATTGTGGATTTTTGTCAAATCGATGCAAAACTATGGAAGCCTTGACAAAAATTGTATCCACTTTATGACAAGAAATATCGTCAAAAGGTGCAATAATTACAGCAGTATTCATTGAATCATAACAAAAATGGCAGGTGCACAGATTCCCACAGCACAAGGGATAACTGTTGAGTTTCATCAAAAGTGATACAAAATTGAAGGAAAGCAGCCTGGACTAAAGTGTATTCACAGATGGACCTGAAATATTGTTAAAAGGGGCAATTACCCCTGCTATGTTTAACTGATAGTAATGAAAATAACTGGTGCATAGGTTCCTATGGTAGAAAAGAATATTGTTTAGTATCTACAAAACTTACACAAAATGTAGAAGACATATTTGTGTCTGAAAAATCGTACAAATTTTTTTATCTGATTTTAAACAAAATAGCAGTTGCACAGTTTCCCATGACACTTGTTTCATCAAATAAACACAAAGCTTTATCAGTTGAAGCCTGGACAAACTGTGTCCATGGATGGACAGACAGATGGACATACAGATGGACTTACAACCCAATGCCAGTCCCCAAGCCCACCAAAAAAAAAAGAGAAAAAAAAGGAAGTGATTGTATACTGGTTAATATTGTAATTATTCATTTATTGTTGCTGGAAGAATCATCAAAATTGATTTATTTCATAATATAACATTTAAAAGTTGTATAATGGCAACAGGAAGAACCAACCATGCTCATCACTGGATTGTGATGCGCTGGACTTTTTCAGTATAGTTTTCATAGGCAGTGATGTTTTCTGTGGCGAGTCTACTGCCCTGTCCTGTTGTCTTCTATATTCTGTGTAGTCAGTGTCATCAGAATAAATCTCATCATCAAAGAAGGTATCTTCTTGTCTGTCAAATGGAGGCTGGAAACCAAGGTATTAAAAAGAACATGCAAAAAAATGCAGGCATTGTTGATATGCTTTTATGAACTAATAAAAAATACACTGCTAGAAAATTGAAAACAAAACTGCCTCTACTTTATTATTTATTTTATTAAATTATACATAACTGTGATTTTTTTTTCTAGATAATTTATAACTTAATGCATTATGTTAATGATCGGTATTGCTCCCTTCCCTGCATGGTTACCTGATTTTATACGTTTACAGACAATTCACAATCATTAGCAGAATCGCATGACTAAGGGTTTAAGTGTAGACTGGATCCGCCTTAAATCTATTTTTACAAGTTAAAGATACATTTATAAAAGTCTTTTTACCACTTTTTAAGAAATTCAACAAAGTCAGGTAAATTTTCAAAATTATAGATGAACTATGAATGAAAGGGTTTAAATAAGAAGTATCAATTCAAGATAAGTAAGGGGAAAAAAACACAACAAAGACTTGAAAATTCTTTATAAAATATCAAATGAACTTACGTGGTCACCAGTTTTGAAGTCAGTGTTGTAGTTAATGACAGCAGATGGTTCCGAGTCATTGTCTCCTGTTTGTACATCCTCATCTTGATTATCCTCATGGTTTCTTTGTGTGTTGTCTTCAGGACTGCAAACTATATTATCATGTAAAAGATTTTTATTAACCATGCAGTGTCAAACATAGCCTGATAAAAGAAACTCATAGAAGAATTCAATTTACATGTATTTGTTATAGGGATGTCAACCAGCACTTAACCTAGATCACAGGTACTCAGTCAATTATCCATTCATTTACCAGGTGGGTTTTTTTTTCACTATCAAAGGTCATTTTACAGGCCATGTTTAACTAGAACTTAAATTTAATTTTAATTTATATGAATATGTTCCTTGTATAGGCTAAATTTATTTTATTTAAAACTAAGTAGTAAATATTTGGCAATGTAAGGTTTATTAGTCAATAAAATGTATTTTTCTCTGAGATCTACACAAAACCATAAGCAACAATGGAGTCAGATTCCAGAGGGAAAAAAAATACTGTGCATGTGTATATCAATGAAGATCATGTTTAAAAAACATCCGACCAGGGCAAATAGGCTTAGAACATACTGGAAAATGTGTTAACAAATTGTGTCAGGTGTATTAAAAAAGATGCAATATTTAATGAAGATACATGTACTGTGCCATTTTACTGCCTAACATCTATACCATGGTCTTTTTGTTAACAAATTTAAATACAGAGCTTCAGGTAAAATTTTCCTAAAGTATAAAAATTAAATAGACTATCAGATTTTGCAAGCAATGCAGAAGTTTCACCCAGCCGAAACAAAAACAGAGTGCTAGTGTTACAATACAGTCCTTCTGCGATATTTTAAGAAAATATTGTGGTGATTCATAGCATTTTCTATGTCCAAGAAAACTTGTTGAAGTTTGATAAAAACAACAATTTAAATGCTTATTCCAGTATAATGTTTTTCAATGGATCCATTTTTAATGACTACCTTTTTGTAAACCATGCTGATATTCATAAACAACACACACAAAAAGAATGCTTTAACAATAATAAAGTAGCTGTAAATGATAGGAAAATAGAAGATTTGTATACTTTAATGTTTACTTATAAATGCTTCTAAAACAAGATGCTGCGATGACACACCTCTTAAACAGCCACATAAAACAGTTGTTGATAGATATTGAAAAATATATGGGGGTTTCAGTGGCGGATCCAGAATTTCTGGTTAGTGATCAATGCTTGCTAAAATCATTTATTTTCATACTTTCCTAAGTTGTTTTGCTGTTTGGAAGACTTTTTGAATGTTCAATATTTTGATACGATATATTAACAATAATTGCATAGTGCGCAAACATAAGAAAATATGGTTTCAGAACTGCAAAACAAAGACAAGTCATATTTTTATTCTGACAAAGGGTCCATGAGAAGCATTTTCCGAGGATATTTCCTTGTATAACTGTCAATGAATGAACCAATGTCCAATTTAGCATTTTTAGCAGGCACTGCCATTGTTTTTGACCAATCAGAAAAAGTTAAAATAGCGACAAGTTTTAATTGCGGAATTACAACAGGTGCAGTGGAATGTTAAAATACGGAAAGAATTAGTGACAAAGTGAAAACCTACCTACTTTTGAAACTAGCTCTATTTGTGTTTTACTAGTAAATCTTGTATTTCTTTGGTTATAAATAAGAAATATAAGTATTTATATGTTTTAACATACTATTTTATAGTGTTAATAAATGTATAGTTCAAGAATTTTAGATGTCATCTCATGTTGTCAAGGTGGAGAAACCCCAAACTACAGCGTATCATACATTCATTACAATAAGCACATAAATAAGATGTGTAACCTGTTTTTGATTTTTCTTTACTTTAAAAGATTATCTTAGAAAAATAGGTAAGAAAGTTAACAAATGGAGGGAGCATGCCAATTACCAAGAAATTTTAATAACATGAGGGTATGACAGCACTTATGATAACCAGGTAATGTGCAAGATGGTCTGAATGGCGAGACAGTATTTGTTTATTCCAGTAAGTGAGGTGGGATTCAGGTCTGGAAAAATATGGTAGCCTGACGTTCCGGACAAGTCAATATACAGTTTCGGGCTAATGGTCATTAGTCATTTAATAATTCCCAGACAAGTCAGTCAGACAAGTAACTAATAAACAGTGGTTTCTAATTAGCGATGAAGACAATCAGTTTCATGCCAGGAGCAATTAATTTTACATATGTATCTTCTGAGATCTTGTTAAGTGATTTCAATACTCAAATATCTGCATTTGAGAGTAATCTAGAACTTGCAGACATCTCTACTGTACTGGTAGAAAAGTGAAGTTAAGAAGACTTCCTACACCATACAACAGTTAGCCTGGAATTATTTTCATCTCACCTACGTACCTTGCCTGTAACTTTCTTTCTGTTGGAGCTCTTTCGACAGATTACGCTTGATTTTTCTCAGCTCATGATCAACCCATTCTGAAATCATATCAGACTCAATGCTGGTGTGTACAGTGGCATCAGAGTTGAAGGTGCTGCTACTGGTGCTCTCTGTGTCACAGTCATAAGCAATCTGGTAGCTGTTGTTGGGGGCATCATGGGTTCCTTAAAATGAAGATAAACATGAATTGTAGTTTTACAATTATAACTTGGCTGTTAGTTGTTATGTAGTATTTTCATACCTTTATTGATTTGTAACGTTAATTTGGTGTGTTTTTAGATTAGGAAGTCATGGTAATGTGAAGTATAGTGTATTGATCCATGTTTGTTTTGCTTACATATGGGTTTTCTTAACACATATAGTCTATGAAATTGTAGCCTAGCTGACATTAGTCACTTCTTTGCAGGACTGGCAAGGGAAAGCATTTTTTAACAATCATAATTTCAAGATGTGGCTATTCTTTTTTTCTGGTTGTTAATAATGTAAGGCTTGTTTTCTTACTTTCAATAACCTTTAATTGCAGTTAGTCATTTATTTTGGAAACTTTTTTTATTTGCTAGTAATCCAAAGAGCAGTGTGTTGTACTCTTGTTGGACAATGGAATGTGATATGACTTTGACTAAGTACTTAACAGTTTATCATATTCTTTCAAAACTAATTTCATTCATAACACTATTGCATTTAACTGCAAGTGCACTACAGCATGCCATACAACACTTTGGCATGTGCACCTGGTGAAGTGATAAGGAGTGTTGGTATGATCACAAGGCCCTTAGTCTCTGTAACTAGAACTTGGCTTGTGTTTGTTTTATATTACTTTATGTGGTATTTTTATAAAAAATATATGTGCTTAATTGATAAATGAGATGAAATAACATAATAACATTACTTATTGTTATAGTTGTTAATTGATACTGCTAGATACAGGTTAATGCAGGTAATTGTTTATATTGTATGCTGTAATGTTTAATTCAATGTAATTAAACTTTGATGATTTTTGTCTACAGTATTCCAATGTCCTGTCTTTCAGGACACCTATAATACCCCTTGTATCTAATGTCCTCAATGCCCAAAAGTTAGGCTTCATTGTAATTCGTGACATATTTTGTTAAATTAAACTTTTAATAAACTATATTGATACAATCTGCATTCTTTGGTGTATTTGAACTCACTCCAGTAAGTAAAATGAATATAACTTTAATGAGGTATCTGACAGTTTGCTTGTATCAAATACATCTAACAATATTAAACCACTGCTTTGTGGAATTTAGGTATAATTTTTGTACAAACCCATACTGTTGTCTTCATAAATACCATTTTGCACACGAACTTAATTGTTAGACAGAACAAATTGCAAAAAAAAATCACTCTGAATGTTCATTCTTTCCAGCTGTATTGAATGCTTGATTGTCTACTAAAAATAGATATCAACGTCAGAGCTGACTACCTGGATGGCTATATAATGTTACCTCAAAGTAAGTGGCGATGTGGTTTTCTTAGTTTAAAAATAGCCGTCTCTGCAGTGTGGCTCGAATAGGAAATACTTGGTTGTTATAACAAGTGGTGACTTATGCTAGACTGTTCACATAGACCTAGGATGTCAATGAACAGCATTTTGCAGGACCCTTTTAGTTAACAATGACTTATTTGATTATTTGAGAAAATAAATTTTGGTCTGAACTGTCGGATACCACCATTTACGAATACCCAAAATGTAGCATTTCAGTGAAGTTCATACAAGTTAAGGTCTGAATGTTTGATTATTTTGCCCTGTAAAATAAACATTTTGCGCACACAAAATGTACTAAACAACATGATGTAAAAAATCATCTTAAAAAAATAGTCAGCTTCAAGTTTAATTGCAAAGCGTTAAGTCATCTTTCTTTAACAAATTTCATCTTTTGATTAAATGTTTGTGTCAATGAGTCTCATATATATCCCATATATATTAACATAGAGAGCTAAAGAATGTGCACAGATTTATTTAATAAAAGCAGGGGTGCGCACTTTCTATGAGCTTTTAAAAAAAAAATCCATTTTTTTCCCCAAGCGTTACTCAACTGCGAGAGTGTATATTGACGACCGCCATTTATTATCATATTCGGGCAGTTTCCTTCTTATTATTAAGTTTATTATTTAGTTTCCTCCTTACACTCACATAGATAGGATGGTCTGTAAGTTTTTATATTGATTAAAGTTAAAAAGAAAGACTACAGACTGATTTTCATTTTGAGTTTACTGTGCACACTGTTGAAATACAATGAACAGGAAGTAAACACTGTATTGCATAATGGTATAATTCAATGACCTAATGTACTTACAAGCATAATTTCTGTAAAATTCATAGTTCATACAGCCAATGTAATGGGTAGAAACTTCTTTTTTTTGTGCATTTATTATTCTCAATGCTGTATGAAATGTTGCTCAATTAATGTGTTAATTAAAAAAATCAACAAAGATTAACTGTCTCTTATACATTTTCCTTTGTTCTGCATGGCGCATGGCTAATTATCTGTTGGTAAACACTTAAACAAACTTTAAACTTCAGTCTGCCAAATACACTAAGCTGTAAATTACTTGGTGTTTCTGTTTTGACTTGCCCCATCACAAAGGTCAAGTTGACTGACTCTGAGATAAGTTGATATCAAGGTGGTATCAATAGGAGCAGTTTGACAGTGGGGGTGTAAGCAGCGGTCGATAACATTTCTCAATGAAATTATTGATTGGCTGCATGTACACAAGGACAGTACACAGTTCTGATCGAGATTTAGGTGCATGTAGCTAGTGACCTCCAGTAACCTTTGTTGGCTATTTCTTCCTGAAATGGATGATCACCTGAAGGTACTTAATAATCATCAGTCAATGGGGAGGTAGAATAATTGAGAGGTCAGAACAGTACAAGTGACATTGAGAACAGCTTTGACTCGTGCTGATGCAACCTAACTTGCAGACAAATTTTCTAAATTTTGGGTGCATACCATCTATGAGCTATTGATTTTTACCTATGATTTGAAGCCCATAGTAAGGCTGCGCACAATACATGAGTGTGCATATTCTATAGCCATTTATGGTACTAAAAGATGTATGTACCTGTCTCATTCCAGGATGAAGCAGAGAGGCTGCAGGCACTGTTCTGCTGCTGGGGTTCCTCTTCCTTGCCATCATTTTTAGCATTATTGACATAATCTAGAAAAGAGTGACAATAAAATTATTTGTGTTTACTTAAGTTTAGAATGATGGGGAGAATACAATGGCTTTAAGTTTATAATCAACAAGAAAGCATGAAGTTAAAACAAGTTTATTTTGTCATGTATATGTTTTTCCAGTCAGTTAATTTAGATTTAAAACAAACCTTACCTTCATTTTCCATATTCCCAATGAAGTTTATTCTTGACTTAAATGCTCTATTCCCAGTATTTCTTATTCTTATATGCTATATTTCCATGGTAAAGCACAGAAAAAATTACAAAAGTTTAACTGGTAATGCTGGAAAATAAAAACCAAACACACAAAAAACAATATCTGTTTAAATTACAGACACAATCATGAACATAAGTGTGTTTTCAATGACATGATAACATACAAATGTACAACTATTGACTGAAACTTGCAATATAACAAACAAAATTTGTTCCCAATAATAACAATTTCAATTATGGTACCATTGGTGACTGATTTTTTTGGAGTATCTTCTCTCTTTCCCTGTTCAAAATGATTCTTGTTGACTGTGCCATCAATAACTGATTGGAACAACTCATGCTAAATAGGGGACACAAATTGTTATCAGCATAACTGGAATACCCAAGAAACAATGTGATTATCAACACACAAATACATGTATTTTGCACCTTAATTAAATTAGATGAAAATCATGTTTATGTCATTATGATAACCAAGAGTGACTGATGTACTTACCTTGTTTAAAACAGGCAAGATCGATAACAAGCAAAGTTATGGACACTATTATATACCGATCATAGGATACCATGAATGCTTACGTATGTAACATATTGGAGGCTGACTAAATTTATATAAAATCATCTATGACTGGGCTGTGCTAAAACATTTTTGTTATTTCAAGACTTTTTGTTGTGTTAAATGCTGACAAATACAATACATATCATTAAGTATAATAAAACAATAAAAAAACATCATTGATAACTATGATTACATCCCAATCCATATATGACTTGTATGCTCATGCATTCTTTAGGTATAAATCAGAAAAAGAAATCATGTTGAAGGTTGTCATGACCAAGCGTCACTGACCCCAAATACGGGTCATCTACTACTCAACATGATCAATACCAAGTTTGAGGAATGTGGTTGCAAGCAATCTGTAGTAATCAACTGCAAATAGCCTACCTCCACCCAAACAACAGACATCTGCAAAAAATCCCCCCCTCCCCCACAGCTTCTTCAAAAGGTGGCATAAAAATGTTCAGAACTATCATATGTATATATAAATAATAACCAATGTCTATGAGTTATAGAATATAAAGGTTGTTTTTTTCTATTTTATCAAAATGTAAAACATTTTCATATAAACTGTACCTCCTCAGCGTGTTGAGCAAACAGCTTTGCAAGATTTCTCACACTGCCCTGACCTCCAAACCAGTTAGGGTCAGGAGTCTCTGCACTGTAGCAACAAATAAAGAAAAAGTTATATTTTCTTACACTGTGCTTGTCATGTATACACTTCTTTAAAGCTTTATTTTGAATCAGAGACTTATAAAGATATTTCATTTTTAATAACAAAATGCTCTCAATTAGTAACAGAAGTGTGTGTAAATACCAATAAATCAAAACTAGGGATGTCATGGAGTACTTATAGCAGTACTCAAGTACTGTTAATTTTTCAATCAAGTACATGAGTGCTAGCTAATTAATTTCCATTATCAACATTCATTTTACAAGTCATGTTTTACACTAGTATATACTTCTTTTTTCTCTACTTCATATAAATATGTTTCTTGCATTGAATTAATTTCATTAATTTTGAAAGTATTTTTCACACTTCTTAGTCTGGGATTATTAAATGTCTGACTAATGTAACATAGGTAGAAAAATGAGCAGCCAGTCTGGGACTCAAACCCGGGACCCTTCGCTAGCAGGGCAAATGCTCTTCTGACTGAGCTTACCGGACCACTTGCACATTCTCTCCCCCCCGGTTAAATACACCCCGGGCAACTTGAAATTCATCCTCGAATTTCCACAGACTATTAATATACTCTACATACAACTCACAAGCACTTCTCAAGCACTTGTACCGTAACAACCGCAGGTCATTTATGTTGGGCGCCATTATAACATAGGCGAAAAATGTGCAGCTAGTCCGGGACTCGAACCCGGGACCGTTCACTAACAGGGCGAATGCTCTTCCGACTGAGCTAACCGGACCGCTTGCACATTCTCTCCCTATCATCCGGCTACACCTACTCTGAAAACTGTACATGACTATGAGGAACATTGCAACATTGGAGTCTGGTTCCAGTGTGATGTAAACTATTCTAAAAATATATATGTATATCAGAAGAAAATCATGTTTAAAAAGTGACAAGAATAGGGCTAGGAAATACTGCTACGAGGCAAGAACAAATGCGATAAAGATGTTTTAAATCAAGTGTACTAGAAACTTGCAAATATTTCATAAGGATATTATTTAATTTTGTCTTTTGTCTGCCAGAGTAGATAGAGCATCACTTAACATTATCCTAAATCACAACTACCAAATGTACTATCATGTTTCACCAGAAACTGTCAACAAACATTATGTTACCTTCCAGCCCACGATTCTTAAATAAAAAATTATTTGTTGGTGATTTGTGGCTTTTAATTTGCCATGCAACAAGAAGTATGCTTTACCAGAAGAAAAGCTGTAGATGACAGAAACTTATAGGTTTGTATTCTGCGGAGGTTTTTTAAATAACATAAAGCTATCCAATACACCAAGGCTGTGATGTCAATGTTCATGGAACAACTGTTGATATACCATAGAAAAAAATTAAGTTTGACCTTGAATCAGACCAGAATTAAGTTGTGCCTTCATTTAAACACACACAAATGATGTCTGATTATTCCCCAATCTTCTTTACTGTAACAGAATGTCCTAATGAAAATGTGTTCATTTAAAAACTTTTTTTTCTCAAGTTCACGAGTATTAATGTCAATACTCAAGTATCAGCGTGTGATCAAGTACTCAAGCAACCAAATCATCACTGACATCCCCATATAAAACAGACTGCAAAGACAAAAAAACAACCAAAACTAAATCAGTGAGAAAGGCCAGTAACTCACTAGTTAACAACCAAGAAATTACATGTTAGGGAAGTGTTGATTCCTATTTAAAAGAAGACAGCCATTAATTATAAAAAATCTCAAAAATGTTGGAAAACTTCCATCTTACAATGGTTTAGCCTCTGCCTTCTGTCGTGGAAGTGTTGAAGCCTTAACTCTGCGTTCCTCTCTCCTCTCCCTCTGACCCAGGGGCAGGTCAGGACTGTGTTCATTGTACAGGGTGTACAAGCTGCCTGCAGTTGTTAGCTTGCCTGGAAACATTTATCCATGGTAGTAGATACAGATATTGATGAAAATATAGTTTCACATACACATATAGTTCCCTAATTTGCCACTTTTTGCTGACCATTTATACGTAAAACAGAAATCTACCCTTTTTCAGAAACACAGGCAGGTCTCTTAGTTAATCAGAAAATAAGATTATAATTCGGCTTACCTGCAGTGGAGTAAACATCTGCTACCATATCTGTATGGCCATGACTGGCTGGCTTTGCAGTTGCTGTACGGGCAGATTGATGGCAGCGTAGGTTCAGGTAGCTGAACCGGCCCATAGAGGAAGTCTTCCTTTCCAGTCGTCTAGTACAGGTTGAAATTGTTATGAACGATAAAGGTTGAGTCATGTTTTGGTTGTTTGAAATTAATTAAATGGAAACAGAAAAGCAAAGTTATGTTTAACATTTAAACTTATTCTTACACATTCTGAAGAACATGTGCAATGTTCAATTTGTAAAAATGATATAATCTAGACCAGGTCATTGGAAATGACTTACAGTGTATGCTTTTGGATCGCGGTATCAAGAAAAATAGGCTAGGGATTACGCATAAACATAGATGCAAATAACTCCATTATCATGTTCCGTAAGTTATCAAAGAATTCAGTGAGTACTGTTTTACTTAACTCCCATTCAATGTCATCATTACTGAATCTACTCATCTGTGTGTTTCTTGAAAAATAAATTTGTCACATGTTTCATCTGGTGCAATGTCTTTGAAACCACATTGTAAAAAGTGGATTAGTTCTGCATTAATTTAACAAATTTCCATTAATGAAAGTTTTAATGGTTTTTGGATAATAATTTTGGTTAAGAATAGCATCTAAGAGTGGTTAAAGTCTAAAACCGATCAAATGTAAAGTTTTCCCAATAATGTATATTTTCCACTGTTTTACCTGCCTTTAAGTTTTCCTTCCATCTTATTAACCAATGAAATGTAAGTTCTACTCATATTTAATATTTTTGTAGTTTTTGTGGCCTACATGTGACTGTTTTGTTGACATCTGCTTTTGAGTCGGATCGATTTTTTTTATTTGTTTTACAGAGGAGGGTGCCTTCTGGATACATGGTTGTGAAAATTCCAGCCACACCCGATTTTTAATGCGTCCCTAATAAAAGACTGTTGATTTGTGATGTTTAAGAGGTCATGGTTGTCTTAGACCCTCTTAAACCCTTGATAACTTCCTGTAATTTGATCCTAAAAAGCTTAATTGCTGGGGGACAAAGCCCGGTAGACGTTGGTATGAGTCCACCAAAACCTCTGTAGGTCTATTAAATTTTACAAGTTAAATGGAACAATGGTCCACCAGAATTTTCAGTATAGCATTGTCAAAATTCAGAATGATTAAGGAAACATATATAATAAACTGATCTAAACAGTCCTCTACCGCTTTTACTGGACACAACCACTCGTAACACTTCCGTTAGCGTACCAATTCTTACGGATACAATATGTGCAAATCTGTTCTAAGTTACAGCCTAGCATTGTGTACATTTTAAGAGTCCTGAAAACAAAAGTTATGCATTTCTTAAATTGAGATTTAAATGCATTTACTAAGGTTAATAGTCCTGCCGGGATCGTCATTGTTAACCGGGGTTTATAAAAATAACAGTTCCGGTGCAGGTCCAACAGTTTTTTTATTCCCGTCAAGATTGGGTTTTAAACGAAATAGTATATATATAACAAGTCAATAGTTATTATTAATGTAGGTTATATAAAGCCAACATCAAATTTACAATAAAACCTCATTAGATATAACTCGTGAAACCAAACCAAACTGGGCAGCAGTTATTAAAGTACCGGTATACAAGATTTAAAAATTTAAATCTCTAGCATATGCTTACTGGTGGAAGACCTAGCCCAAAGTCCTGGTAAATGCTATTGTGATGTCAAACAACTATGTTAAGTTTCACTATCTAACTACTGAGAAAAGAAAAACATTTTCCTATGGAAAACCTGGTTAAAAATGTCAGATAAGCATTTGGGGTATGTCAGCCCTTTGTCTTACTTGCAGCAAAGAAACTGTATATAAGCAGCTTTTGCATTTGTCCAAGTATCATTACCAACTTGGACACATATGAATAAACTACAAATTTGCTTACAGGTATGTTTTATTTTTGTAAATAAGGCCAGTGACAATATTCATGATTGCATTTGTTTCTTTGTTAGATTGTACGTAATACTTACATTTAATATTTAATGAGTTTTATCTTTTAAAGTTCGGCAAGTAAAGTGTAAGTATTGTGTGTAGCTGGGTGATAGGAAGAAAATGTGCAAGCGCCCCAGTAAGCTCATTTGGTAGAGCATTCACCCTGTTAGCGAATACTCCCGGGTTCGAGTTCCGAACTGGCTGCACATTTTTCTCCCTATGTTGAGTGCGGTCGTTACGGTACAAGTGTTTGAGTTGCTTATGAGTTGTATGTAAACTATATGGTCTGTGGAAATTCGAGGACGAATTTCAAGTTGCCTGGGGTGTGTGTAGCCGGGTGATGGGGAGAGAATGTGTTAGCGGCCCGGTTAGCTCAGTCAGTAGAGCATTCGCCCTGTTAGCAAATGGGTCCTGGGTTCGAGTCCCGGACTGGCTGCAGATTTTTCTCCCTATGTTACACTAGATTAATTTCTGCTAGTATCAGTGATCTTAACATATGCGTGTTATGTCTTAGCTGGTGTCACTTTGTAAATAAAAGAATGAAAGGATGATTAGCAATACTAGCTCTTTTTGTGTCAAAATGCCAAAATCATACAGGTCCAGTACAATTTGTTCCGTCCTGTTGATATTGCAGCTTGAGAGACTGAAAGTCCAGTGTTTTCAAATTTCTGTCATGAAGACTAATGGACAATACGTAGGCAACAAATTCAGTTTTCTTCTGTCCATGCATGTCTCATATGAATGACTTATTGGCTCCACCAATATTTCAAATGTATCACCTGTAAGTTCAGTGTTCAGGCAGCAACAGCTTCAGTTTTATAATGCTAAAACAATTTCAAAATTGGAACCATGGCTTGGCACAAAGATGATTCAGTCATTTGCAAGTCATAATCAAATGCTTTGCTGCCCTACCCTGCAAATTGGCCACATTCTTTAACTTGGTTTTATTAGCCAATTCTATTTGCCATATTCCTCTATTGCTTTGCCTGCAACACCTATTGTGCTAACGAGGCTTTGTCAGGGACTATTTCTTCTCCTGTCTCCAGAGTGTTCTCAAAAAATTATTAATATCCAACAAGTTTGAGTTGTTGTTCCCTTTTCTTGACCTTTGGACAAGTACACCTCGACAAAACGGTAGATGTATCATGTTATTGTCTCATCTGATAGCACTCACTTTCCCTTAAAGTTAATGTAGGTTACAGAATAATACAAAAGCTTTCGTAACAAACCAGAACATTTCATGATTCAACTGATAAGATAAAAAGGTATGATTTGATAGTAGTAAAAGATTTTTAAAATTTCAGTTTGTTTATTGATTTTATATGAAATAAAATAAACAACTAAAGAAAACTATCATAATATACATATTAATATATACTAACATATAACTAAGCAAGTTTTTGTACTTATTTTGATCATGAAAATCCAATTCATGCAAAACTTTAGGAAGCAGTTACTGTTGTCATTTTTTCTCAGCAATATCTGCATAATCAAGAAAGAACAAAAAAATCTATGGATATCTACACCAGAAAAAATCTTTATTATAAAGGATAGACGCATTGAAGTATATTATAGTTAAATGTACATATACATACTTTCTTAGCTCACCCATTTAATGTGTCTTCCAAAAATATAGGAATTCAGGCTAATTATAGGAAAATACAGGACAATATGGAATGGTGGCAATAAGTAGGAATATATTGAAAATGATAGGATGCCCTGCACTTCATTTCAGCCACAGTTTGTGATATTCACTTCAATGAAATGGAAACCTGGCATCCACTTCAGCGAAGTACTATCCATGTTATCAACATTTGTATGGGTATGTATTGGAATGTCTCCATATCTAATGGCTTCTTTATCTCCGGAAATGTGACATATATTGCAGGTTAATTATTATAATACATGAACATGATTGTCAATACATTTAAATCATTCCAGTCTTAATGTTTGTCAATCCTTTATTTAGCAAAATCATGGAAATAGGTAGAATAAGTTAAACCTTACCAGTTCTGTTTGTTCTGTAATACGTAAATTTTGCGATTTATCACTCATTTATCTGTTGTAACAGCTTACATAAATTGTGTGTCTGACATGTAGTGCTGATGCCTTGTTATGATTGTCTTATTCCTACATCCATAAATCTCTGGGACCCTTAAGGGAGTTTATTTGTTGTATGAATATAAATATATACCTTTCTGTAGGAACTTGTGTGTGACTTTCCACTGTATCAGATGTGCTATCATCCTTCTGTGGAATGTTGTCACTGCTGCTATCTACAAACTCTGGAGCAGAGGGTTGGGCAGGAACTGGTTCAGAGGCAGGTTGTTGTCGCAGCCGTCTGTCTGTGCTGGTACTCACAGTGTAGTTCAACTCATTTCTCTGCTGTACTGGACACACTTCCCAATTGATTCTTACACACAAATTATACAACTTTCATCATCCCCATACAGAAATAAAGTATACACACTCTTACTCACAACATATCATATTGAATTTTTTTTTTTTTCAAGTAATGTTGCCATGTTAGATACTGCATATCTGCAGATATATAGATCTCAGACTGTTTGTCAGTGGGGTTGCAATTGCTTCAACTTAAAGACTAAATAAAAGTGAATGTAAAGAATATTGATGTTCAGAATCTTTACAGAATCTTTAGACTTCGAGTCTATACATTTAGCGAAAATATTAAAAATATCTAAAGCATCCTGAAAATATTGATTGATTTTCTGATAGAGACATGGATAAATAATAAAACTTTTTATAATATAAACTTACCCATTGGTATGAAACTGTCCTTGCCTAGCTGGCTTTTGTGGGGTTAGGCCACTGATTTGCCTGGATTGTCTCTCCCTGAATTATTAAAACATTATTGAATATGTAAGTAACAATGCATGTGGTCTATAAAGGATAAGGTTTTTATAATGTTATTCCGGTTTTGTAGATTTTGAGAATAAATTGCCATGCTTAATTAAGCATATCAGTAAAACAATCATTCATTACACAAATGTAATTCATAAGTTATCAAACAAATGGTTCTTGTCACCATCTTAAAAACTTGTGAACCATATGCTGGCTGGTAGATCCATCTTACTGCACAATGTGAAACAAAAATTGAGGCCAATTAAAGGCTGATAATGCTCAAGACAAGTCAAGTACTAAGAAAATGATGATGTAAATGTAGAGCTTGTGTTATACATGTATTGCGGCTTTCACGCAGATTGAAATGATGCATTATTTAATAAAGACACTGTGCCCTAGCAGGGTAAAGATATGCCAATTAACAAGTACTTAAAATAACATGTTTGGTTAGCCTGACACGGTTAAGATTGACACAGTCTGATTGGCATTGCGTTGTTAGTTTATTCCAGTAAGCGCAGTGGTATTATGTAAACAAGGCGATGATGGGGAGGATTACATTGAAGTTTTTTATCAAGGCACACAGTGGTTGGAAAATTTGTCCAGCTTACAACTTAGTTCTGCTTTTGTTTTGCAATTAAATACATACTTGTCTTTTCCTTCCAAGTACTTGATTAGTTATTTCAATACTCGAGTATCAGTAATTGATTGAGTACACAAGTATCAATTGACATCACAAGTAGAAAACAATCAGTGTTGAGTATTGAAGTTAAAACTGTTCCTGTTTATATTTTTTTCTAAAAATGCTCTCAAATTTTTGACAAATTGCCTTTTTCAAGAATTAAACATGAACAATTTCTGTCTCTAGGACGTTGTTTTTTCTGTATTTTCTAATATTGCAGCGCCCATAAATGGTTGCAAATATGTAGAGACAGAATCTTTCTCTGATTATTAATAAGGAAACTTTCACTTAATAGATTGTTGCTTTGTAAATAATCACACAAACATACCAGCTTTTGATAGCTGGCTCTATTACATGGCAGTTGCTGTTGTTTTGGTTGCCAACTTGCCTGGTCTTGTTGTAATTGTAATCCTCATCTTTTTTGCTACTGTTTCTTGCGCGTCTCTCTTTTTGACGATCTTTATTGTCACGGAGTTGTCTTTCCCTATCTTTTACGACCCTCTCATTTTCTTCAGCCTGCTGACGTCGCCTCTCCAAGCCGTTAGGTCTAGGATTTACAAAAATCTTCTATAATGGTTTAGGATTTACAAAAATCTTCAACCAAAATCATTATAAATACAGCATTGTGACCTTTTTAAATGGAAATGTGGTTGATAAATGCTTACCCAGTATACTACACCTTATAAACATTAGCACCACTCTTCTTTGGGTTACATGCTGTATGTTATATCACTTAGATCATGTTGTATATTGTATCACTAAGATCATGTTGTATATTGTATCACTTTGATTGTGTTGTATATTGTATCACTTAGATCAAGTTATATATTGTATCACTATGATCGTGTTGTATGTTATATCACTTAGATCAAGTTATATATTGTATCACTTAGATCATGTTGTATGTTGTATCACTTAGATCGTGTTGTATGTTGTATCACTTAGTTTATGTTGTATGTTGTATCACTTAGATTGTGTTGTATATTGTATCACTTTGATTGTGTTGTATGTTGTATCACTTAGTTTATGTTGTATGTTGTATCACTTAGATTGTGTTGTATATTGTATCACTTAGATCATGTTGTACATTGTATCACTTAGATTGTGTTGGATATTGTATCACTTAGATCATGTTGTATGTTGTATCACTAAGATCGTGTTGTATATTGTATCACTAAGATCGTGTTGTATATTGTATCACTGAGATTGTGTTATATATTGTATTACTGAGATTGTGTTATATATTGTATCACTTAGATCGTGTTGTATGTTGTATCACTTAGATCATGTTGTATATTGTATCACTAAGATCGTGTTGTATATTGTATCACTAAGATCGTGTTGTATATTGTATCACTGAGATTGTGTTATATATTGTATTACTGAGATTGTGTTATATATTGTATCACTTAGATCATGTTGTATATTGTATCACTTAGATCATGTTGTATCACTTAGATCATGTTGTATGTTGTATCACTTAGATCATGTTGTATATTGTATCACTTAGATCATGTTATATATTGTATCACTTAGATCATGTTGTATGTTGTATCACTTAGATCATGTTGTATGTTGTATCACTTAGATGATGTTGTATGTCGTATCACTTAGATCATGTTATATATTGTATCACTTAGATCATGTTGTATGTTGTATCACTTAGATCATGTTGTATGTTGTATCACTTAGATCATGTTGTATGTTGTATCACTTAGATGATGTTGTATGTTGTATCACTTAGATCATGTTGTATGTTGTATCACTTAGATCATGATGTATATTGTATCACTTAGATCATGTTGTATATTGTATCACTTAGATCGTGTTGTATATTGTATCACGTAGATCATGTTGTATATTGTATCACTTAGATCATGTTGTATATTGTATCACTTATATCATGTTGTATCACTTAGATCATGTTGTATCACTTAGATCATGTTGTATATTGTATCACTTAGATCGTGTTGTATATTGTATCACTTAGATCATGATGTATATTGTATCACTAAGATCATGTTGTATGTTGTATTACTTAGATCATGTTGTATATTGTATCACTTAGAACGTGTTGTATATTGTATCACTTAGATCATGTTGTATGTTGTATCACTTAGATCATGTTGTATGTTGTATCACTTAGATCATGTTGTATGTTGTATCACTTAGATCATGTTGTATGTTGTATCACTTAGATCATGTTGTATGTTGTATCACTTAGATCGTGTTGTATATTGTATCACGTAGATCATGTTGTATGTTGTATCACTTAGATCATGTTGTATGTTGTATCACTTAGATCATGTTGTATGTTGTATCACTTAGATCGTGTTGTATATTGTATCACGTAGATCATGTTGTATATTGTATCACTTAGATCATGTTGTATATTGTATCACTTATATCATGTTGTATCACTTAGATCATGTTGTATCACTTAGATCATGTTGTATATTGTATCACTAAGATCGTGTTGTATATTGTATCACTTAGATCATGTTGTATATTGTATCACTTAGATCGTGTTGTATATTGTATCACTTAGATCATGTTGTATATTGTATCACTTAGATGATGTTGTATGTTGTATCACTTAGATCATGATGTATATTGTATCACGTAGATCATGTTGTATATTGTATCACTTAGATCATGTTGTATGTTGTATCACTTAGATCATGTTGTATGTTGTATCACTTAGATCATGTTATATATTGTATCACTTAGATCATGATGTATATTGTATCACTTAGATGATGTTGTATATTGTATCACTTAGATCATGTTGTATATTGTATCACTTAGATCATGTTGTATATTGTATCACTTAGATCATGTTGTATATTGTATTACTTAGATCATGTTGTATGTTGTATCACTTAGATGATGATGTATATTGTATCACTTAGATCGTGTTGTATATTGTATCACTTAGATCATGTTGTATCACTTAGATCATGATGTATATTGTATCACTTAGATCATGTTGTATATTGTATCACTTAGATCATGTTGTATCACTTAGATCATGATGTATATTGTATCACTTAGATCATGTTGTATGTTGTATCACTTAGATCATGATGTATATTGTATCACTTAGATCATGTTGTATATTGTATCACTTAGATCGTGTTGTATATTGTATCACTTAGATCATGTTGTATATTAAATCATTTAAATTATATTATTTTCAAAATTTTATGGATAGAAAAATATAAGTACTGGTATGTTATTAGACAACCATCTTTCAACATACATTGTTATAAAATGTGAAAATGAAAGGCTTGTTAATCTGATTATAATATGAAAATACCTAACAATTTATTTCTGTTTCTCTGTAGTTTGACAATGATATACCTTAAAGCTTCTTTCTCTGTAGTCTGCAATCTGTTAGCATTGTCATCCCTTTGTGAGCATGCGGGGCCTGGAGAAAGTGGAGGTTTCAGCAAGGTCGTGTCTGTAGGCTGCAGATGCTTGAAGTGAGTTCTCATGTATTGTTTGGCATCCTGAACAAGCAAATAAAGAGAAATCTGTCATTTTTCTGGTACGATTTAAATTTCGGAAAATAAACCTGCAATAGACTTGCCACTTCACAAAGCTAAATTGGGTTTTAATAATGTGAAGTGAGAAAAAAAGCACACACACAAAAAACATCAATGAACACCCAAAAAATTGTTTATATGGTTTTTCATAGTAGTTATATCTACTCAACATGTAATTATTTAGGTAGGCAAATGTTGCAAACACTATAATGAGTTTTTTTTGTTTTGTTTTATGTACTTAACATTCTGCTCAAAACATTATTTCCTAGATAATAACAACTGTTATGTAATCCTTGCTATAGGCATAATATTATTACAAATGTACAATGCCCATCAACACATTAGCTGCATTTTCTCAGACTATCTTAATTTTCTTGCTTTTATATAAAAGAAATATTTGCTTTCTATTAGATAATCTGGTAAGACAAGTATCAAATAATACAGTAGACACCACAATTACAATTATACAATTAATACATTGCAGAGGTCAGATGTGAAGCAGACATATGACAAACAACACTATTTATAGTACACTGATTTAAATTAAGTTTCAACAATAACTATTCCTCTATTTATCTGCTTTGGTTAGACTGCATGTCCTGGTTAAAGTTGTTCATAGAAACACATATGTAATTGTATACATAAACATACAATTTGGAGAGGATACTTAGCCTGATAGGAAGCAGAGAATTTGTGCAGGCCATGACTCCTTTGTGTGGTCTGATCAGGCTTGGAGCTGATGTTTTGCTGTTGTAGTTTAAATTAAAGTTATGATGCAAACAAAGACTCTGTTGTCAATATGCCACACATTCATAACATAAAAACCCACCTTTGGAGAAGCAATGAGCAGATCTCTGACATGAAGAAATGACAGTTTTCTCTGTGTTGGGTCTATCTGAAGGCCGTAGCTCAAGATCACCTTGTAGAACTCAGCTATCTTGCCATGTGTGATCTGAAGCATGTTACCCTTCTGATAGTTAGATTTGATGGTCTCTGCACACTGTCTGTCCCATGGCACATCACCTTTGATGGACAAAGTAGAACTACCTAGCATCAGTATCTTAAATTGAATATAACTAATGCATCACAAAATGTAAGTTCCATTTTTTGTTTATGAAATTGGGAGTTTGCCATGTTGTTATAAATCAGGAATGGGGGACATACATATAACATGACAAGATGAAATAAAACAGGGAGCAAAGAAACAACTGCTTTTAATACGAAACCAGTTGCATCTTTTTTTTAATTCTCTGCATTAGCAGCCAGCCTGACAGAGTTTAACTTTATACAGCGCGACAAGAAACAGTTCCACATAATTATTTTCAATATAGGTTGAGAAATGAAAGAGAATCCCACCGTAAAAATCCTGTAGTACAAAATCATCAAATGTTCACAATAGTATGTCCAGCCTAAAATAGATGTAAATATGACTAAATAATGCAACACAAATTTAACTTCTTCATATACACATAACCACCATCTAGAAGACATAGAAATACAACATCCTGATGTAGGTGTTATGTAACTAGAACAGGCAATAGAGATCACCTCTCCTGGTCTTGGTTCTCCACCCTTAACCTTCTGCTTATCATATGTCCAATACATTGGAGTTGAATAGTTTAAGAAGGGGCAGTTTATCAACAAAACATATGTATGATAGGTTACCCACATAGGTATCAATGCCTCAAAATGGACACTTATCTGAAGCAGTAAATTATCCACTGCAGCACTTTCATTTAAATTATAGCTTCAGTCAGAGCAATAATCATATGGCATATTCTGCACTTTTTTATCAGTTCTATTTTATTCAAATTAAAACTAATTGTGTGAATGGCTGTTTTTGCACTTAGCAAAATAAAAATTGCACAGAATTGTATCTCATGCCAGCCAGAGACCTAAATGAATTAAAGTTTTATATTCTTAGAGACAATTCTTTGAACATTAAAAAATTCACATTTCTTATCTTTGAGAAGCATACCATACAACAAGCATACCATGAAACATCTCCCAAAAGACGGCACAGTAGCTGTACATGTCACAATAATAGGAAGGAGGCATCTCAAACATCACTTCAGGAGCCATCCAGTTGTACACAGCATTCTCATTAGTGTTGGTTGTCACTGCATTCTTCTTGCCCCACTCACACTTGGACCTGTAGTAATTGATATTTTGTACATAAAGAAATGTTTATGCATAGTACTTAGATTACAGTTTATTCTCTACATATTACCTTAATCTTAATACATTTATAAACAGATGATTTTAGGTTTGTGATATCTTATATCAATATATTTTTTGTAACATTCACCTATAAAATGATTTTTTATCTTTTAAATGTTGTTCCGAATTTCTGGAACAGGAAACAAATAACTAATCAAGAAAGCTAGTCATCAAATCTGGTTAACCACGTGGTAAACACTTACGTTTCTATCATATATTCGAAGTTGCCAAGCTTGAATGTGTGTTCATTGATGACACTTATGGCATGGGATGTGATGGCACAGTGAATGAGCCCTCTGAGATGTATGAACACTAAAGCATTACACATCTGGATAGCAATTTCCTGTATGATTCCACTTGGCAGTCTCTCCATCTGTTAGAAATAAATATTCCAAAGAAAACAAACCCTGTCTTGACATCATGTCCAAGTATTTGCCTTGATATCTAAATTGTAAGACAAAGGCATTTGAACGCCTATGTTATGTGTTTACTGAAGGTTTATGCAATCTTTTTATGCAGGTAATCATCACAGCAGCACGTGTTTGGGGGCAGTAGCCATGATATAATTTTAAATAAAATTAATTACTTTCTTAATTAATGTACACTTAAATATAAAAGTAGTGCATATGAGTACGACATTATTCTTGTGTCTCTACAGATTAACCCTTTTCATTCATAGTTCATCTATAATTTTGAAAATTCACCTGAATTTTTTTTTCTTTAAAAGTGATGAAAGGATTTTAATATATGTATGTGCAACTTGTAATAATAAATTTTAAGCTGAACTAGTCACACACAAACCATAAACCAACCAGCTTACAATTTTTACACCACTTGATGCTCCACAGCCAATCCTAACGCTCACAATTGCTGTTATAATTTTTGGTGCATGCAGTAGCCTTGCCATTTTATCCATTAATCAAAAAAAAAAAAAATCCTCCACCTCCTCTATAAGGTTGTTTTTTGGTGTTATTGTTTGGTTTTTTGAAAGGGGGGGGGGGGGGGGGGGGGGGAGGGGGGTAAATTTGTTTTCTGCAGATGTATGTATATCATTGTTTGTTTGTTCTCATCCAAGTTGTTGTTTTTATTATGCCTTTATTATGACTAGATACGTTGATTCCATGTCTGGTGGTTTTGTCCCCACAATATGGCTTCTGGGAAATTGTCTTACAACACATTTATCTCATTTTTATATTTTTGACGTAACTAATTTTTCAATATATGCTGTACGGCATTTAAATAAATGCCCTATTTTCATTCAAGCCATGTGTTTGAGTTTTTCGGCGTAGCTGTCTAACCTCACTTTCGACCTACTTACAAATGCTGACTCAAGGCTAGCCTGAATGAATATCAGAGCGATTCCCATTGGTAGAAATTCCTAATAGCATCATATACCATAGTGTTTCTAATAAACGTCCTCGGGGTGGCGATATATAGTTATTTATACAGGTATTTAAGTCATAAACAAGTCTATATCAATGAGTGACATTAATGAATAGTCTCCCCTGAATAACCCCTAAATGCAAGTAGGTCCTTTCATTTGTTTTACTCGGTTTTTATGCTTGTTCTTTTTGGAGTGTATGTTGACTTCTTTGACTTTCAAGTTAACCATCATCAACAAACACTTCCATTTTCTTTTTTAAATAACAAATCTCTATAAGTATTTAAATGGATTTTAAGCTTATATTTGTGCAAAAGAAATTTCACCGTTTGTAACTGCATAATCTACAAAAGAACGGGCGATAAAGTCCAAGAATTCCGTCTATAAAGGACCTACCTACTCTTTGGAATACCTCGGATATTAACAAACAAGGGAGATAATTTCCAGTTTACCAATGTACCCCATTTCCTACAGTATTATTGTATATAGTGTATAAAATGTCACTTGATCCTACATTTGTTTAAACATCATCTCTGTCATATGCCGCAAAGCAGACCGTTCACTTCCGGCACGATCTAACTACTTCGTAACTTTAAGTGCCTATTACGTGAGAATTATGAGGCGCAGATGGAGCAAGCGACTAGTTTAAAAATGTACACCATTTTCATGCCATTCTTCTCACAAATTTATATTCAATAGAAACATAAACACAATAAAAATGTGTAAGTTAATGCTTCACAAACGCCGCATAGCCTTTTAAAAGAAATTTCTTGTTTTTCCTTTTTTTTTTAATCCGACGCCGTTTGTCTTTTTAAAGACATTTCTTGTTTCCCTTTCTTCCGTACAAGTCAAACCAGCCTACCACTTACACCCTGTCTGTGAACAATACATAAATAATCAAGTGATTAACCTTTTGATGTAAATAATTGTAGAGGGAGCCTTCTCCAATTCTCTCAAAGATGACAACAAGTCCATCTAGGTTGTTGTTCTGGCACACACCCATCAGTGACAGAATGTGGGGGTGCCTCAACTTGCTGAAACAAAGTTAAATCAATCTATAAAGTAATGGTGCAGAATTGTGAATAAATTAATGAAGCAAGTCACAACAAGTATATGTTCTATAAAACAGATAGTAGTTTTGCTTAGTTTTCATTTACCAAGTAAACACATCAATGAACACAGTCTATTGCTTAATGAAGGTTTTACTTTCTGAAACAGTTCATCACCTGTAAGGGTACCATAATGTTCACTTACCCTATGTGTTCTATCTCATTAATGAGAAGGTCTACCACTCCTCCCTGGTATGGGTCTACATCTCTGTGAAGCCTTTTGACAGTCACCTCAGTATACTCCCACCACATACTGCAACACAACAGACCTGGATCAATGGTACTATCCCCTGTGAACTAGACTTTCTTCACGCCAATTACAAATATTGTTTTATGTAACCTTTTCAACAGAGTAGTGAGTATACCTATACTTAACACAAACAATACATAAACATGTTTCTCCTCAATTTATTTGACAACTGGGACTAACAGCTCCCCCTGATAATGTGTTATATGTTTTGATAAATACGACTTATAGTAAATTGGAAAGTACACAGTACTTGAAAGATCAATAAAGGCATAAAACCAATTATAATTATAGCCATGGAAAAGAACAAATGACAATAGCCAAACACATACATGTACTGGGATCCATGTTAAATGAACCTGAGAATAATGTATGCTCTAGATGTAGCACTGCATTGCATTTTACCTTTCCATGACAGCAAACGCTCCGTTATTGTAGGTGTCCCCATCTGGATCATGTCGAAGGTGATTTTCACTGACTAACGGTATGGCAGAGAGAAAGCCTGTCTTGTTTGTACCATTACTGTACACCTGGAACACATGATAAATGATATATCAAGGACATAAATATGTAAGATGTTTTTCCATGAATAATACTTTAAAATACTAGAAACTAGCTGGTGACATTGACAACTTGATTCTAAGTTTTAAAATTTATGATGCTTAAATCAAAAGTGTGACTGACATTTGATAGCTTTTGTAATACATTTAGCTCATCAAAACAAGATTTGAGATGGTTTATTTTAAAACGATAACATATTGGATAAATGTGTTACTGGTAGTTATTTTTAATTGAACATCCTAATGTTTTAGCAACATACAGAAGGCCTTTAAAAGGCTGTGAAGTATTTTCACACCTCATTCAAAAGAAACTTAAATACCAATTATGAATGACATAGATAAATTGAAGCATGTTTCAGGAGGTACCTGACCAAAGCCCAAGGAATGGTGTGATGTTGCCATTCTTTGCAGATTTTCATGAATGGATGGTCTACCTATTGTTTCTCGAATAATCTTGGTTACTGTATTTCTTCTGTTATGGGCTCTGGTAAGATAAAAACAATTTTTTGTTAAAATGAGTTGCAAGTTTAAGGTACAGGTTGAGCCCCCCACACACACACACACACCCCCCACACCCCTCCCTCCCAACTGCCAAAAGATACTTATAATAATTTTCATAAATTAAAAACAGTGAGAAAGTTGTATTCGGTTTACTCCAAATACCAGTACATGTCATAATACATCTCCGGTATTCCAGAAATTGAAATTTTACTGGGAAAGCATGCCCCTGGTCCCTGATATTAGCAAAAGCATTTAAGTGTACAAAAATTAGCTTTTGATTCAGCCATTTCTGGTTTTTAAGTGGTAGTTTTATGGCTTTGATTTTTTTAATGGAGGTTACTTGGTGAAAAATTCAATAATCTAAATCATAAAGTAAGGTTGTTAAGTCATGCTTCTTCTGCATACTGAACATTTAAAGAAATTCCTCAGCAGCAACCACACACCCCACACCCCGAGTAAAATTTAAAATTCTAGATCCACTTCTGACCTTTTGTTCTTTTTTTTTCTGTGGAAATATTAAACTTTGAATGAGAGCATATGTTAACCTTAAAGCCAACTTATTAAATGCTACCAAGTTAATTTTGCTTTAATATAAAAGGTTTTTTAATTAATAGATGGCTTTTTGTCTTCACCTGTGTAACGTTTTTGAAGATGCTTTCCTCATCAGCAGGTCCTGACCAGACGTTGACATGGCAAACAGACGAGTTTTGTCTAGGAACTCAAGCATCTTCATGCGTTTCTTTGGGACTGGCTGTAGTATAGCCCAATCCTTCACACTGCGACCATGGTTGTCATGTAGGCGCAAGTCTCCACCTTCATTAAGTAGCTTCATCAGCATCTTCACATGTCCAGCAAAACATGCTGCATGTACTGGAGTGAGACCTGAGTTGCTTTTTCTAACAAAATAATCATCATCATCATGAAAATCCTCATTACATATATCACCATTTATCATCATGATACACTATGATGACGATACACTATTGTTCTGTGGAAACCAAAACTTTTAGACATCAAGATGCAAACATATTCTGCATAACTGTTACTGAAATAATCATTTCTTAATTATCAACACAGAGAAAAGAAAAAAAAAACAAAAATATTCAACAGTTTGAGCTACATTTTAATTATTATAACATATTAAATATTGCTACCTAAAGGACCAAAAATATAATGACATATAAACTACACAAGCATTAAAAGTTGTCAAAGAAATAGAAAGCTGCACATAAAAACAATTCAAATTCATAAACCGTTCAAAGTAATTTTACTTAACCATAGTTTAAAGGTTTGCTGAACAACTTACTCATTGGGATTGGCTCCTGCTGCCAGCAGATATTCTACCACACTGTCTTTACCTTGCAAGGCAGCACAGAACAAAGGTGACTGACCCTCATCATTTGGATAATCCACATGTATTCCTGTGTATATGGATATAAAAAAGTAAACTAAAAGAGGCAACACATGTGGAGACTTGTAAGCAAGCAGTAAAATTATGAACTTCCTAGTATTCAGGCAAACCTTTAAGGTTGGCGTCCCAGTAGGGAGGTCTTCTAGCTGTTGATGGCTCTTCCTAGACATCTGGTTGTGGTATTTCTTGAGCAATATTAGCTGTTTTAGCTGGAAGTTGTGCTAACAACTATTATTGCATTGCTGTGATGTATTACAAAACAACAGAACACCAGACAAACCTTTTCACATGGGGAAATGAAAGTTAATTTTTTAAAGAACAATAAACCATTATTTCAAAATAATGTGAAGAAAGTAATGTCTTCTATTCTACACAAACTTGCTGGGGTGGGTTAATATTGTTTCAAAAAAAAGTTTAATTCTACAGGCACCAATAATGCCTAAATATTTATGCATGCATCCTAGTAAATGATTACAAGCCAAGGAAAACGTGTTGAGTTGTACCTTTGTCTAACACCCGTTTCACTGCCTTCTTGTTGCCATGAATAGCAGAATAATGAAGAGTTGTACCCAGGGTGTCGCTAGCATCAATATGACCAATAGTAATCAAATGTTCTGCCATTATCTAGAAAAAATGCAACAAACATTTTAAAAATTGTCCAGCCCATCGTCAAACAATGGAAACTGTTGTTTGTATGTTTTTGTTTTTATTCTGTAACCGATTATCGTAACTTTTAATCTAAATTAAAATTTGAATAGTTAGAAGTAGAAAGAAAGATGCACAATAGATAAACTATACAACTTTTGTGAACCAATAAAAAAAATAGGGTTAAATGCTGTTAAGAGGACCCCAAAAGTTATCTCATTAGAAGTTTGTATGTGATGTGCAAGATCTGTTGGTCTGTAATATTTGAGACATAACTGTTACATGAAAGAAATGCTGTGTTGGGGTGACCATTTAGATTTAATTCCAGGCTAAAATGCATATATGGCTACATTTCACCATACGTTTTGTGATGCTGGTGTGGCCCACAGGTGGCCCTGTTAGCTCAGTAGGTAGAGCTCCGAAACGGTGATCAGAGGGGTCGTGGGTTCAGTACCCCTATCGGGTGCTCATTTTTTCCTTGATTTACTTTACTGGTGTCAGAAGTAAAGGGAAGCCTGGTCTGGCTGTCCTGAGTAAGGCTTGGGCCCAGAAAGATAAGAGGGAAGGAGTGTAGTGCCGGTGTGGTGGAGGGGTCCACAGGTGGCTCATTAGGTTAGCTCACTGGTTAGAGCTCTGGAATGGTGATCCAGGGTCATCATTTTGATCAGCATATCGGGCGCTCACTTTTCCCTTGATTTACTTTGGTTTGTCTAAAACTTCATTTAAAGGAATTCATTTAGGGAATGGGGGAGCAGTGGCAGAAGCCCCTGCAAATGTGTTGCAAATGAATTGCTGAAATGGGAATGCGACTTAACCTTCCATCAAGTTAAGCCACTGTAAGTATGATGGATCTATTTATAGGGTGAAATTTATTGAAAACTATCTATGTAAAGTAAAATTTTCTCTCCATGTTTTCCCCCAAAAAACAATACTGTAACAGTTCACAATGACACGTTTCTAAATAAACTTGGGCTTTAGAAAATAAAAAAGGCTCATTTTTATTTGGAATAATACTTCTTATACCTGATCTTCCACTGTCGAACATTTTGAAAACATGTCTTCGGCTTTCAGTGCTAAAATCAACAATTCATTTAAAAGAAACGGGCGCTATGTTTTTTCCTTAGCATAATAGAACCATTTTACAGCAAGAAAAGTGTTTACTGGAGATTGAAAGACATTGTAAAATACAAATAACAACCAAACAACAGGTCTGCACCAAAGAAGAAAATCCTATCTATCTGTGTTCACATATAACATGGAAAAAGTAAAGACAGCGAAAAAGCATAGTTCTTCGGCAGACGACATTTAAATCCATATCATCTGAATGGTTGTTCGTGAAATTCATTCGTCTGTGCCACACTGATTCTTTCGTTTTTGATCGGTAACAACCGACGTGATAACTCGGAACTCCTCGGGTAATTCCGACACACTTTACGAGTTTTTGTTTTGTATTTTGTAACGTCTCAAAATCTGGTCTACACGTATTTTTGTTTGTTTCTTTTTAAAAGCCTATTCCAGTTGTAACGGATGTAAATCATAGAGCTAGATAAAGCTAACTTACAAAGTAACTTTTAAGACAATTTTTTCAGCAAAAACTGTCAAAGTATTCTAACTGGGTCAAGCTAAACGAACAGTGTTTATGAACTGCCAATATATGGCATGGTTCAGAGATGGCAACCTTAGCTAAAATGCCTGAGCTCCTCTGCACGAACCAGCCAGCCATATTTGTAATATTTCGATTTTATAAAAATATTTCTTTTTACTTCATTTATTTCTAACAATATAATTTAGTTATCCTGTCAGTTTGTAAATTTTAGAGAAATGTTACAGAAAATATAGACAACCGGTTTAGATTTTTAGGAAGTTAAGATATTTAGGAAAGAATTGCTAATGCCATGGGATTGTAACTACTCTAACGTGCGCCGAGCTGTGCGCACACAGACCAATACTGGGATCTAACTATACAGATATGAAATATATACAAACTCCCGAGCTAAATACAAAATATATTACAAACAGTTATTTACACGGTCCGTCTCGGTCCAACACCCAGTCTTACTTGGACCCATACACACAAACCTAACATAAACACGGACCCGTTCACCAACACGCAGTACTGACTGATGCTGTACTCAGTACCGACGCAATCAAACATTCATTCCTATATACAAATTATAACGCGCGGTCGTCACTACCGACTAATTCATTGCTATGTCTTAACGCTTGAGGCAACAATCACCCAATCCTGTACTGAGTCCTATACTACACTATATATATACCCAGTCCCTATTTATAACGCGGTATGACCCAAACATACAGACTCGCTCCTACACTCGGTACAACCCAGTCTGTATAAACTACCATATAACTAACACGGGCCCACACCCGATCCAACACTCAGTCCTACTATGACCGAGTACAACGTCAATGGGTTAAATCAACTGGCTTCGTATTATTTATTACTACTGCGACCCGGTACTATGTATATATAATGGGGGTTCAGAGAAGCTGCATATCTGAACGAGGATTACATGTATGTCTGAATCCAAGTTGCACGTTTGAGTTTTTCCTAATAGCCCTATACTAACCAAAGTCCCAGTAAGCAACCAATATATAAGCAGCTTGCGCTTTCGATGTGATCAACTTGAAGGTCAGCACCATTCTAACATTCTCCAGTAATGCACGCTCTTTTATACCCAGCCGCTGGTACCCGTTCTACAAAATCTACTGGATCCATCACGAACATCATATTAATTATGCGGCAAGAGTCAACTCTCAATACGGTCCGTGTATATACCGTATTTTCATTTTTCATTTTTGCTTTTCTAGTAAGAAAAACGGAAAAGGTACAGGGTCCGTGTATATACCGTCTTTTCATTTTTCATTTTTGCTTTTCTAGTAAGAAAAACGGAAAAGGTACAGTATGTCTTTTTTTTTGTTTTTCTATATCGAATTTAAAAAACAAAAAAAACAAACATATATATTTCAAACCGTTTTCCTAACGAAAAAATGTAGCTGAAAAAAAGACAACTATAACCGTTTACCGTTTACCGTTTCACAAAACGAAAAACGAAAAACGAGTGGCGCTGCGATCACTTGGCCCGGCAAGGGAAGTAACTAGCATGACAAGATACACAACTTTCAATGGTGGCCAGAATAAGTGCTGACATTCATCTTTACTGGCGTTGATATTATTTGGTAGGCATTATTTTCATGGTAAAAATACATTTTCTTTCTGTAATAGACACATTTGCCGATTTAGAACATCACGCGTCAATGATGATCCTTTAACAAACGTTTAGCAGAGTTGAGAAAAAGCCTTCGGTCACAGAGTCGGAAGCAGGTTGGTCTGTGTTGTATTTCTACAGTTGTAGTTGTACATTACTTACGTTCATATCAGTTATTAATATCCATTTCTTTCAAACATTTAGTATGTTTTATATACTTCATCTATGTATATACGATCATGCTTTAATATATATAGACTAGAGAGAATATTAAAACATAAACAGACCAGTTCTGGGATGTGTATTCTTAAATTCTGGGAAATAAGGCTAGATCGATAAGAATACAAGGGTATTTCAAGACCAGAGAGGTAAACTGTGGATATTCCTCTAATAAAAAAGTGGTCATATAAACTTCCAACCAGGTCAAGTTTCAAAGCACTATGCAGTGACAAAATTATTGGCATTTTAACATTTTGATTTTACATATAGAATAGAGAAAATCCAAAACAAATTTCTGGGTAGGCCCACCTGCACACCACATGTCAAGAAAACTAAACTGAAAGTTCTTCTGACATGAATGTTCTTGCCCTGACCGCAACTAAATTCAAGGGGTATGGAATAACAGTTGATGACTTCAACCACTTTGCCAGGACAACAACTCACCTAAGGTCAAGATTTCTCAGACCACAATGTTGCAAAGCCAAAATGCAATTCCAACTCTTATTGGTGGCTTATTGACAACTGTCTGTTATCATTTACTGGTACAGCCACAACGAACAGTGTGGGCTGGGAGGCTATGTAACAACGGTTGTTAATATAGAAAATCTGGTGTACTGCTTTCCTCATGTTAAGTGTCGTACTGTACTGATCAGAACAGTGTTTTTGTCTAAAAACAGACAGCAAGATGAACTGGAATTCTGTTGGTGCTGTACCCATTGGTGAAGCGAGACACATTCCATCAAACAAGATGAACATTGCACAACACAGCTGAATACTGCTATAAATTTTTATTGTTTGTAGTTCAGAAAAATAGTGTGTGTTGGGGTGGGTGGGTGTAAATCTGCAAACAGTCTAAAACTCAAACTGACTCAATTAGGGCAAGTTATCAAACAACTGAGCTAACCTGGCTTCTTACACATTTTCTCCTTATCCTTCACTTACATAGACCCTGGGCAACTTGAAATATCCTCAAACTTCCACAGACAATACTGTACAAGCAGCTCACATGCACTCTTCTAGCACTTGTAACAGATAAACCACGATCATGTATGTTGGCGTCTAATAGGGCATATAGAGAAAAATATGCAGCAAGTCAGTGACTCAAACCCATGACCCTTTGCTAAAGGGGCAAATGCTTTGCAGACTGAGCTAATTGGGCAGCTAACACTTTTACACATTCTCTCCCTATCAAGTCTGAATACTTGGCTACAATTCAATGAAAATATATCATATACCAGTATTACAGTCTTTGTTGTTGTCTTTTTTCTTCCATTAATTGTTTACATGAATAGAATATTGATCAATCAACTTGTGAAAGAGGGCATAAACAATGCCAAGGCTATCCAGGGATTGGTGAATTTATTGCTAATCTACTTTCAGCAGCAGACACTTTCACCAAAGGTTGACAACTCTATGAATGCTGCCATCAATATGGTGGATGACCCACCAATGACCAAAACACAACAAATTGTAAGCAGAAATATCTGATAAGAGTAGATTTACATATTACAGTTGCTCAACTTTGGTATGTTGGTAGATATGCAACAACTACTTGCATTTCAGAATCTTATTTCTTACACAGGTCTCTTTCTCACCTGTAATGATGTGTGTTTTTTTATGCAGTAATTGATTGGAAATGTGGTTTGTGAACATTTTTTTATTGTCACATTTGTTAAATTAGCTGTGACCTGACTAAGGTTCAAACCACATAACCCTTCATCCAGAATTGTGCATTCTACCACTGGACTATCCTGCTCCTAGGATTACTTTATCCATTTGAAATTTTGCCACATAAATTTGTGTACATTATATATATATATATTGCTTTGTGGTTTGTTTATCATTTCACCAGCCATATTTCAGTTACCCAGAAATAGTTTTTACTTGAAGCTGGTATTGTGCTGACTTCAATGTGAAAAACTCGCAATGAACACCTAACATGACACCTGGGTGACAAGTTTTGGTATTTTGGTATTTGACAGGAATTAAGAGTTCCTAAATGCCATGGAAAAGACCCCGCAGGCATACACAGGGTGCAGCCAGCAACCTTCTACCTGCTACCTCACCATAGATGGCTTAACAATGACTATCCTGATGGATGCATGCATATACAGCTTAAATTAAAGGTAAAACAATGTACAGTAAACACTGCAGTGCTGAAATTAAAAATAAATTGAAAATTATTGTTAATCTGTTGCCTGGAGTGAGATAATTTTATGTCAGCTAGTGTAATTTACTACTACTAGTACCAATAACTAGTCTGTACAGGGAAGTAGCTTCTAAAATTCACAAGTATGGTTATTTTTTTAATTAAATATTTGCTAAAAAAAGTACAAGTTTGTTTTCAGTGCAGCATTGCCAAATTCTTGTCTAAAATATGGTTTCCATAAAATTTAACAAGTGAAAAAAATTCTGGGAAAATGTCAATATAAAGATGGTTGCCCATCAAGCATGTAATTTTAGAGTTCAACCTGTCAATGATGATCTTATTTGGCAACATAGAAATAGCATTAATTGGCCCATTTGTTTTGCATGGTCATGGATAATTGTACCGAGTCATAGCAGATTTTTGTGTAATCTCACAAGACTACACTTTGTGGTTTATGAAGAGAAACAAAAGACCAGTAACCAGTTTTTGTTTGTTGTCTGCCAGTAAATTACTGATTGGGATAGGTTTGCGAAATATTTTTCCACATATTTTTATGTTATCACTCATCATTATATTATCATACATATATTTACAAAATTGTCTCTTTTAGTCAGGTGCCTAATTAAGTATTTCGTATAATTAAATTTTAAATATTTTAATATATTTTTGCTCATGCATTATTTAAATAACAATTTCAGTTGTGCTCCTTGATGACCAGTGTAGTTTTGGCTGCATATTTGCCCAATGATGGTGCTTTACATGACAATTGGTAAGGTATGATTCAAATTCAATGATTATAACCAGTTAGCAAGTAATATTAATTACCTCATATATTTCTAAATGAAGAATTTGAACAAACAAATCGAGGTGTCTGTGGCAGAGTGGTTAGAGTCGCTGACTTGTAACTCCTCAGCCCCTCATTGCATGGGTTCGAGTTCTGATCGGGGCAAATACTTTTAGGTGGGAAGGTTTTCTGGCTAACCTGTGCTTACCCAGGCTTAAGTCTATGGTCTTCCTCCACCAATAATGAGCGGGAAATTACCAACATGACATTAATTATGTTGGTGTGATGTAACCAAAAAAAAATCATTAAAACAACTACAGTTACATGTTTTGAAATATCCGCATTTTCCTTGATAGTATTAAAAAATGTATTGGCAGCCTAGAAAAATGTATTTGCAGCACAATCATTTTGGCAGCAGAGAAGACATCTAGTTGGCCATGTCTCCAAAAAAGTAAAAAGAGCTTATTCTATACACTAATCTATAAAATCAACATTGCCCTCAATATTTAAGTGTCCTGGGTTAAACTCTAAACAATCTTACAGTGTCCTGGGTAAAACTCTCTCTCTCTGTCTCTCTTGCTCTCTCTCTCTCTCTCTCTCTCTCTCTCTCTCTCTCTCTCTCTCTCTCTCTCTCTCTCTCTCTCTCTCTCTCTCTCTCTCTCTCTCTCTCTCTCTCTCTCTCTCTGTATGGGTATCCTTTTGATGTATTAATGATTTAAGTAGTGAAACTGTAGAGAGACATGTGTGCAAATCCTGTCAACCTAGACATGCTCTATCAGGTCATTTGGTTATTTTGACATAGACAGAATTTTTACTTGTAATAAGATATTTGATAATTTTAATACCATATAACTTTAAAAACATTAATTATATCCTATATTTTGACTAGTTTTGCAATGTATAAGGAAGTTTTCATACCATTAACTTTAAAAACAAGTAAATATGTCATGTGTGGTGGGCTCTTTAAAAGGGGTAGTCTTTTTTTATGTTTTCTGTACATTGTGTGCACCCATTTTGAGATTGGAAAAATGGTGAGGGGAAACTGCTCAACATAGAAATGATTGGGAAAAATAATTAGCCAGAGTTGTAACATATTTATGTATAAAATCTGGCTTAATGAAGAGGGTTTGCACTGTATGTTTGGATTATCAATAAACAATTATAAAATATAAAATTCTACAACTGCATTGTTACATGAGAAAGTATAGTGATGCAATCTTTAATGGGAGGTTAATATCAATTTCATCTTCTGTGTTCGGCTCCAGGTACGGGAGGCCCCGGGTTCGATACCAGGCCGCGACATACCAAAGTCGTTAAAAAAATGGTAGTGGTATAGCCCCCTTGCTAACGCTCAAGCAAATATAAGGGTAGTTCCACAACTGGTTGGCCCGGTGTCAGGATAATGTGACTGGGTGTGGTATCATGCCAGGTGTTCACAGCATGCTATACACAGTGAAGGCAGCACTATATCTGCTTCAAGTGGACACCGTCTCCAGATAACTGAAATACTGTTGGTGGGACGATAAACCCATAAACAAACAAACATCTTCTGTGTGATTGATAGCAGTTAGCAAGAAGGCTAAATAGATGTCAGGCATTAAGGGGTGTTGGTTGGCGTGAACCACTGTTATATTGAATATAAACAGTTTTTAAATAACTTTTTTGGTATTTTCAGCAACTGTGGTCTTCCAAAGTGATCTGAGGTTGTTCAGCCTCACCCTGCCATGTGGTCTCCAAGAATGGAATATATTTGTCCCTTTATTTATCACTGCAAATAAAACATTGCTTGCTGCTTGAGACAGTAAATTGATAAGACACAGTGTGTCACAGCACCTTCAGCTTAACAGTTTCCTTGTTGTAAACATTTACACAGCATATAAGAACAGCTATCCATGTTCATGTGGTTAACTCGGACAATGAGCAGAAAAGTTTATTAACAGAATTATACCTTGATGACCAGTTAATGCTCTATCAATAAATTCTCCTTTTACAGAATTCTTCTGTGACTTTTTCACAGGAGCTGGCTTGGCAGTGCCCAAACATACTCTGATAGAAGGTATGACACATCATTTGTTGTAAAATGCAATGATGATTAAATTAAAACATTGTTATTCTGTGGGGTACCTGTGGCTGAGTGGTAGATTCACTGACTTAAACTGTTACTCCTCTGACTGCTTAGTCTGTCACAGCGTAGGTTCGAGTCCTGATCAGGGTGAAGGACAATGGGGGAAGGTTTTCCAGTTGACCTGTGGTTATGCAAGTAGATCTACCCAGACATTTGTCTGAAGTCTTCCTCCAACTAAATAACTACTTACTTCTGAGATACTGGATGTCACTAAAAATTACTGTATCTTGTCAATGCAATATATTTAAAAAACAAAACAATAATTGTTAATTCATTCTTTTTTATCATAAACTTGTGCTCTTAATGCCAAAAGGTATGTCTTTCAAATATGTATACACTGGGTACTCTATACATCATGCTGTCACACATTATTTTACTTTAGAACTATATTCACAATAATTGATTGTGAAGACTTGATTATGTAGGGTTTTGTAATCTTTTACATATGTCCATACAAGTTCGATACATATCATTTAGCTATGGTCATTTCTGTGTATATTCTGTTTGATTTTTTCTTTTAAATTTTAATCAGTTAAATCAACCTTTATCATCAGTGTTTTTGTTTTTAAAAAAATGTATTATCCAAAAATTTTTGGCAATGGTCTGTCTTAACAAAAATCTGAACATTTTAAACAGTATTGTTGTATTTTTAAAGCCATAATAATGCTGCCAGACTCAATGTTTTACCTCCCCTGTAAAACTTTTAAATGGTATTTTGTTTAGAAAAAGTACTAGAAAACTTATTGGTCCATTATTTTAGGAGCTGTAAATATGCTAGCCAAAAAAAAAGAAGAAAGACTTTCATAAATACATAAAAGGGGAAACAATAAAAAAGCATGGTTTTTGTATTATTTAAACCCAAGACCTCAAGTATGTCAGTCTAGTGCTCAACCAAGTGCGCCTTCGTGCATGTTTTTATATAGTTTTATTCTACATTCTGACTTGCATAGTGTTGATAAACATTCAACATAACCTAAATGATAATAATAACCAGTCAGGCCCTGGAAGAGATAAATCATTTTCTTTCAGCTAATATTCTGTGCCATATACCGTACTTGTTGTTATTAATTGTTATTGTAATATGGGAGCTAGTAGGATAACAAAATAAGCAGCATACATAATCATTCCAGCTTTTACTGATGCGGCAGTATTTGATGTTCTGGCATTTGATATTGTTTTACAATTAAAAACATCAATGAAACTTGGCAACTGTCTTAAACACATTTAAGCAAAGAGTGTTTTAGCTGTGAGGGATGTCTCAGAAGTTTGTATAATGACACCCTGCTTAAAACATTATATGTATTATATTGTAATTTTTAGCTCAGTAGAAAAGTAAATTGTGTAATCTTAAAAATAGAGTAAATAGGGTTTTGTTTTTAGATTGAAATACCTGTGCTACATATCATTTAATAGCCATGGTAATGCTATACTCTCTGGCTGTATTTATGAACATTTCATTTAACATTATTAAAGGACTCAAAAGTAAAGAACATTCAAAGTTCAGGGAAAAAAAATGCATATTAATCTTCTTTGTTGATGCCATTTTAGAGGTGCAAGGAATGATTGCAAAACAAAATTATTTTAAATCGGGCGTCATCAAAGTTACATCGTTTTGACATCGGTCCAATGTACAGAAATGTGTGCTGCACTAAGGTTTGAAACTCATTGTGGAAAGACACCGATAAATATGAATGATATGATTAAACAAGAAAGAAATGTTATCATTTTCAAGCACATCTGTTTTTACAACCATAATTAAGGTGACTGGCAGGCACATTGTTTTACCTTCTCCAATAAAATTTTAAATGCTTAGTGTTTTAAAAGAACTAATGGAAAAAATATTTGGCAGACACAAAAAATGCAATAGAGCAACAAAAAATGCTTGTTTTTGTATGATTCCAAGCTAGGACTGTGCCTGGTACCTCTCCTTGCGAAGCAGAACCTGTCGGGAAAGATGTTCACGGAACAGCCAGTAGACCTAGAGTAGCATAGCCAGTGGACCTAGAGTAGCATAGGCAGGAGCACTGGTAAAACACTCTCACCGTGCACTTCATTGTTAACCTCAAAATACCCCTCCTCTATCAACTGCAATGCATTAAGGTTTTAAAAGTTTTAAGATTTTTGCCACTTTTTATAATACAACAAAATATCTACACCATTTTAAAAAGTCATTTTGTCTTAGTTCTGGACCCCAACAGATATGTTGACCGTAAGAAATTACCATGATTCATTAGCCAAACATGCTACCAAAATGTATATAAATAAAAACTCTTTTTTCTGATTAAAAATAGACTCCAACTTCCATTGATATCATTCACAATATTTCACATCATATTAAACTGTGCATAAGTATGAAAGTTTATATGTGTCTCATAAGCAACCAAACAATCCTGTGGAACAAGCCTTATAAATATGGATATAAAAATGGACATAAAACAGTACATAAAAAGAAACATATACCTGCGTGAATATTAAAAATGTTTTTTGTTGTTTTTTTCAGTGACAAACATGTCGTTGAGAACCAGCCTTGGTGCCTGACAGAGCGGCCAAGGAATTTCTGTGATTCTTTATCTGTCTTTTCTGTGATTATTTCTGGGTGATAGAAATAATAAAGAATATACACACCATACAAGTTTTTTTTAAAGTTAAAGAATGCCCTTATTTGCAACTTACATGTGTTACTTTACAGTTTGTATGTAAACTTCTGGGTTTTTAAATGGTGCATATCAATATTCTGATGGAGTCCTTACACTGTATGCTTCTGTTAAGCTGCCTCACAAAAATAAACGCTTCAATTGGAACTCAAACTCTAGGAACTTGAGATTACTTAGCCACGTTCCCTTAGCTACATACATGCCGCTCAATCTGGGTTATAAGAAGCGAAGACTTTGTTAAACCCTACCTGTTGGAAGACTGGTGTAAATAGTGATTGGGCATATAGTTGTCCCATTTCAGTTCATCCATGGATGTTTAGTTTTTGATAAATTACTTTTGAAAGAAATAGGAATAAAATGGGCTTTTTAATTTCTAATTTAAAAGGATGGAATGGAATATAATTTTAGACATGTTCTTGGATTAGTTTACAACTTTATTTATAAAATCCTTATTGTTCAACAAATATCTGTAGATATTCAGAAATTGATTTATGTATGATCGAGTAACAACTATTATTTACTTGATTGGTCATTACATGACAACTTGAAGGATGTGTCTTTTTATTCATTAGGGCTTAACAAAATACTGTTTTTTGTCCAAACAAATAAACAGTGAAAGACGGGTCAACTATGTTACAGGTCACTTTCAAGTTTCTAGAAACTTCTGAAATTAGGCGAATTTTTATTTTGATGAATTTTTTCTAATCAAATCAATGACACTGAATTAATTCAAGATTTTCATGTAATTTGCAATGTTATTATAGGAAACACATAGTGATGTTTTTGCTAGTTATGCTAGTTGCCTTGAGTTTCATTTTTTTTGCATTGTATAACATTGTTCCCAAAAAAGTCTTGGTAAAGGCTTGCAAAGAATAAACTGCTTACTTGTAGATAAGTGTTTTCATTTCTCAGTCCATGTTTCATTACAATCCAATTTGTTGTGTGTATGTTTTCTACATGTCTGATGTTTTTGAGTTATTTGAAATGCATGAATGGAACGCAATTATAATAAAAAAGATAAACCTTATTTCGTTTTTCACATTATTATCAATACCATTTTGATTTTCTTTTGTTGAATGTTATATAATCATGATTAAAGGAATGTTATCAAATTATAATGTACTTATTCAAAGTTGGACCTTCACAAACATTAAATAAATATATTCATTCATGACTGAGAGCAACATTGAACATAAGCTAATTTTTTTTAACCGAAGTAAATATATAACCATGCAATGAATAACAGATTTCTGTTTTATTCAGTTAGGAATGCAAAGGTGAATCTACAAACAGACAATAAGGTGAACTACTGTTATAAGTACATACGTTGAGAAGGTAAAATTCATAGAACATTTCCTGTAATGATAATGCACAATCTACCAGTTATTAAAATACGTAAGCAAATGGTAATTTAATATAAGTAAAACAATATCCATTGTACATAATTATAATTATATCCTAACAAGTTTTTGTCACAATTTACATTTACCTGTTTACCTTTGTCTAGAGGAAGAATAAATTTAAAAAAGTCTGGAAAGTTTTGATAGGACCTTTTCTTAATAACCTAGTAAATGCCTGGCAGAAAAATGCCGTATAGGCACACTGCATTTTGAGGTTAGATCGATATATACATATACAGTTGTTATGTCTACCATATAAGCATGGCACAGAAATATAATTTAAAAGTAATTTTACATGTATACATTAAATATAAAATGTCTTCTTTGATTTCTATTCTATTTATAACACTGGTTTATTGTTATCTCTAACATATTTTAGTACCGTATTAAATTTATATATCTATGATAGAAGTAAAGATCTGCTGACTTTATTGTCATTGTCCTTATTTTTAATGCCGCTTTAATGCCTTGTATAATACATTAAAGCTAACCTTATGAAATTTATGAAGTAAAATACTGTATTAAAGTAAATATGTTTTATTCCAAAGACTGAAGTGTGACATCTTAAGATCGCGGAAAATCAATCGCATTAACATAACATGTTATACTGAAGCATGATAACCAGGTAATGGACTTTGTACCAATGTATTTCTGTCCTTATTTGCTGCCATGATTAAATCTACAGATTCATAAAATGCGCTCTATCGACGGAACAGTTTGCATGCATTTGCTCCAATGCGAACTGATAATATATAAACGTATACATTTAGTCGCTGAAATTGTTCATCCACCAGATCGTCGTTGCGCCGGTGGGTCAGCCAGACATGTGTTAAGAGTCTTTCTAATGAGAATTTCAAACCATTTGGTCGACATAGATAAAACTTTCTATTTTAACCTGAAATTTGAACATTTTGTGTTAAATGGTTACACGCAATTTTGTTTATTAGTATATTTAACCGAAGATTATCAAACTAATAATTCTGTTATATCCTTTTATATATCTCCATTTTGTACCGACTCTTGTTTATATGAAACTAAGTTTTTATTTACATTGTATATACATGCCTTGCAAATATACCAATTCATGTACAAAAACACCCGATCATACATGTACGTACGCGTGAACCCTCTCTCTCTCTCTCTCTCTCTCTCTCTCTCTCTCTCTCTCTCTCTCTCTCTCTCCCATCTCCCTCCCTCCCTCCCTCCCTCCCTCTCTCTCTCTCTCTCTCTCTCTCTCTCTCTCTCTTTCTCCCTCTCTTGTTGTTTTCACTTTGTTTAGCATGCCATGAACACCCTGCATTATGCCATACCCAGTCTAAAATATGTCTATAAGAGCAAACAGTATATGAAAGTCCATACGCAGACATTCAATAACAATAATTAAATAACATGCATAAAACCCCATATACGAAATCTAAAATTAATTAACTTAGAAGAAAATGCCTACTGGGTTGAACTAATCGGATACATTGACTGTCAAGTAGACCTATGTACAAAAGTAAGTTTTTATGTTCTAATGCAAACTTCTTGTTTGACATTTCTCATTAAGTTTCCACTTCACGTTTCTCATTTAGTTTCCAATTTTCATATTTCTATCACGTATTTTCCACTTATAATTTTATTTCTCGTTTATTTCATTTTTTTAATGTTTTTCGTCTATACTTGGATATATACAGAATGCTAACAGAGCTCGTGCATAAAGAGTGCGGAATCAAGAACGATTGTTCAGTAGGTGGTAATTATAAAGCCTATAATGGCGTCACTTGAGCCTAACCATGTGGAGGTGAGAGAAAATACTGAACGACATGGTTAGACAAGGTGTCTACATTTCTTAAACTTATTACAAGGAACAACGAGAGTTTTCAGAAAGTATATTTTGGAAATTCTTGGTTGAAAATGGTGTTGGCAGAGGAGGGCCTCTAGTCTAGGATGAAGTATTGGGAACCGCTTTGCAATCGACTGTGGAAAAGGTGAAAATTTGTAATATTTTAAAAGTGTCGTATCACATATACATCTTTAAATACATGATGTTTGCAAATAGGCATGTTTCATATGTTTTGTGTCATCTGTATTAGAAAGAGTTCTGCCAATAATATGTTTAGTGGTTTTATAACGATACAAATATACAATAAATGCCATTGTTCTCATACGTAATGCAACCTCCAACATAAGCGGAACATCAACTCTAGATATACACGTTATATTTTCTTGAATTATCTTGTGCTAAAGACATCAGTTTCGCACTACGTATCATGTACTATTTTAGAGACTTCGGACAACATGCAGACTTTGCAGCGTCATCATAAAGTAGATCTGAAACTGTTTTAAAATGATAGAACATTTTTGGATGTAAATTTTCTTGCATACAGTCGTTTGTTCTTTTAGTTGAATAAAAAATCCAGAAAATAACATTGAAATACTTAAAAAAAATTCTACTTCACCAAGGTGAACGTTTCTTTAGTGTGACGCTTTCAAAATGATTAAGTTCTTCAGGCCTGTGATGTATGATTGTATTGGCAATAATCAACATAAAATATGTCACTATTAAACAACTTTGTCATACTTAAATATCATTTCCATAAATATATAATACTTGTAATTGCTTGTAAATAAGTGCACTCTGTCACAGCCTTCGTTAATTAGATATGTTTTAGATAAGATTAGATTAGCTTTTCACAGATTGTTTTAATATGTGTTAAAGGCTGTCCTTCATACGGAAGAAAAATAAGTCCGGCGTCAGAAGGAATAAACGTGTCAGAGGGGAAAGTTGGTAGGGCACTTCAAGAAGCACACAAACCCTATAATGTAAAAAGGCATCAAATATTCATTTTTCTTTATTGCTTATCAAAATATATACAAGACGGTAGAATAGACATTGAAGGCATTTTCACCGACCAGCGACGGTACATGGAATAATTTAGTTGTGCTGAAGAACCATTATTTGGCCAAGTCCTCTTAATCAAGATGTGGCCAGGCAACAATTTGAACAATACTTTTACTGTGAAGTCTCTGACCTAAAACATTTAATAAACAGGTTGAAAACATGGACTATCCGCCTTTGCAAGAAGCTATGCTGAAGCTTATTGATCTCACTAGATATGTTGCATAGGCACGTTTCTCTATTCATAACAGCACATTTAAAATCATTAATTAAAAATGATGTTCGCACAATCACATATTGCTTTGGGCTTAACTATTTAAATAATTTGTGTTTGATAAAAATGATACGTGGATAATTTCACCTTGAATTATCATTACACTCGTTACCTACACATTCCGAAATAACCATAATCTATTATATATTTTGCAGTATACCAAGAAACTAACTAAAAGGGTATGTGTTGGATAGTGATGTGGTATTAAAAATAATGGCAATACGTGATTCAAAGCATATTATTTAAGAACAATTAATTAATGCTTGCTCAAAGAGCATTCACTTTATATTAAAATCATCAATGTTTATTTAAGGAAAACACACATGAAACAAACTTAACTGAAAATGTAATAAAATATTAAAACTCTTTTCTTACTGTCAAAAAATGTGTTGCTTAAAAACAATGTTAGGAAGTTTATAAAAATAATCATTTGGTATTGTAATAATTACATAATTATGACATATAAATAAAGACCCTTTTCTCCAGCAATCTGTCTTCCGGGCATTTACAACAGATGTTTATAAGTCTTTCATACTTGGTTAAACTAATTTGAAACAGAACACTGCCTATCTACCATGAAGTCATCAATACTGCATTTTATGTAACAATTTTAATTGCCAATAGTATAATTACTTTACTACATAACTTGTTTAGACTATCAATGAAAAGTTGGCTTTTAAAATATAGTCAGTGGCCATTTTTAGTCAATGTCTGGTACCAACAATTTGGCGTGGTCCAACACACCAATGCTTAAATGAGCACGCTTTTTAGTTAAAACCAATGATGTGAACAACATGGACTAATGCATAATGAACTATCTTAAGAAACTAAACAGAATGTAAATAATGGATATCTCTGTCGTCAAAATGTCACATTCCCAGATCTTTTTTAGCATTCATCACTTTACCTTGTCGGGTTGATATCAGTGGTATATATTATGTAAGTAATTCATACATCGGTTTTCTTCATCCAGTAGAAATAATGTGGCTGTATACTTTGAACGGGGTGATTGTTTCCAAGGCAAAACATTTACTTTCTTACTCGTGTAAACATGTATCACTACTTGTATGCCTATAACTACTTGCCTAATTAATTAGTAATTAACTATAGATTTGACAATGCTATGACTAAATATGTTTGAGCAGATGCCATACGTTCCACTCAATCTGTATTGCTCAAAAAACATTTTGTACAGAAATACAAAACTTTTAGGTATGTGTCGTGTTCTAAAGCAAGTACTGTAGTTTTCAAAGTCATCCATTTTCTATAAGCAGAAATGGGAACCTGTCACCATGACCTCATTTTCGATTTGCTGTGTCACTTGATACCTTAAGAATCACCGATTGAGAAACTGGTCTATTGTGGAAGTGTCATTACTTAGACTCAAGTATTTGTTTATGCAAACATAATGCCCAAGTACCCCAAAGCAGTGATATGATATGGTTACATATATTTGATAGAGGCAAACTGTCAGATACCATCTTTAAAACTAACACTTATTCATTATAAATGAAGTGGTGCAGTGCCTGTATGCCTTTACTTATCCCTGTATTGTCCAATCTTTGCCCATCTGTGCTTCTGCATTTCGGGCACATCGAAGTTGTGTTGTAACAGGTGTCCTGGCAGTGAATAAAGGTTTTACAGCAGGCTGAAAATTGTGGCTGGTTCATAGGACCTATACAAAAAAGAGAATGAAACAATTAATGTCTTTAACATCTTGAAACTTTTATGAGACGATTTTCTTAAAGGTGTTTTCCTTTTGCTTTCAAAAATATAAATAAATAATGCAGTGACCAATCATTAAAAAATGTAACTTATTTTTTGGCTAGTTTTTGTATATTTTATCGCCAAAATTAAAGGAAATACAACAGTAACAGTGACATGTAATAATATTGCAGAAGGTCAATATTATGTTTTTCTCTACATACGATTCGGCATCCCTCTTAGCAGGTGTAGATATAAATAAAGGCCAACACCAGCTGTCCAGGAATTTCCCTGATTTTGTTTATTTTTTTATTAGAATTAAGCAAAAAAATAATTGATTTAGTCTGGCTAATGTAGGCTCTAAATGCAACATCAAATGTTAAAGTGTGGTTGAAACCTTGAGAAAGGCTTCTCAGGTATATAGCACCTTATCTACCTTGCAAACTCAGGGACCTATACATTGGGCAGTTGCCTCTGTCCTGGTATCAAACTACATTGGATATGTATATAGTCTGTCTTTTGTACTGGCAGGTGTGTCCTCTGTGTTTTCAATAGCTTCTTTCAATTGTGTGATGCTATTATGTAGTAAGGCAAATATTTACAACATGGTTTAATTTTGATGCAGAGCAAATAGAAGAATGACACTTATTTCATTATTTGTTGATGTAACCTTTTAATTTATACATGTAAATGTATACAAAATTTAAGTAAATTACTATCTGTAGACATTGTTTGTATTATTAAGTTTTAGACAAACTTTAATTTCTTCAAACACTTTTATTCACTTTTATCACTCAGATTTTTTAGTAAATGCCACACAATGTGGTATATTTTACATGTCGTGCAGGAGAATGCATCCTGAACTGCCTACCTTTGATCCATAGCAGTGCCTGCATCTGCTATTCCACAGAGTGAGCTGCTTCTAAGATGCTACCAAGGGTGTCACAGCACTTTTCCAAGTAGTGGACCACGTCCCTACATCCAGAAGATTGGTCTCAGTGCCTGATCAACAACAACATGAAACTTATAAAGAATGCTATATATATTAAATATATTTTAAGAGTGGACAGTCATTAGTTTTCATACTACATTTACTGAACATGAACATTGTAGTCATCAGGGCAAAATGTCTTAAGTAAGATCTGGACTGTAAGGTCATTATAAAATATAAATTATTTATTAAATTATACAAACAGGTGCAGGGCACCCGTGGCAGTTAGAAACGCTGACTTGTAACTTATAACAAAAAACAGGTGTATATAAATTGGCTCTGTTTTCTTCAGTCTTTATCAGACCCTCTAGTACATGTTGTATTTAAGCAACACTGAATGAAAATTATAGAAAGTATGACTACATTAAACATGAACAGTCATTAAACTTTCTCATTTTAATGTAATTTAAAATGTTCTACCATATGAACTGATTGTGGAGAAAATATATTGCACCTGAATAAATGTCTTCTTCGGCTTTAACTTGTGTACAAATTTTAAAACTAGACTGTAAGTTGCAAGAACTGAACACAATGCTAATGCACACACACTTCATTTATTAGACAGTTTGGGGCACAACAAATAGATCTTGTGATACACCAGCATCATTTACACAGTAAAATCGGTGCTCTGTGGCTGAGCAGTTAAAGTTACTGACTAGTAACTATTCAGTCCCTATCTGTGTAGGTTTGAGTTTGGATGGGGCGAAAAATTTCATGCGGAAAGATCTTTCAGCTGACCTGCTGTCCTGACCTACGTTCTGCCTAGATGTTTCTCTAGAGTCGTCCTTCACCAATAATAAGCTTGTCATCACCAATATGACCATAACTGTGTCAGTGTGATGTAACAAAAAACTGACAAAAATGGAAAATTGGAAAGCTAAATAAAAATAAATATGGCAAATATAATAACAGAATAAAGTAAAAAAGTTGTGTCAGGGTATTTTTATTTCTTGACAACTTTATGTTTATATTGTAATCCAAGTATCCCCACTATCTCTAATATAAATGGGTATAAATAATCTTAAACTTTTTATGTGTATTTTACACATAATAAAAGCCATGCATAGATTTAAAATGCAAATTACATGTGGTAAGACCATGAAAAACAGTGAAATCAATCAGACATGAAAAGGCATCTTTTCAGATTTTTTTAGAAATGTAAGGAAACTCCAAATATTATATCATATCCTCATTACAAAAAGTACTCTGCTACTGCGTATCAGTTGGAAAGTGATAGCAATAGGCAAGAAACCAAAAATGTTTCTTGATGGGAATGATTTAAACTCTCTGTAATATGTAATACATTGTTAACATACCCAACCAGTTTAAAAGTCTTATTTTCCCATCTTCTGCTTAGTATGCTTAATATAAAAAACTTAATATACAGAATTTTGTTGATCTTGCCAAATTTAACTACCTTGCTCTTGCTCTAAACCTACACTTGCTCTGCTGTTTTAATTTTTACAGTGACTTTTTACAAAGTGTTAGGCAGGGTATTGTTGTTGTTTTTATATTGTCTTATTTTCACACCATTGTATCAATGAAAAATATAACATTAAAAGATATAATTATTTAATTTTTAGTACCAGAGATTCTATAATGAATGCCCTGTGGGAGGTAACATTTCTGTATAAGTGGAGTTGAAAAAAAGGTTAATAAATGGACGTTAAATGCTGGAGAAATCTTTCAACAGTTTTACCTGATTATTCTTTTGTTTTATTTATTCATATAATACAATAAAATAGCCATCGACAGTGTTCAACATCCATTTTCCATAGTAGGCCCTCCGACCCGACAAAGAATCAAACCCTCGCTGACAGATGCTTTGTAGTCAGAGGAGTTACAAATAAGAGAAACTACTGCTTGACCAGAAAGGCCCAAATATTATATTTTGACGATTTTCTTGATTTAAATTTGCAAAAATATGTTAAATGTTGATATTTATGAATCAATGCATGATGTCATCTTTGATGTTTAGCCATGTGGATACTGAATTGATATATATGCACTAACAGGCCAAAAGCAAATCTGATGTGACCTACCTGAGAAATTTGTGAAACCCTCTGGATATAGTAAGGTAGCTGGCAGAAGACTACAGGTTGCACACTGTGTATGCTTGAGTGGTGTGTCTGTTCCATGGCATTAATAAGGACTCTTAATACCTTCCTGCATCCTTTATCTTGCTATCTGTATTTAGACAAAAAACATTATTCTGGTCAGGTATAGTTTATCAGTATAGTATAAAAATGAGTGAAGGCAGTATGCCAGATTTACTATATTAACAACTGTTGTTACATAGACTCCCAGTCCACATTATATGTTCTGGCTGTGCCAGTAAATGATAATAACATACATTTGTCAATAAGGCACCGATTAGATTTGGAACTGCATATTGGCTGCTTCTTTGATTTTCAGGTTAAAGGTGGTATCCGACAGTTCAGATCAAATATTTTTTCTCATATAACAAAATAAATCACTGGTACCTGAAAAGGCTTACAAAATAATGATTATTGGTGCCCTAGATCTGCGTAACAACGAAGCATAAATCCTTACTCATCATTGCAAACAGGTATTTCCTATCTGAGCCAAGCTGCACAGTTAGCTATTTTTAAACTAAGAAAACAATGTGACCACTAAGTTTTGACATCACTTTACATGAATATCCGGGTAATCAGCTCTGACATTGATATCAATATTTAGCTGAAATCCCCATCATAGTTATTTGGAAATAATGGACATTTTAAGCGATATATTTCATAATTTGTACTGTCTTACAATTAAGTTAATGTTATAAACAGCCTTTACTTAAACTAACATATAAGTTTGTTGAGCAATGGTGCATTCTCCAGACATTTGTAAATACAGCTGCACGAGATTGACGAGATCAATTGTCGCACAAGCTTGGTGCGAGCCTGTACAGAAAGAAGTGACCTTGTGTGAAAAGTGTCTTAACATCCAACAGAACTGGCTAGTCCACTCAATTAGTCAATGTCCTGCGACAAATCATGCCAGATCATTGTTCATAAAGGACATACTGAGAGAATGCGGAGTCTCTTTTGTTAGCCAATTGTTTATATTAGATAATGTTAACTTTTCCCTGCGAGTCTTAGGTGCACCGACTCGTCCTATCTTAGGAGATACAGACAATTATAAGTTCTTATACAGGTCATTTCGCTATATCCGTGCATGTTTGCTTAACTAACGACACATAAAAATATCCAATGTGAAATATGACATCTACTAGGGCAGTGTTAAGCTTATCTACAAGACAAATGTTTCTTTTTATATTTGTCTAAACTCTGATGTATATGGGCTTTTCATACGACTTCCATTATTATCAAATTATATTATGCGCTACTTTACATACTCGTAAGCCTGATCAATTATCTAATGATGGTCAGAAATATTGCATAACTACAAATGTATGTATTTTGAATTTACCTATATGGATTGTATATAATTATATTTTATGTGTTTCACTTTGTATATTCATGTCATATCTCCAGAAATGGGGGAATAAAAGATTGATTGATTGATTGAGCAATGGTGCATTCTCCAGAACAGTGGTAAGATGTTGTTACATGTATTAGATATAGACAAACTGTTGGACACCAACTTTAATACATTTTTAATGTAAAAGGACAAAATGTGTACTATATTCATATTTTCAAATGCATGTTAAGAGGTAGTGTCATAGACTTGTTACTCCTTTGACTTCTCAGCCTCTCAGCATGTGGTTTCCAGTCTTGATTGGGGCAAAGGACTTAATGTGTGATGTCTTCCCGCTGAGCTGCTGTGTGGTTGTGGTTCATCTTCAATCTTTTTAGGGGTTTTCTTCCACCAACATAGCTAGACGTGGCTACAACGACCATATTATGGTCTCTGCCATGTATTTCTAAATTAAAAAGCAAAGCCAAATAAGAACATGAATTTCAAATTTAAATATAGGACCATATACTTAAAACTAGGTCAAGTTTTGCAACACTGTGCAGTGACACAGTGACATTTTATCAGCCTTTAGATATTATTGATAGACTAGAGAAAAAAACATAAACAATTTTCTGGCTATAATAGACCCACTTGCACACTGCATGTTAAAAAGTCTCAACTGAAAATCTCCCCACATGAAAGATTTTGCCCCGACAGGAACTAAATCTAAGCGATGTGGACAGAGGAGTAAGACAGAATACAGTGTTGGCCCAGGACAACATCACACTGAAGGTCAAGATTTGTCTGACCACTGTTGCAAATAAACATGATTTTTCTTGCTTATGCAATGATAAGTAAAATGAACAAAATAAGTAAATGAATTACTGCAATGAACATGTCATAAGTTAAGTAAAAGTAGAAGAAAAACAACATAAACCAACCTGCTTCTCCCAAGTTCTAACTCCGTATCCGGGTCGAAGGATTTTGTCACGACTCTGCTTTAGGTTTGTTTAATGATTAATGTATGCTCCTCTAAATCTGCGAAAGTTTCTTCTACGGCCAAGCAAATAATGCGTATAAAGTTAACATGAATTATCGCAAGACTGTTTCTGGCCGCCATTAAAACTTGTGCATCCTGACTTGCTAGTTACTTCCCTTGCCGGGCCAAGCGATCGCAGCGCCACTCGTACAATATTAAATACTACGCGATCTAGAATCTACCAACTTCTGTAGATGATGACCATAATACCATCCAGCACAGAAGCTGTGGAGAGAGGGTTCAGCATCTTGAACCTACTATGCCCTTCTTTGAGAAGCTCCCTTGGCCAGGAAAAACTCACCAATTTAATAAGAATCTGTATTGAAGGCCTTGCAGAGCTTTCTGAACAAACTCTGAAAGAGCTCTGTAACACTTTCAGGGACACAAAAGCAAGGAAGATTAAGCTTTAATTCAGAAAAATAAATGTTGAAATTTCCCAATTGGTTTGATTTGTCGATACTTTTTCTCCAAAATTTGACTATTTACCGCGTCAAAAATTCCCAATTTGGGCTGGGGCCTTTTTCCCTAAAACCCCTGAAAAAGCCCTGGATATAAAGCTTCAAATAATACAGTGTTCCTGACGAGAACAGGAATATGATTGTGCTTAAACGACTGGTTATTATTTTTAACACAGATAGCAATTCACTTTTATGTTTAACCACAACGATGCTATACTATATATAATAAATCTATATATAATAAATATGCTTCCCATAATTGAATTATCAATGACTGATAACCAAATCATTTGATACCGAAATGGACGTAGTGGCATTAAAAAAACAGGACAAATGTTAAGAGTTGCCATGATCGCCATTATTGTGGCTTGAAAGAGAAGTTACTCTGGACTATTTGTGTCCATATGGACGCAGGATTTATTTTTTGTGCATATAGGCTGGTAATTTATTTGTATAGAATGTGGGATCTTTAGTCTGGTAAATCCCTGTACCTCACATTCATCCACTAATTTCTCTATTTTTATACTGCCAGTGTGGAGCTTAACACCTGATTTGCATTTTAAAAAAGGTTAATGTAAAGCAACCACTACAATAAAATATAATTTCAGAAAATTTATAATGGAATAAATGCTAAATATACATTGATAGTTGTGCAGAGCTGGATTTGGCAGTCAGCATTTTAGACTGTACTGCAAAACATATCAAGGTTATAATATAAACACTGCGAAAAAGTCTGACCTCATGTCATTTTTGGAGTTGATTAGCTTATTGCACAATGCTGCCAGCTTTTTTTGTTGTTGGATAGTTGCTTTTGTTCTTTGTTCTTAAAGAATTATTATTTCTGCTTTTTGATCATTGTTTATAGTTACTTACTTAATTTGTTACTGGATAAAGAGTCATTTACTGCAGGCTGCTTTCCTATATTTTAATAAAAACTTGAATATCTTCCTATATATTTTATTAGTTAAAAAATGAGATTATATAGTCAATAAAATAATGCAATATGTATCGCAATACCCTCCAAACATATCACAATATATTGCAATATATAATTACTGTAGAAATCCATCCACAATAATTAATGATGTCGTAAATAATGAACAATGTCTTTCAGTGACTTATTTCCTCGCAATTTCCTGTTAGCAGCAAGAATAGGTTTGTACATAATTTACTTCTTTCCTTCAGAGTCCTTGGACTGACAATGACATCAGGACCTCTATCCATATAATAATATGTAATAATTATTTACATTATCGTAAGTTAATAACTGACTAGAGAGCACAATGCCATGACACCATTCAAGGCAAAAGTAGGTGTGGTGCATATTAACTCAAAGTCAATACCATAATGCTAGCCACAATTTAAACTTTGTACTTGTAACAATGGCTGTTAAGCTATGAAGGTTTAAATGTAAACTATGGAAGTGGGTACCCACCAAAATTCAATGTTTAATTTACAAATTGCAACATTGCATAAGCTTAAATTTGCTAATTACGCAAACATATTCATTTTTACATATATCTAATTTAAGGTGGTGTCCGACAGTTTGCCTGTATCTAATATATGTAACAATATCTTATCTTTGTTTGGGGTATTTGAACATCATTTCTGCAGAAACAAAAACATACTTTTGTCTAAGTTTTGACATATTTCAACAGTATCTCAATTTTAAGGCAGTAAAACTTGTTACCAAAACTTTAATGTTCATTCTTTTCAAATCTATACCTAAGAACAATTGGGACTCCTGCTAAAAATAGACATCGATGTCACAGCAGATGACGTGGATGAGCTAAAACATAAGTGGTCATGTGGTTTTCTAAGTTTTAAAATATCTAACTGCAGCGTGGCTCATATAGGAAATCCATGTTTGAAATGACGATTATGATTGGTCCACTTGTCAGACAGGTCAGGGCATCAGTAATCATTTCCCACTATCTGTTCAAGTAACATTGGTTTATTATGGTGTTCAATGAACAAAATCTTTGGTCAAAACTGTCGGATACCACCCAGTGAATTTACCCCCGACCCAAACTTTTTTATGACCGTCCCATCTCGGTAACTGTGAATGTGTTAAAGACCGACAACACCTCAAGAACATTAAAAACATGCGAAGATGCTTGTGAGTTCCAAAGCAGCGGGATGTGACAAGTACGATGCCGACCCATACAACTTGATTTTTGACAGACTTTGACTTGTCATTAAAGTTACAATCAATACTAAAGGCATTGAGCCATTGACAGTACAGGGATCTTGCAGCAAGTCTGTAGAAGACAAGAATGTGTTTGAAGTTATGATGCCAGCTTCGCAGGAAAGACGGAAATCACCATAAATATCAGGAACCACACCAAAATTTACATCTTTAAAAAATTACTGTTTAGGGAAAAAAAAGTCTTTTTCTCATTACATGCCCAGAAAAATAGGGGTCGGTAGGTAGTTTTTTTAATTTTTTTTGTTGTTTATTTAAAAAATAACACTTATAACAGCTTACATGACCAGTTAGTATGTTTCTGTACTATGCATTAATATTTTACTATTTATTTGGTATATTTAAAGTAGTGTAACTTAAAGAACCTTTAATAAAATCACCATTCCTGAAGTTGGTATCAGAAGTGACTTTCTATTCACCAAGAAAGATGTTTAATTGAGACTGACCCGTATTTACATATAAAATACTTTGTATCGGTAAGTACACTTTTCCAATGACCTGCGACCAGACCCCCTGTCATTTTGCTACATCATGACAATGTTGTTTATATGGTACAATTCAACTCCGCACTGGGTTGCACTGATGGTCTATATCATTAGACGTATACATCCGATTAATATGACATTGAACCAGTCGTCCAATTGATGCAGACCATTTCCTGCCACGGTGCATAAGAACTATCGCATCCTAAAATTGTCAATTTTTTTACATAAAAACTTTTGACTCGGCAGGTAAAATATACTGTCAGTCAGGTAACCGGAAGCTAAGCTTTTTTAGGCCTTACACAGTTAGATTTTTTAAGGCCTTACACAATTGTTTTTTTAAGGCCTTACACATTTTGTTTTTTTAGGCCTTACACAGGCTTTTTTTGCTTTATCTTTAATATTGACGAAAAGTGGTACTAGTAATATATAAAGCCACATATCTGTACGTGAAAGTGTTTGATCAGTGTCAGGAAAATAATTAAGTTCAAAAACTTGAAAAGATCAAATACAATCTTGACTGATGGTCTGGACATCTCGTAGAAAACAAGGGCAACACAGGTATTTGACAAAAGCTTACTTTGTGTATAGCATATAAGATTAAAGACAAGGTAAAAAAAATATCGACAATCAATCGGATGTGATCGAAATTGCTGATCAAAATGAAACCGAAACTAGCGGAAGTAGACAATCTTTATTGTGCAAAGAATCTCGTCCTGCATCAACATGTACCTGAAGTACATTTGTCAAATTTTCTTAACAGCAACAGTTGGCTTGCAATACTGCATCAGTTGCTGACTTCCCAATGGTAATGAAAGTTCCAAATCGAAAGAAACGAAAACAGACACTTCACGTCATTTTAACCAACACATTTATGAATCACTGTATACTATATTATAGTTCGTCCAAAAAAAGGCTACAAGTGCAAATAGTGTAAACTGTTTGCATCAAGAAATGACATTAATGTGCCCTACGTTTCATGTGGTGCAGTGTTTAGTGTTAATCCTTCAAGGAGACTTGAAACTCACAATAACAGTGAAAGGCATAAGGCATCTGCTGAAAAAATACACCAATGTTAGGTGTCATGTCTATGTTATCCAAAGGCTGGAAACAGCTGCAGGAATCAAAGAGACATGCCTCTTTAGGCTTACTGTAACCCTAAAAGACTTTTTAGACTTGTTAATGAAAGTTAAAGTAATATAAAGAAATATATAATACACTGAATTTTCCCCAATTTTGTATATTTCACGCGATGTTTCCCCTTTTGACCAGCGTCCAGCGTCTTCCCTGTTCCTTAAAAAAAACCTGTATATATATATATATTTAATTATAATAATATTATATTTTAATAATTTCACATTTAATACACTTCAGGAATACGCTACTAAGCAACATTTAAACCAATACGGCGATTACAATTTCCCAACTTTCTATATCATGTTGTGTATTTATTATATGTAAAATATATTCTCAGATCAGCAGACAGGTTTGTTTTTAATGTGCCTTATAATGAGGGTCTATACTACTTGATGTTATTACATAAAGTTTTTTTACAGATATTTTTGTTTACACAGTCGATAAAACCAAGCACAAAACAAACGGTTACTTTAGTTATTTATCCCCATCAAATGTGTCATTAAAACTAATTTGGCATCACTTCAATTACATACAATGTATTATGCTTGCATACCTTTGAACAATTCAATATGTATATTAAATACGTACTTATGTTTCGAAGTAAAGCATTAGTAATGTATTAGTTATGGGACATATATAGTGTTTACAGCTTATGTTCCATGAATGAGGTTCAAATTTGGTTATTTTGCATTTAATATGAGTCACTTATATGAGAATGGCTGCCAAGTCTTTCGCTTTTATTTCGGTGTTAATCATACAATTTGTGGAGAAAAAAAAATGCGAAGTTAAATAGATCTTCATAAGCCTTTGAAAATGTCTTCCATGGCAATGTTATGTTCGTATCGAAAATGTGTTCAACAAAAGCGTGTATAATGTATAACTGAGCAAATGTTTACGTTACTTTTTGAACAGACCATGCATTATAACGTAAGTATAACATGATGTATAAAATACTTCCCAATAAAATTACTAGTATACATCATTATTTGTACAGGCATGTAAAAATTACGATCACCGACAGACCGGCCGCATTAGCTCAGATGGTAGAGCGTCGGCTTGCGGATCGGGAGGTCGTGGGTTCGAACCCCGGCCGGGTCATACCAAAGACTTTAAAGTTGGTAGTAGTGGCTTCCCTCCTAACGCTCGGGGCTACGGGGACAGCATTACGCCTGACTCGTCGGTGTCAGTATAATGGACCGGCCGGGTTCAGTCCCTGGGCACCTCATAAGTGCCCCTGTGCTGTAATGATAGAAATGTCGCTGCGCAGTATCGGCAAAAATGCCGGCTAATCCCATCCCTCAGAAAACCAGTATGATATAGACAAAGTTTGATAAATCGCAATTTTACATATTAAAAACATATTTCTAATGTTTAAAACAATTGTATATTCTATAAAAAGCTTTTTAATAATGTTTCAGTCACAACTGATTGTAGTTAAATCTACATTTGATGTATATTTGGGTGTATTTGGGTGTTTTGTTCATTAGTGTTTTGTTAATTTTTAAATTAGGAAAACCATGTGACAACTTCCTTTTGAGATTGTTGTATTGTCATCCGACTAGTCTGCTCTGACATTCAAATCTATTTTAAATGGCGATCACCATTGAGATTATTTGGAAAGAATGAACATTTATTTTTATTTTTTTGCAAGATGTATACTGTCCTACACAATAAAGGTAGTGTTTATCATTTTTATGAATGCAGAATGGCTCCATTTGCTATTTTATTAAGTATGTCACTCTAAACCATGCTCAAATTGAGCTTAACTAAGACAATGGATGTCCTTTAGCGGCAAACTAAAAGCCGATACTTCTTCAGTATTATACCGGTACAACTGAAGTAAAAAACATAATAACGTAACAAACTGGCATGAGAAGCTGTATCTGAATGCAGTAGCATTGCTAAACCATTTTTTAAAAATAAATATTTACTTTAAAGCGTGTCTCTCTTTTGAAGATTGGTGTTTTTCAATTACAAAACAGTAAAAATGGTTGAAATAGCTTGCTCCTAGCCTAAGTTATGCTACTGTTTGTGAAACAACTATATGTGGCAACAAAAACAAAAAATATACAAGAAATAATAAAAACATGAACCAGAGAATATTAAGTGCAAAAACCATATATTTTATATATGTTTTTAACATAAGTAATTTAAATGTTCCATAATAAATAACATAGGCATTACCAAATGTACTTAAAGCATGTATTATACAGGATAATACCTCCTGCAAGGTCAACAACTACTCATTATTTATTGGTCATAGAACGGGACAAAAACCAGGAAATAGATAATAAATACCTACATATTTCAGTTGTCAGCTCAGGTCTTGTATATGATACAGCACAACAATACTTAAATCAATATTAACATTTTATTTTATTTTTTATTATTTTAATAATTATATTAACAATTACTCACACAAGAATATTAATAACATTTTAATAAACACAATTTTTATTTAAAAGATATGCATAAAATTGAAATATTTAACTAACAAATGATCATTACTCAATTAACAACTGCTTAAAACTGCCAGTAATTCAGAAGTAGCAGTTTTTCTAGGACGACAGGACAAGGCGCGGTAAGAACCTGCATTTAATTAAACAATTTAATATTTATCTCTGTATTCTAATGCAACAATTCATTTAAATACTATTAGTTTGATTCAGAAATAGCTGCCGAACAAAATGACAAGGTCTATAAACAACGTAGCAAGGTTTGTTTACACTAGACAAAACGTCAAGTAATAGGGGTGGCCATTTTGAATTACTCTGTTTTCATTTGGATTATCGTTCCTGAGATCTAAAGCTGCATAAGGTGAGGCTTAAATTAAATTTATTTTGGTCTTTTTACAATGAAATTCAATAAAAAATAGTAATTGTTATGTTATAGTTAGCATTGCACTCTCGATAACATGCGACAATACATGCGAAATCGGCCGTAATCACTTTGTTATCGAATGAGCAAAAATGTTCTACCAAAGTTACAAAGGAAACCAAAATAAAACAGTCCTATTTCTGGGCCGTGTTTTCCGCAAATGCCATTATATTTTGGGACCGACAAGGGAAGTTACTCTTGTGGGCTTTGGCATCGCTAAATGCAGTTCAGGTCATGTATCTTTAAGAGAACACATAATTCTTCTCCAGACTTTCAACTGGTGAAATAAGCTAACAATAACAAGGAAGAATGATGTAAAAAGCACAGTTCAATTCACTCAAAATTTAGCAAAGTGGAGAACTTGTACATTCCTACCTTAAAGGTGGTATCTGACAGTTTGCCTGTGTCAAGTATCATAGTATGTGTAACACTATCTGACCTCTGTTGGGAGTATTTGTGCATAATTTCTGCAGAAATTGCAGATATGAACGTCAGATGATTATAATCAATATCTCAATTTTAGGGCTGTAAAACTCGTTAATCTGCTCTAAAAATGTTCAGAAATTTATTTCTGCTGCACATAGACATCAACGTCAAAGAAGATGACATGGATGAGTTCGACATATGTTTGAATTTGGCTTTGCTTTTGATGACGACACCGATATTCTGAGAAAAATAACAATTTTGCTTACTTGTAATGTAAAGAAAATGATGTCCTTAACTGTCGTAGTTTTGGTTTAGCTGCAAGCCAAGATTGTATGGTTTCTTCTGGTTGTGAATTAGCTCTCACCTTCTTTTTATTGAATATGGCGCCCGATAAAAACACCCAGAATTCATCACAGTTCCGGTACCAGCATTCACTCCGAGTTTGACGCGAACTGCTCGGACAATTCCGTCCTGGAGCATTCGAATAATCTTTCAAGTGTTGATTAACGAGTTTTACTGCCCCAAAATTGAGATACTGTAGAAAATCGCCAAAGCTTATACTAAAGTACTTTTTTTTCTGCAGAAATTATGTACAAATGCGCCAAACGGAGGACAGATATTGTTACATATATATTAGATATAGATACACTTTTCCATGTGATGTCATATGCACTGATAAGACAGTTTAAGGCAGCCATCTTCGAAGACAGAAGCTAATGAGGCTGAAATCTAGAAATATGTGCTGTATTCAACTCACCACTTTATTTTTCAGTCTATTTAACTGAATTTTATATCAAATTTAACAGCTTTTATGAAGCATTTTAAATATCAAAACAATAGTTTGAAAGTTTAAAATGTAAAATAAGATACAACCAAAAACGTTGCACTGTTCATTTTGTTTAAGGATGAGACAATAATTTTAAATGGTGTATAGCTTTAAATTGTTGGACCACAAATGAAGAAATAACAAGAAAAAAATAATTTATGCTTCTATACAATTCATATGAAAATCCCTTGAAGTTGCCATCAAAGATGGCTGCCAAGATATGGGATCTTCACTAATGTAAAAACTATCTATAGGCAAACTGTAGGATACCACCTTTATAAGAGTAGCTTCTAGCAGAGGCCAAACTGTTCTTTACTCTTCATTTTCAAATCAGAACTTCTTGGATAATTCCTGGAAAAAAAATTCCCGAAGACGATCACACTTTGGTAATATCTGGTTGAGGAATATGTACAGAATTACAACTATTTTTTTGTCGTTTAACACTTAGCGTTTCATGTTTCGCCAGATACACAATGGTTACTGCATTTAATTGACAAAAAAACAACAACACGTATCTTTGTTGTTTGGTTGTTTCGTATTAGTCGCTACGTCATAGGCACGTACATTCGTTATGTCACGGAACAAAACCGAGTGACTATTCGTGACCAGTTATCCTTGGTTTTCCTATTGCCTTATGTCAATGTTACTTATTTGTCTAGAGCAATTACTCAAAATGGCTTAAATTCAGTATTCGTTTTCAAGAAAAAGTGACATTTTGCTTGAAGGCACGGTTATAAAAATAGGTCAGTACAAAAACGTGTTTTAACATTTAAATGCTGTAACAAAACACTTTTCTTAAAATCTATATACTGATACCTAAACATCCACGGAAGCTACCACGTACGATCGAAAATCACAAAATTTTCCGGGGGAGCATCCCCCCCCCCCCCGCCCCCGTTCTCTATGCGTACACATCATATTATACTTAGCTACGCCCCTGCTATGTTTCACAAACAACATAATACATGGCCAGATAGCCATCTTTCTACCTCACTACACCAAACCGCTGACGAGACTTTCTAGAACCTCTCATTCTCAAGCATTCCAGCATATCCACATCCAAACCGATTACCACAAGTATTCCTTTCCCCCTGAACTATTTATACACTGGAATGCTATACCACCAGAATTGTCAACCTATCTGGTCGTCAACCAGATTGTCCATGTATCTCCCTAATCTACACCCGCACTGTTCTTAACCTATTTTAACCAACCTTCCTTCACTCTTGTATACGCTCAGTCTTTTATACGCTTTTATTTCTGCTTTTACTAATGTACTACTGTCAGTTGACGCGTGCCAAGTCGCCACCAGAGATTTGACTTTACGAAAGATAGATAGATAAAGGTGGTGTCCGACTATTTGCCTCTAAATGCATGAAACAAACTTTTTTCCTCGGTTTGGGTGAATTTGGACAATATTTCTGCATAAATTCAAACTTCTGTCTAAGTAAAACCGATTTTAAACATATAGTGTTAGACAGTACACAATGCGACAAAAATCACTCTAAATATTTATTATTCCCAAATCTATAAATGACAACTTAAGTGATCTCTGCTTAAAATAGAAACTTCGCGTCAGAACGAACTACCTGGATGACCATATAATGTTATGTCAAAAGTAAGTTCTCACGTGGTTTTCTTACCTTAAAAATAACTATCTCTGCAGCGTGGCTCAGATGGGAAATACCTGTTTGCAATGACGCGTGGGGAATAATGCTTCAATGTTCACATAGATGAAGTGCATGAATGAACAGTATTTTGCTGGTAACAATGAATTCATTTGTGTTTTGAGGAGAAAAAATGGGTTTGTTAAAAACTGTCGAATACCTCTTTTATTAGTTTAAACAGCCAAAAGCATGGCCACAGCAAATTTCTGGTATGACAGGGTTGATCAGTGTGTTTTCTGCGTATATGATGCAATAAATTTGTATCTGACGCAGTCAGAAGATCATATTGCGTATTTCGTGACGCAACTAAAATTGCTAAGTTATATCGGCCTTTCTTCTAATGAAATCATTAGGCCTACATCTGGACTACAAAACACAGTCTTCACAAAAGAAATTTAAAAACACTGGACCTTCAGCCCGCCGCACCGGTGAACAGTATTTTGCAGGTAACTGTGACTTATTTGGTTATCTGAGAAAAATATTTGGTCTAAACTGTCGGATAACAACTTTAAGGTAAAATATGAAAGAAGATTACGCTTATCGAGATGCATTGATTTTTTGCACAGTAATTATGTTGTTGTTTTACCTGTTTTTACTGATCTAATGCACAAAATAGAAGTCATTTTACATTAACGGTGAAATAGTATACAGTAGTGGAGATGTACATATAGTATTGGGGATGCATGTACAGTAATGAAGATGCATACACAGTTATGGAGATGAATACACAGTAATGGAGATGCAAAAACAGTAATGGGCATGCAAAAACTGTAATGAACATGCATATAGAGTGATAGACATGCATATACAGTAATCGAGATGCATATACAGTAATGGACATAAAATACAGTAATGGAGATGCGAATATAGTAATGGAGATGCAAATACAGTAATAGACATGCATATGCAGAAATGGACATAAAATACAGTAATGGACATGCAAATATAGTAATGGCCATGCAAATACAGTGATGGACATGCATATACAGTAATGGACATGCATATACTGTGATGGAGATGCAAATACAGTGATGGACATGCATATACAGTAATGGCGATGCATACACAGTAATGGACATGCATATATAGTAATGGACACGCATATACAGTAATGGACATGAAAATACATTAATGGACATGCATATACAGTAATGGACATGCATATACAGTGATGGACATGCATATACAGTAATGGACATGCATATACAGTGATGGACATGCATATACAGTAATGGAGATGCATATACAGTAATGGACATAAAATACAGTAATGGAGATGCAAATACATTGATTGACATGCATATGCAGTAATGGACATAAAATACAGTAATGGACATGCAAATATAGTAATAGACATGCAAATACAGTGATGGACATGCATATACAGTAATGGACATGCATATACAGTAATGGACATGCATATACTGTGATGGAGATGCAAATACAGTGATGGACATGCGTACACAGTAATGGGCATGGAAATATAGTGATGGACATGCAATACAGTGATGGACATATACAGTAATGGACATGCAAATATAGTAATGGAGATGCAAATATAGTGATGCGCATGCATGTAATGGACATAAAATACAGTAATGTACATGCAAATACAGGGATTGACATGCAAGTACAGCGATGGACATGCATGTACAGTAATGGACATGCATATACAGTAATGGACATGCAAATACAGTAATGGAGATGTATATGCATTAATGGACATGCATATACAATAATGGAGATGCATATGCAGTAAAGGACAAGCATATACAGTAATGGATATACATATACAGTAATGAACATGCATATGCAGTAATGGACATGCATTTGCAGTAATTGACATAAAATACAGTAATGTACATGCAAATATAGTGATGGACATGCAAATACAGTGATGGACATGCATATGCAGTAATGGACATAAAATACAGTAATCTACATGCAAATATAGTGATGGACATGCAAAGACAGTGATGGACATGCATGTACAGTAATGGACATGCATATAAAGTAATGGACATGCAAATACAGTAATGGAGATGCATATGCAGTAATGGACATGCATATACAGTATTGGATATACATATACAGTAATGGGCATGCATATACAGTAAAGGACATGCATATACAGTAATGGACAAGCATATACAGTAATGGACATGCATATACAGTAATGGACATGCATTCACAGTAATGGACATGCATATGCAGTAATGGACAAGCATATACAGTAATGGATATACATATACAGTAATGGACATGCAAATACAGTGATGGACATGCAAATACAGTAACGGACATGCATATGCAGTAATGGACATAAAATACAGTAATGTACATGCAAATATAGTGATGGACATGCAAATACAGTGATGGACATGCATGTACAGAGATGAACATGCATGTACAGTAATGGACATAAAATACAGAAATGTACATGCAAATATAGTGATGGACATGCAAATACAGTGATGGACATGCATATGCAGTAATGGACATAAAATACAGTAATGTACATGCAAATATAGTGATGGACATGCAAAGACAGTGATGGACATGCATGTACAGTAATGGACATGCATATACAGTAATGGACATGCAAATACAGTAATGGAGATGCATATGCAGTAATGGACAAGCATATACAGTAATGGACATGCATATGCAGTAATGGACATGCATATACAGTAATGAACATGCATATGCAGTAATGGACATGCATATACAGTAATGGACATGCATATGCAGTAATGGACAAGCATATACACTAATGGATATACATATACAGTAATGGGCATGCATATACAGTAATGGACATGCATATACAGTAATGGACAAGCATATACAGTAATGGACATGCATATACAGTAATGGACATGCATTGACAGTAATGGACATGCATATACAGTAATGGACATGCATATAGAGTAATGGACATGCATATACAGTAATGGACATGCATATGCAGTAATGGACAAGCATATACAGTAATGGATATACATATACAGTAATGGGCATGCATATACAGTAATGGACATGCATATACAGTAATGGACAAGCATTGACAGTAATGGACATGCATTGACAGTAATGGACATGCATTGACAGTAATGGACATGCATATACAGTAATGGACAAGCATATACAGTAATGGACATGCATATACAGTAATGGACATGCATATACAGTAATGGACATGCATATACAGTAATGGACATGCATATACAGTAATGGACATGCATATACAGTAATGGACATGCATATGCAGTAATGGACAAGCATTGACAGTAATGGACATGCATTGACAGTAATGGACATGCATTGACAGTAATGGACATGCATATACAGTAATGGACATGCATATACAGTAATGGACATGCATATACAGTAATGGAGATGCATATACAGTAATGGACATAAAATACAGTAATGGAGATGCAAATACATTGATTGACATGCATATGCAGTAATGGACATAAAATACAGTAATCGACATGCAAATATAGTAATAGACATGCAAATACAGTGATGGACATGCATATACAGTAATGGACATGCATATACAGTAATGGACATGCATATACTGTGATGGAGATGCAAATACAGTGATGGACATGCGTACACAGTAATGGGCATGGAAATATAGTGATGGACATGCAATACAGTGATGGACATATACAGTAATGGACATGCAAATATAGTAATGGAGATGCAAATATAGTGATGCGCATGCATGTAATGGACATAAAATACAGTAATGTACATGCAAATACAGGGATTGACATGCAAGTACAGCGATGGACATGCATGTACAGTAATGGACATGCATATACAGTAATGGACATGCAAATACAGTAATGGAGATGTATATGCATTAATGGACATGCATATACAATAATGGAGATGCATATGCAGTAAAGGACAAGCATATACAGTAATGGATATACATATACAGTAATGAACATGCATATGCAGTAATGGACATGCATTTGCAGTAATTGACATAAAATACAGTAATGTACATGCAAATATAGTGATGGACATGCAAATACAGTGATGGACATGCATGTACAATGATGTACATGCATATAAAGTAATTGACATAAAATACAGTAATGTACATGCAAATATAGTGATGGACATGCAAATACAGTGATGGACATGCATATGCAGTAACGGACATAAAATACAGTAATCTACATGCAAATATAGTGATGGACATGCAAAGACAGTGATGGACATGCATGTACAGTAATGGACATGCATATACAGTAATGGACATGCAAATACAGTAATGGAGATGCATATGCAGTAATGGGCATGCATATACAGTATTGGATATACATATACAGTAATGGGCATGCATATACAGTAAAGGACATGCATATACAGTAATGGACAAGCATATACAGTAATGGACATGCATATACAGTAATGGACATGCATTCACGGTAATGGACATGCATATGCAGTAATGGACAAGCATATACAGTAATGGATATACATATACAGTAATGGACATGCAAATACAGTAATGGACATGCAAATACAGTAACGGACATGCATATGCAGTAATGGACATAAAATAACAGTAATTTACATGCAAATATAGTGATGGACATGCAACTACAGTGATGGACATGCAGGTACAGAGATGAACATGCATATACAGTAATGGACATAAAATACAGTAATGTACATGCAAATATAGTGCTGGACATGCAAATACCAGTGATGGACATGCATTATGCGTAATGGACATAAACTCGTTAATGACATGCAAATAAGTGATGGACATGCAAGACAAGTGATGGACATGCATGTACAGTAATGGACATGATATACAGTAATGGACATGCAATACAGTAATGGAGATGATTTCAGTAATGGACAAAGCATATACAGTAATGGGACTGCATAGGCATTAATGGACATGCATATACAGTAATGGACATGCCTATGCAGTAATGGACATTGCATATACAGTAATGGACATGGCCTATGCAGTAATGGACAAGCATATTACAGTACTGGATATACATATACAGTAATGGCATGAATATACAGTAATGGAACTGCATATACAGTAATGGACAAGCAATACAGTAATGGACATGCATATACAGTAATGGACATGCATTGACAGTAATGGACATGATATACAGTAATGGACATGCATATTGAGTAATGGACATGCATATACAGTAATGGACATGCATATGCAGTAATGGACAAGCATATACAGTAATGGATATACATATACAGTAATGGGCATGCATATACAGTAATGGACATGCATATACAGTAATGGACAAGCATTGACAGTAATGGACATGCATTGACAGTAATGGACATGCATTGACAGTAATGGACATGCATATACAGTAATGGACAAGCATATACAGTAATGGACATGTATATACAGTAATGGACATGCATATACAGTAATGGACATGCATATACAGTAATGGACATGCATATACAGTAATGGACATGCATATGCAGTAATGGACAAGCATTGACAGTAATGGACATGCATTGACAGTAATGGACATGCATTGACAGTAATGGACATGCATATACAGTAATGGACATGCATATACAGTAATGGACATGCATATACAGTAATGGACATGCATATGCAGTAATGGACATGCATATACAGTAATGGACAAGCATATACAGTAATGGACATGCATTGACAGTAATGGACATGCATATACAGTAATGGACATGCATATACAGTAATGGACATGCATATGCAATAATGGACAAGCATATACAGTAATGGATATACATATACAGTAATGGGCATGCATATACAGTAATGGACATGCATATACAGTAATGGACAAGCATATACAGTAATGGACATGCATATACAGTAATGGACATGCATTGACAGTAATGGACATGCATATACAGTAATGGATATACATATACAGTAATGGACATGCAAATACAGTGATGGACATGCAAATACAGTAACGGACATGCATATGCAGTAATGGACATAAAATACAGTAATGTACATGCAAATATAGTGATGGACATGCAAGTACAGTAATGGACATGCATGTACAGTAACGAACATAAAATACAGTTATGTACATGCAAATTGTGTGATGGACTTGCAAATACAGTAATGGACATGCATATACTTCACTATAGGTACACCTCTATGTAGGTATGTTTTCATTATTTTCGACTAGGAATGTCGCGATTTGGAAACGAACTAGGGGCCTCAGAAACATAAAGCCGGAAAATAGTTCATCCAAAAATGGCGGAAAATTGACAAATAGACTGGGTCACAAATTGACTATTGTTGATTGTGTAAAAAACATAATACAAGAGCGACTGTTACCACGATTTTGTGTAAACATGAACGTTTTTAACAAGTCTTCTTTTACATGTGGGTCGTAATTTTACGACATGCGTTAACATGATAAAACAACAACATCAACAATAACAACGAAACATCTAAACAACAACAACAAACATCATATTGAGCGAACCAAGTAAATGTATATCTAGTGAACACTCTGATCAAGAGCTGCCTGTGTATTTCAAAAGGTGTGATTGGTATATCATCAATAGCATATTCTTCCCCTGTAGTGCCGACTCGGAAAGTGTGAAAGTCAGCACAATGAAAGCTTTAATTATCACCAAGGGCCATGCAATCAAACAAAAAGACGTGTCAGTCACTCAACATAACACTCCATGCTTTGCACGTGAGGTAAGCTATCACCGCCAGCTGAATGGTTTTCATTCTCACCTGTGCGCCGTAGTTTGCCGAATGTATGTTCGTGCGTTTTCGCCATTCGTTAACAAAGTGTTCGGTCATGTTACCGAATGTCGGAAAATTACGAATATTCCTGCGCAAAATTTGAATTTTGTCATTCTCGCTCTGACTTTCGTCGGGTGCGGAGTATAAGCAGGATGGGGGAGAAGAAGGTAGCTGGTTATTGGCCGTGTAATCACCAAGGGTTACAAAAAACGGTCCTGGCAGGCAGTCTTTGTTATTCGGGTAAGTGATACATATTTACTGTGTTTTAAGGAAAATTCAGAAACTCGTTTTAATATCTCGTAAACATTGGACAACGGAAAAAATATGTATGAGTATGAAACTGCAATCTGCATTACCTGTATAAAGTATTAAAAGGTCTAAATATTGCCGCAAAGTTTAACACGTCGATCTAAATATTGTCTTCTAATTAAATCGAGCAATCTGTTATTTTAAGGATTGAGTTGATGTGTTGTTGTTTTAATTTGATAGAAACGGAACGAATATCTGTTCTTAAAAACCCGCCCGCAAGTAATGTTCACAATGCTTATGTATTCATTTGCCAGCTTAACATATTATATATTTGCTGATTGATTTTGTTTTTTTGTTGTGTTTTTTTGGGCGCGAATTCCAACTCAGGCAACATGTTTTTTAATGTCATCATTATTTTCAGGACCGATTCTTTTTCTCGTTACAAAATTAATGCTTATATTTCATTCCTTCGAACTACAGGCACAAATCTACACTACTTAACAAATGTTGAAAAATACGATGATATATAAACCGGTCATCCTAAATTACAATAACATATAGACATAATCAGTCAACCTTTTATTGGGGACGCCTATATATGGTATGCTCACTGAAATTTGCACACGGAGAAAGACTTTTCTGCGGACTTTCATAACCCTGATAAAATACGGGTCCTAATTCAGTAAATCAGTACGCCCTTCGATGTTCGGACTGCATGCGAGATTATCTTTCAGCAACGAAACAGTCTATAGCCACAAATAGCTTTACTATGCTTGAAGTACTATTGGGAAAGAGGTTACATTTATGGAATTTGGATTGGAGGATTCAAAATTAACATGGTAAACCCGTAAAGTCTTCAAACAGATTGTACATTATAAAAAACTTCTGTTTGATTGATAGCTAACTAAAAACTATTAAATAAAAAACATTTCTTTTCGAATGTCTTCTAACTTGCTCCTATATTGCTTTAAACAGTTTATCTGTTATAGTTTTTGCGTCGACATTGATGCTTCGCATCAACAACTTTTCATGTAACACGTGTGTAACCATAGCTGGCGAGACAAAACAGAAATCAGACAAGAAGCAGTTTAGTTCTAAGGGAAATAACTATTTTGAACTAGAATAAGAATGTTTTACTAGTAAAGCCCCTTTACAAATGTGGTCACTTGAAATTTTCACAATGACAGTGAATGAGTGTGTCGTCTCATACGCATTTTTGTAACATCTCTTTTTGTCCCCTATCTAATAATTTCGTTTCTTGTTTTACAGAGGCTGCCGGGTGTACTGTAAAGTACAAAATGACATCTCTTCCCGTCCTGCTGTCGATAGAAGATAAGGTTGTTCTTCGTTGACTAGATGTAGAGCCGTTCACACATTCTGAGCTGGTAAGTTAATTTAAAGTTCTTTTCTAGGATTGAAAATTCTAAAATAATTGATATCATCTGAGACGAATATTGAACAGAATTGCAATCCCGTGAGGTCATTTCTCACTTTCTTTTTCTATTTCAATCAGTAGTCCATGATAATTATATTTGCCTGGAAGCTTAAGATATATAAATGCTCGTGTATAGAGATAACATAAGTTACTATATATCATATGGGATGTGGGCTGTCTGATCAGGATCTACAATATTTGTTGTCAAGTATCAATTTAAATGAATCTGGGAATCAGCTTATGTTGGTGTAAGAAGATAACTTCAAGTTACTAAGTATAGAATGGGAGCTGTCTGATCAGGATCTACACTGTAATGATTTAAGTTACTATATATATGGGATTGGGGAAGTCAGGATCTTGGGTATTTGCAGTGGAGTCTCTAACAAAAATCAAGAAATCTTTGCATGCTTGTGGAAGATGATTTAGAATTAGTATATGTTATGAGCAAATAAATGTAGCAATAGAAAGGTTAATACAAGCATCACATGCTAGCTCCTCAAACATATCAAGTAGTATTGATTTCTGCATGCATTCTATTTGTTACATGGATATATAAATTTACTCTTCAATTCTTAAAGCAAGACCATCAGAATTGGTCCAAACAACTTCTTCGAAAAGTTTTTAAATTTTACCTTTTCAGCTTTCTATCTCACATATGCAAATATTGAATCATAAATAACAGATAATAAATATGACAAAAATGCAGGAAAGTCGAAACTCATAGAAAGATATTTTAAGCATGTTGTTAGCAAGTTAAAAACTGTTTTGGATTTTTTACTCTAACTGTATTATGTTCCATCATGCTGTTCAATGTCAGTATCAGAATAATACTTTAATGAAAATGTTACTGTGAAATCTGATGGAGTAACTTCCACCTTCTCAGTATACATTTATGAAACTTATGCAAACTGTGTAGATGCTAATCATTCTTCTGCAAACAGCAATCTGATCAGAATCTGCACTATTTATGATCAGTCTGCAAATGAATAAATGTAATTTATGCTTGGACATTTTTGTTCAAAGACATGCCCAAGTATGGATCCACATGGGGATTTGAACCAATAACCAAATTAGTTGAGACTTGTATTGGGTACTCTTCAATGGAGGGGATGTATTATATTTACACTACCACAAGCAGAAGTTAGTTCCTGTAAAGTTTAGACTGTTAAAATGATTTAATTACACTCCAGATATTCATAAAGTAGATATATGGCATATCTATACCATTTACAGCATGAGAAATGAAATAATGTGATTATGTACAACAACAAAAGAAACTCGCCATGCAAACAAGACTAACTTTCTTTAAATCAAATTAAACCTTATATAGAAGGAATTGCTTACGTTTCTGTGTGGCTCTTGTAAAATTTGGGAGTAAATTGTAGTTGTGTAACTTGCTTTTTAGCACCAATAATTGTATTGTTTTTCTTTCTGTTTCAGCCTGGAATGTGTAAGGAGCAAGAAACTTCTGGATCCTGACCTACTGGAGGGGCTTAAATTCTGATCTGGCATCTTCCTGTATATTTAGAGGATCTCTTGGTTAGCAGCTTTAAGGGTTTCATCAAGCCTCAGATTTAGGAAGGTTACAGTTTTCATGTTCTGTTAACTGAAGCCACTTCTCATTAATGTTTTCTTCATTTTTACTTTCCATTTGCATCAAGTTCATTTAGTCCATTCCATCTTCTGCCAACACATGTTTTGCATCTTTCCAATGTCTGCATTTGGGTGTTGCACCCCATTTAATTTGCATTCACACACATTCACAATTTAATTTTAAGTGCTGGTATCATCGTCATTTTTTTGCACGTGATACTCACTTGTGGGTCTGCGGGGGCTGCAAGGCTGTGTGGCAGATTCATTTAGGCAGATCTGAGGCTTTTGCATTGTCCGTGTGTCAAGTTAGGTTAAGGGTGCTGTTGACTTTGAGTGAATCTGGCCTTTGAAGGAAGACTGTCTAGTGAAGGTGTCACAAAGGAAAGTCAGGGGAAGGTTGCGGATTGCTTATCAACGATGACCAGATGAGGACCCTAGATGGCACAGTCCAAGATGTTGACCATGGATAGTGCAAAGTTGTATTTTTTTCATATCAACCTCAGTCTCGAGCTTTACATGTGTTCTTATAACTTAGTCGCCCTGTATTTAATTCTCACTAATGTTTGGCTAAGTACTTTGAGTCATTTAGTTTTCTGTCCAAAAGCTACAATCTGAACTTTTTTCTGACTTTTTCTGCAACAAATATGTCTTTTGTTGCCTTCTCATTTCATTATTTCATCTTTTCAATGTTTGATTTCTCCAATTAATTCAGATTCATCAGTGGCTCTTATGCATTTACTGCCATTCCAATGGCTTTTTGTATCGTCTCTGCCTCTAAGCTAGCAAATATGTCACTAATGTGCAATTACCTTGGGTATATGGTTGCTTGCATCATTTAGGGGTTTCCCTGCTCAAGCATGAAATTTCTTGTTTATAACCGTGTCACAGGACTGAAGCCTCGCATTTGAATTTTCAGAATTACATCTTGCCATCCCTTTCATCATCTTAGGACCCAAGCATGCGTTAATTTAGGGTTAAGTAATGTTGCCTTTGCGACCGACCGAGTAAGTAAAAAGACTGTGCGCACAGCATTCATTTGTGAGGCTGATATGCCTGTTGACATGGTGAGTTAGATGCAGGTTATTTTATTAGGATATAGGCTTAGGGCTTTGCTTGAGTGGTTTCCTACTTCATGGGGTACATTCTTTAGGTTAGGGATATTTAGCAAAGAGGGAAACATTTAGGATATTTTGGACTTCAATTTAGGTTTTGTTAAGTCTTTAAGATTTTATTCCCTCTATTTATTTAAAGGGTTTTAAGTTTCATAATGCAAGCAATCATAGACTAAAAGTAATAAATCATAAGTGCCAACTTAATTTGTTAGTAAGGAGAAAGGGGAGTTATGAAATGTAGTGTGTGAGAGATTCTCTGAAGGGTATGAATTAGTTGGAGACGTGAAGCATGAAAATTATCCATTGGGTAAATCACTTGAAGCAGATGTTATCAAGTGAGGGTGAAGTAATGAAATGTGGAGGCAACAAATGGCATGTGAGGAGTAGGTGGGGATGTAAAGATGTTGAGATTGTTGATTTTGGACAGGAATCTAAATGACAAGAAGTATAAGGTTATTTTGCAGTGAATGTCGTAGAAGGGGGACTAGTGTGAAGGGGCTATTGTAGTAAAGGATTCAGTTTGAGTGAAAAAGGTTAGACCTAGCTATAGCTATCCACAATATCTTTGTACAAAGAACCACAAACGCCCGCTGGCCTATTTCATGTAGGTGGCTGTGTTGCACTGTAGATTTGCCATAAATCTTTCTATGCAGAACCACCGAGTTTCATTGGCCAACATAAAGAAACTCTGTCATTCCACTGGCCTATTTCATGTAGGTGGCTGAGTTGCACTGTGTAGAAGATTAACAATATTTTTTTCTATGCAGAAGACTGTCTAGTGAAGGTGTCACAAAGAGAAGTCAGGTGAAGGTTACGGTTTGCTTATCAACGATGACCGGATGAGGACCGTAGATGGCACAGTCCAAGATGTTGACCATGGATAGTGCAAAGTTGTATTTTTTTCATATCAACCTCAGTCTCGAGCTTTACATGTGTTCTTATAACTTAGTCGCCCTGTATTTAATTCTCACTAATGTATGGCTAAGTACTTTGAGTCATTTAGTTTTCTGTCCAAAAGCTACAATCTGAATTTTTTTCTGACTTTTTCTGCAACAAATATGTCTTTTGTTGCCTTCTCATTTCATTATTTCATCTTTTCAATGTTTGATTTCGCCAATTAATTCAGATTCATCAGTGGCTCTTATGCATTTACTGCCATTCCAATGGCGTTTTGTATCGTCTCTGCCTCTAAGCTAGCAAATATGTCACTAATGTGCAATTACCTTGGGTATATGGTTGCTTGCATCATTTAGGGGTTTCCCTGCTCAAGCATGAAATTTCTTGTTTATAACCGTGTCACAGGACTGAAGCCTCGCATTTGAATTTTCAGAATTACATCTTGCCATCCCTTTCATCATCTTAGGACCCAAGCATGCGTTAATTTAGGGTTAAGTAATGTTGCCTTTGCGACCGACCGAGTAAGTAAAAAGACTGTGCGCACAGCATTCATTTGTGAGGCTGATATGCCTGTTGACATGGTGAATTAGATGCAGGTTATTTTATTAGGATATAGGCTTAGGGCTTTGCTTGAGTGGTTTCCTACTTCATGGGGTACATTCTTTAGGTTAGGGATATTTAGCAAAGAGGGAAACATTTAGGATATTTTGGACTTCAATTTAGGTTTTGTTGAGTCTTTAAGATTTTATTCCCTCTATTTATTTAAAGGGTTTTAAGTTTCATAATGCAAGCAATCATAGACTAAAAGTAATAAATCATAAGTGCCAACTTAATTTGTTAGTAAGGAGAATGGGAAGTTACGAAATGTAGTGTGTGAGAGATTCTCTGAAGGGTATGAATTAGTTGGAGACGTGAAGCATGAATATTATCCATTGGGTAAATCACTTGAAGCAGATGTTATCAAGTGAGGGTGAAGTAATGAAATGTGGAGGCAACAAGTGGCATGTGAGGAGTAGGTGGGGGATGTAAAGATGTTGAGATTGTTGATTTTGGACAGGAATCTAAATGACAAGAAGTATAAGGTTATTTTGCAGTGAATGTCGTAGAAGGGGGACTAGTGTGAAGGGGCTATTGTAGTAAAGGATTTAGTTTGAGTGAAAAAGGTTAGACCTAGCTATAGCTATCCACAATATCTTTGTACAAAAAACCACAAACGCCCGCTGGCCTATTTCATGTAGGTGGCTGTGTTGCACTGTAGATTTGCCATAAATCTTTCTATGCAGAACCACCGAGTTTCATTGGCCAACATAAAGAAACTCTGTCATTCCACTGGCCTATTTCATGTAGGTGGCTGAGTTGCACTGTGTAGAAGATTAACAATAAATCTTTCTATGCAGAACCACCAAGTTTCACTGGCCAAGTTATACATAAGAACCACTAGCATTTCGCAGTCCAGTTATACTTAAGTAGTTAATGACATAACATGTATATTTATAATGTCCAGCTCTAAGGTGTTTCTGTAGATTTACAATACATGTTATATTAGCAATAAGAACCTGCTAGTGACTCTGCTTAATCACATTACCTGTATATTAGCAAGGCTTGCATTAGATTTTCCCTAGATTTAACTTACAGGTAATATTTGCAAATAGAACCATTGGCGCTCTGCACATTATTAACCATGTTTATATATTCTGTAGAAGATTTACAAAGAAATCTTTCTACTTGTTCATAGAACCATCTGGGTCGAAAGGCCTAGAAACACATGAAAGGGATTGCTTCTCCTAGGGACTTGAGCCACAGATTCCGTATGTTTTGATTTATGTGCTTGCTCATAATGATGACATACATTGCAGTATCCATCACCAGTGGATGTTGTATCCTCCGTCAGTACACATGGGTATGAAGCTCCGCCTTCTGCAGATGCTTTGGTGTTAGCAGGTGCTCTAGTTCATCTAGCACAGTATGCCTAGAGTTTGGAGAACGGCCACCGGTCCATTTTTAGCTAGAGTCTCCGGGGTAGGAGGGTTGCAGAACCGGCAATGCACCCTCAAGGGTCCTACCATTTGTGTACTGATAAGTCAAAATAATGTCACTTCCTTATTGTGCTTTGGTTAGTGTCTTTTTTTGATCATTTTTGGGGTGTAAAGGGATCTCTGTATTGGGAAAATGGATTTGTTGTCTATTTGCTGCAATCTCTTATGGGAATAGGTAGGCAATAATGATTCTCATTCAGGTTTCCTAAATCTCTCGCATGTGGCTCCTCGTGCCACACCCTGGGTAACTGCTGTACAGCCAGCAGGCTAAACATGTGAGGGGAAGTTGAGGTAAAGTATTGAAGGCTAGGTATTGTAAATCAGAAGGGTATAAAGTCGCGTGAGGTGAACTGAATCATACAGCATCTGTTAATCAGAAGGGCGTAAAGTAAATATGTGGTAATAATAAATGTAGCATGTTAAGGATTAAATATTTAATTCTATATATTTAATAAGAAAAGGCCTATATCATGGAATGATTTGGTCTCTTTGATTTTGAGGTTAAGGATATAGGTGCTATTTACTTTAGATCACAGAAAAGAAATTATGTAATGGTGTTTTAACAAAACATTTAAATATTTGCAGTCTTAATCTTATGAATTGGATATGATCTTAAAGGGAATTTTCTATATAATTAGTAACTAATAGCCCGTTTCACTAACAAACATGTTTACCATTTCTCAAAAGATTAGACTACAGTCAATTATCTTATATTGGTCAAGTGTGAAAATGAATGTTAAGAAAAGATGACTACATTAATGATTTTTGAAAAAAATTATAAATGGTTATTAAAAAATGTCATTAACTCTTAGCCTGCTCAATATAAATTGATCAGGCTTAGGCAAAAAGTGTAGATCAAGATAAGCCAGATCCCAATGGAAGCTGTCTGATCAGGATATGCACTTTTTGCTACAGTCTCTAATAATGTCTAGGCACCTGTGCATGTAACTTATATGAGTGTTTCATTAACACAATGATAAGGGTTGTGCTTTAAAAACAAAAAAGAATAGTGTTTTTTCTTGGAGTGATCAGATCCCTTTAGACTATTATGTTTAGGAAATAGGTGAAGGTTAAATAATGAGATCAGAGTCAGCATTATTTGATACAGTTTCTAGTAATATATAAATGTATGAAGTTAACTTGAAATAATTATGGGTAATTAATTAAAAGTTCTTATCCTTTTAATTACATTTGTGTTAAGGTCTGGGCAAATAGTGTTGGCAGCTTTATGATCAGTACCTTCACAATTTGCTTCTTTTTCTTAATATTTATATATAAGCACAAGAAACTAAGAATTCAGCATGAATGTGAACACAATAAGAGTTAGTATCGGTTTATTTTGTGTAGGATTGAAATCTCAGATTAAACATGGTTTTCTCACACTATGAGGGGACATCAGGTCAGGTGGTTTGACACAATAAATAATAGGTAAGGATGTTTTCAATAGATTACCTTTACCATTTGTAAGATAATGTATATGTATATTTCCAAGTTAAAACCTCGTAAGATGCATTTTACAAATATTATTTAGGTAATAATTCTCAACCTGCTGATTACACATTTTGATCAGGATTAGGTAAATAATGTGGATCCAGATCAGTGGGCTCCTGCTGAGAACTGTCTGATCAGGATCTACACTTTTTGCTGCTGAGTTTAAAGCAATATGGCTAGTTAAATGTTTCCATGTAGTTTTAAGCCCCGAACATATTACAAATGTAGCATAAGAGGTTAACTTAGTATGGTGTGAAGTATTTTATCTGTAGTAGAAACCAATAATTTCCTAGTCTGCATCTACTCTAGTTTTCAAAAAAGCTTTAACACAAAGCAAATGTAATCGTGTAACTAGTTTTTATTATATTTGGAAGTAGCATCCAGATATATCTAGGTAGAGCTGCCATGATCAGCTGAAAGACCTCATATTTAAGTTTTTGGCCTGACCGGGGTTTGAACCCAGGCTGAGGAGTATTAAAGGACTTCAACCTTTTAGGGACATATAAGCATTACAATGTGATGGGATTAATAGATATATGTGTAATCTGTGCACTTAATTATACAGACAACCCCTTGTATGTAGTATGTTGTTCATCTGTGATGTGGTTCTACATGGAATGGTACACTGATGTCTGTCTCCACTGTGAGGATGCTGCCCAATATTTGGACAAATGGTACATTGATTCATTGAGCTATTATTAAACTGTCTTGTTAACATTCATTGTAATTTGTAAAGAGGATATTTAACAGTTTGATGCTAAAAAGTAGCTTTCAAAAAAAAAGAAACAAGAAAAATTATGGTCACGTTAAACATGTTTCATTAATACTTATGGTCTAGACTTGTTACTGTGTGGCACAAAACACATGTTTTTCATTTAGGGAACCCTTATGTATACACATCATAGTAAGCTTGATTTAGAATTAAAAAAATTCACATGCTTTCCACCACATGATCATCAAGGAATGGATAAAGCAATCTTTTGGCCATATAATTTGTTCAATAATAACAATGACCCAGTAATGCCTCAGTTGTAATATTTATGTAAAATTGATAAATTACAGCTTGCATGTCATATTCGATACCTGCTCTGTGCCTTCACTACAAAGGATCAAATACTGGTCGTAGCGAGCACTTCCAGTATACCATATCAAAATATCAATCATGAGATTCTTTATTGCATGTAAGAAAATATAATTTTAAGGTGCCATTAGCTGAGCTGACTTGTAACTTTTCAGACTCTGGGTGCATGGGTTTGAGTCCAGATTGGGGTGAGAACTTTAATGAGAGGAGATTTCCAGCTAACCTGTGGTCTTCTTCCACCAATAATTAGCTAGACATTGCTAGTATGATATAATTGTGTCGGTGCGATGTAACAAAAAACAAATCAATGCCAAATAAACAAGCTAAAGATATTTGTCCAAGGGAGTTCTGTAATGTTTTAGCAATTTGTTCATTGAACAATGTGGATCAAATTTATTTTTACATAGCACCAACACAATGCAATATTGAACCAAGTATACTTTAAGGACTATTAATTATTGTTAATTATTGTTTCCAGGGAAATAACTGTCTGCCATTTAGAAAAATAGTGATAGAAATTCATGTTGTTTTTTCTGTTTCAGAAGCTGTGCCTGGATGCAGAAAGCAGTTATTAAGACAGTGTTATGTTGCTTGACCTGAAGATGGTGGAACTATTGAACTTTTCCTGTTATCCATTGTCATAGACTGATGTGTTTCGAAGTAGGAAAACATGGTTTAAGGAGCCAAAAGTTATTAAGTTTGAAATTAAGCCAGCTGTCAAATATTGTTTACTGATTATAGGATGACTGTATATATTTTGTAGATAAGGTCTTTGATTTTTGATAATAACTAATTTTTATATTTACACTTTTGGGATGTTTGGATCTTTCATGTAGTTTTTTTTATTACCTTGAACTTTTTTGTGACATTTAAATTTTTGCCTTCCATTGTACTTTTAAATCTGTAATCATGTGTATAATAAGCACAAAATTTTAATAATACTTTTATTGTTTCTACATATATTGCTCTTAAATCTTCAATAAGTAATTTTTTTCTAGTTTTTTAAGTTTCTAGAACTTTCCTTTTTTTTTGTAGAGGATCAGACTGCAGAATGATATGTGTGTTTTTTTATAAAATAGAATAGTAATAATGCATTTTTGGTTTTTGTTTGCTCTTTTGAAACTTGAAAGGATAAACTTGTACACATTCTAAAATATAAGGCTTATTTTCAAATATTGTATCACGTTAAGCAAGTAATGAATACATGTAAGAATAGGAGTTTGTTATAGATGTATAAAATGGATTGATCGAGATAGTGATATTTTTCAATAAATCAGTTGGTGTTATTTAAGTTGCCTTTTTAAAATCTATATGCCCCTTAAAAGTTTCAAAGTATTGTCAAATTAGAAAAGCAACTAAAAAAATCATGCAATCATCTTGGTTGAAAAAAAAACATTTAGAAAGGTTTGATTTAACAGAAATAATCCAAAATAAAATTAAAGTCCTAAATAAAATTGAAAAATCAAATTCAAGCTGCGCCGAGGAATTTTAGTCCTTAGCAATAAAATACATTGCATAAATTGAAACTTTCCACTTTGTGTTGCGTATAGATAGTCAAAATGTTAACTTAGGGTGCACACTCAATAAGATAGTGGACCCTAAATTGCATAATCACAATTTTGGAATTTCCATTATGGACTTTATATGGGAATATACACTTTATTTAAAAGGGAAGTAATCTAACAAAACACAAATCTTAGGCATCAGAAGGAAAATGTCATGAACAAGATATTTTAAATTAGATTTTTTTTTTAAATCTACAAGTTTCACTGTCTTATGTACAGGAATATGAACTGATTCTGCACATGTTGAGTAGGCATATAATGTAGAGCCAGATCAGCCAATTGTTGTTGGGGGGCTGTCTTATCAGGATCTGTACTTTTGCTACAAGGTCTTGTGCTATATAGGTACAGGCACGTTTGCATTAAGACATATGCATGACTGAGAATAATAAGTATGGGTTGTTAAAAATGAAGTTGGCATTTAGTTACAGGTGTGTACTTGAAAAATTCACTTGCATCTTGTTAGTAATGCAGAGATCATGTCAAATATTCTAGTCTTAAGGCAGTAGAAATGATATTTGATTTATTATTACTTTAAGATATTAATTTTAAAATTAAAATATTTTCAATTTATGGTCCTGTTCTACAGATTGTCTCATTGCACCGACACAAAACTTATATATAATATATATAATAGCAATAAAAGGGGTTTTTAACATATGACCTCAGATATGGGTGTAATCACCCTTACCATTTTCCCAGTGGGGCAGATGTGTAATTTCTGCTGTTTGGTAATAAACTTCATTTATCTTTATCCAACCAGAAAGTTTTTATTAAAAAGAAAGTTATGTTTATTCTTCTAAGTTACATTACTAATATAGTAGGTTTCAAAGGCAACCTTATTTACATGTGAAGTAAAACCTTATTGTTTTTTATACTTTGCACCGATACAATTATGGTCCAGTTAACTATTAGTGAAGGAAAGCCCCAGATTTACTCCTGGGTAGAACCACCATAGCACCCCAGGTTAGCTGGAAACCCTTACTACATGGAAAAGTCTCCTTCAAAATGAGTGAAGATAAATTAAATGAATTAAAAGAAGTTTAAATTTACGAAGCCATATCAAAATGGATGCTAAGAGGAAACCCTGTGAATGTATATATTATATATTTCTTCATATTTTTTTCATTAACGTCTTGATAAGTTATTCAGGGTCAGAATTTTGTAAACAAATTAAAACTGGTATTAAATGCATTATGACTTCAGAAATTAACTTAAAAAATTAAATGAATAAAAAAGGCTGAAAACTATGAAAACAATAAACAAGGTTTTAGAGTTGAGCACCCTTACCATTGCCAGTTTATTTTAAGTCAGTGAAAATTTGTTTATTGGGTTTATCGTCCCACCAACAGTATTTCAGTTATCTGGAGACGGTGTCCACTTGAAGCAGTTATAGTGCTGCCTTCACTGCGTATAGCATGCCGTGAACACCTGGCATGATACCACACCCAGTCGCATTATCCTGACACCGGGCCAACCAGTCGTGGAACTACAACAAAGTCTTCATTTAATATATAGTTAATTTATACTGTGCTTGTATTTTGCATTTGGTCTCAACTCTTTACATGAAAAGATGTTGTTTTTATATATGTTTACAGTAATCAATGTTCAGTTTTATATTAAAGTAAGATCCAAAACAACAGCAAGAATCTAAAAAACAAGTTATTTATCTCCGAGCCAGCTGAGATTAGGTTATGGCATAGTTCCTGTAGATGGAGCCTTGACTGATCAGGATTTGTACTATTTGCTTGTGACCGTATTGTGTTGCTGTTCAATAATGCACTGAGATTTTGTACTGCTTATTAATAATTGTAAAAGTAATTAAGATGATTAAAGTTTAACCTTTTACCTTTAAACTTTGGTTGCGTTACCTAAGGTGGACACAAAGGACAAACCTACAAGTAAAATTGCTAACGAAAATAAAATAATAAGTCTTCATAGATATGTGAAGGCAAACATATTCACATGTTATATAAACTTAGAACTGCAGAATAAATAAAGTTGAGTTAAATGAAATAATAGTAACTGAAATATATAGGCATTTTATCTGCATACCACAGTGCTGTGTGGTATTAAAATGAATGCCTTATCCAAAATAGTGAATAAACCAAACCACATGATTGTATTTTTATATATGATTAGTTCATTTAACATAAATATAAGGAAATACACAAGAAATTCACAATGATTTATGTTACAATAGACTGCACTGTTATGAAGAAATAATTTTTAAGAAAAATTTAAGTGAATATGGAGTTATAATAACTTCAATGCGGCACAGATTCTAAAATAGTAATTAAATGTAGGGGAAATAACTTTATAAACCAGACCATATTTGAATGTACGAGTTACTCCCCTTTCCACGTTCATAAAGTATGAATATTATTATGAATGTTTTTTCGCCTACTGAGCTGGAATGGACCAGACTACACAGTAAATGGCTTGGTATCTTCCTCCCATGTAATAACTAGACATTGTCAATAGGTCCATAAGTGTGTCAAGTGCGAACTCTTGAAAAATTAAGCCAAACCAATTAACAAACATCTTTCATTAAAACGAGTGTCTATATTAAACATCTATTTTCCATAATGTAAATTGTTGTGTCAAGTTATTTTTGCTAAAATGCAGTCTTACTCTTACAGGTCTCACAGTGTGTTATGTCGTGCTATTAATACAGCTGTTAACTAAATAACTGAAATAATGTCGGTAGGACGATAAACCCAAACAAACTAACACATTTTATATATTTAGAGACCGTGTCCACTTGAAGCAGATATAGTGCCGCCTTCACTGTGTATAGCATGAAATGAACACCTGGCATGAAACCACAGCCAGTCACATTATCCACACACCGGGTCAACCAGTCGTGGAACTACCCATATTTGCTTTGACAATGCTAGCAAGGACGCTATACCATTGCCATTTTTTAAAACGGTAAATTTGCAAACATATAATAGAGTTAAATGCATATTTGATCATACTCAAACAATATTTAATTTCTGTATACATACTTTGTTTTAGCAACTAGGGAAAAAACGAAAATACAACAATATACATATATATATATCAATATACAAATTGACATTTTAAAGGTCCATTTAAAAATGAAAGAATCATTTATAACGCCAAGTAAGCAACTTGTGGTTGATTACAATAACATTTATAATCAATATTTATAAATTGTATTTATTGTAAAATGTTTTAAAGTGCCTAATAATAACTCATATCCTGCAAATCTTTTGCAAAATGACTCGATCTAGAATAGCCACTTTCGGCTTGGGGTAATGACTTACATTCCGCCAAACAAAAAATGCATCTTGAGGTACCTAAACAAATAATCTGATCGGAATCAATTTGGTACACCATTTGGTTTCAAGTCTGCATCAATAAATCTCGGTACGCTAGTACAATGCTCGTATCAAATAAATAAGAATTGAATAAGGGTTATGTTTGTGATGCGATGCATGCATGTATAATAATTAATTGAAAAAAACAGAAAAAAAAGCTCTTTCGGACCATGAATGAATATGTAAAAGGAGATTGGATCAATGCAAAACGTATTTACACAACCATCACCTCGGAAAAAAGTCTGGCGCGATTAAATTTGCTTTATCAAACACCAGTGTGATAAACATGTCAGGCACAGCCTGACTGAGTACCATTTAACTGAGTATAAATGAAGTTCATGCCACAAGTCAACCAAAAATACACAATTTTGAGTATAAGGGTTACGTAGACAGGATACATCAGGTGACGTTTATACCATTCTTCTCATCAGGGGTCACATGCTTTTCAAATCAGTTACCTCTGCCATCAAACAAGAACGAGATTTGAACTGAGATTTTAAAGTATGGAAGGGGATAGTAGGTAGTCGGATCATTTCGTCCATTTCCCTAAATGGACTACTTTTGTGACAGAAGTCAAAACAAAGTTGGCAGCTCGGATGACAGGTCACTGCAGGAGATAAACATTGTTTTTCTACCTAATGCAATAATAATACAGTGATACATTGAGCTACAGAAACGCACACATACAGCCAACATATAGGGTAGTATCTGATATATCAAAAATTTTGCGGCTTCAATTTTAAATCATCCAATTTAATTTACCCAGCGCAGAAGACAAACAGCTGTCAAACGATGCCATTGTTTATAGTTTTGTACGCACTACATTTAAGGCATAAGAAAAGACCTATACACATGGTGTAGGTCTTTGGTGGTACATATAGTTCTAGACATAAAAAGAGGTTTAGATGTGGAAGTTGCT